>OZ023212.1:12525406-12720835 GCA_963995525.1 Escarpia spicata
ATTGCCTCGCAAACTGCGCGCAGAAGCCGGACACCAGTTGGACACCATGTTACTGAGTTGCACCTGGAATGGAAAAACTTGTAACGCAAAGTAAGTCGCTGTGGAAACATGTGTTACATTCTTCTTGCCATGGCAACAGTAACACCGTGACGTTCTCTGAGCCACGACAATCGTAACATTGTGGCATTATTCTCTTAGCCATGACAATCTTAACACTGTGACATTCAATCGTAATATTGTTTCATTTTCTCATAGCCACGACAAGCGTAGCATTTTGACATTTCTCTTAGCCATGACAATCGTAACATTGTGGCATTCTCATAGCCATAACAATCATAGCATTGTGACATTCTTCTAACCATGACAATCGTGGCATAGTGGCATTCTCATAGCCATGACAATCGTAGCATTGTGACATTCTCTTAGAAATGGCAATCGTAACATCGTGACATTTTCTTAGCCATGGCAATTGTGGCATTGTTATATTATCATAGCAGTGAAAACTTAACATTGTGACATTCTATTAGTGATGAAAGTCGTAACATTGTGACAATATTTGAGACATGACAACTGTAACATTCTCTGCGGCGATAACTTCAATGATGCAGCGACAGAAAAAGACTATTGCACATATTTATCTGGCTTACTGCTCAGTAGTACGACATGTTGTATACAGTATTGTAAATCCAATAACAAAAATAGATGTGTTCGCAGAAACTTTACCCATTTCACCCACTACTTGTACGGCAACTGTTTCACGTTCAACGGCGTAGAGAACAACGTGAGTCTAACAACTATTCGCACCGGACCGCTGTACGGTTAGTCTCCTACTTCTAATATCAAATAAATGTGGTGACTCCTGTTGCAACGCAGTAAGCTTATCCGACTTATCCCGTCCCACAGCATAACCTCAACATGCATAGGGTGTACCGTTTTAAAAAAGAAATGAAAACAGAACACAGACATCTGAGAAACGACATCTATAGTCATACTCTATCAGTGCTGAGTGTTCAGAAGCATTTTGGAGCGTGCACTTGTTCTACAATAAATGTACAAATAATGGAGTTATAATGTGTTTGTCTCTCTAAGCCTGTCAAAGTGTTGTCTCTCTCTACGCCTGTCAATGTATATGTCTCTCTAAACCTGTCAATGTGTCCGTCTCTCTACGCCTCACAATGTATCTGTCTCTATAGGCCTGTAAATGTGTATGTCTCTGTAGACCTGTCAATGTTCTTGTCTCTCCAAGCTTGTCAAAGTGTCTGTCTCTCTAGGCCTGTCAATGTGTATGTCTCTCTAGGTCAGTCAATGTGTGTGTATCTGTAAACCTGCCGATATGTATGTCTCTTTAAACATGTCAATGTTTATATCTCTCTACACCTGTCAATGTGTAAATCTCTGTAGAACTGACAATTGTTCTGTCTCTCTAGGTCTGTCGATGCGTCTGTCTCTCTTTACGTCGGTCAATGTGTCTGTCACTCATGGTTTGACAATATGTATGTACCTTTCTAGGGCTGTCAATGTATATGCCTGTCTATGCCTGTCATGTGTCTATCGCTATAAGCCTGTCTGTGTGACTGTCTCTCTCGAGAGTGTCAATGTTTCTATTTCTCAACACCTGTTAATGTGTACGTCTATCAAGGTCTGCCAATGTGTCTGTCTCTCAAGACTTGTCAAGGTATTGTTTTTCTAGGCCTATCAATATGTATGTCTCTGTAGACATGTCAATGTGTCTGTCTCTCGCTCTCTCTAGGCGTGTCAATGTGTCTGTTTCTACAGACCTGTCAATATGTCTGTCTCTACACGCCTGTTAATGTGTATGTCTCTCAAGGTCTGTCAAAGTCTCTATCTCTGTCTCACTGTGTTTGTGTCTATCTCTCTGTCTCATCTCTGCCTCACTCACTATAAACCCGTCTATTTTTCTACGCCTGTCAATGTGTCTTTCTGCTAGGCCTTTTACTGGAATGTGTCTGCCTCCTTAGACCTGTCAATGTGTCTGTCTCCTCTCTAGGCGTATCAATATGTATATGTATGTATATCAAGTTTCTTTCAATGTATCTGTCAATCTTCTCTCTCTCTCTCTCTCTCTCTCTCTCTCTCTCTCTCTCTCTCTCTCTCTCTTCTCTCTCTCTCTCCCTCTCTCTCTCTCCCCTCTCTCTCTCTCTCTCTCTCTCTCTCTCTCTCTCTCTCTCTCTCTCTCTCTCTCCTCTCTCTCTCTCTCTCTCTCCTCTCCCTCTCCCTCTCCCTCTCCCTCTCCCTCTCCCTCTCCCTCTCCTCTCTCCCTCTCCTCTCCCTCTCCCTCTCCCCTCTCCCCTCCCCTCTCCCTCTCCCTCTCCCTCTCCCTCTCCCTCTCCCTCTCCCTCTCCCTCTCCTCCCCCTCTCCCTCTCCCTATCCCTATCCCTCTCCCTCTCCCTCTCCCTCTCCCTCTCCCTCTCCCCTCTCCCTATCCCTCTCCCCTCTCCCTCTCCCTCTCCCTCTCCCTCTCCCTCTCCCTCTCCCTCTCCCTCTCCCTCTCCCTCTCCCTCTCCCTCTCTCCCTATCCTCTCCCTCGCCCTCTCCCTCTCCCTATCCCTCTCCCTCTCCCTCTCCCTATCCCTCTCCCTCTCCCTCTCCCTCTCCCTCTCCCTCTCCCTCTCCCTCTCCCTCTCCCTCCTCTCCCTCTCCTCTCCCTCTCCCTCCCCTCTCCCTCTCCCTCTCCCTCTCCTCTCCCTCTCCCTATCCCTCTCCCTCTCCCTCTCCCTCTCCCTCTCCCTCTCCCTCTCTCCTTCTCCCTCTCCCCCCCCCTCTCTCTCTCTCTATATATATATATATCTGCCTATCAATGTGTCAGTTATGTTACTCCTGTCAATATGTTTGTCTTTCTCTACGCCTGTCAATGTGTCTGTCTCTCCAGGCCTGTCTTTGGAGCTGTACTTGGAACAGTTGGAGTACATGCCGTCACTGTCCGACTCAGCCGGCGTGAGATTCGTCGTCCACAGCAAGACGTCAATGCCTTTCCCGGAAGATAACGGCATTAGCATCGGTCCCGGCTCAGATACGAATGTCGGCCTCAGACGGGTGAGGTTGCGTGCATATCACTGCACATTAACAATATATATTCCTACATTTATTTTCCACCTTATTTCCATAACGATTTTTTCTCCTGTATCATATTCCTTCTCGTTCTCTCAATATTCTTCTGTTTTGCTGCCTTTTTATTCTTTCTCTAATTATTTTTCTTCCCCCCCCTTTTTTTCTTCCATCTTCTCCTTCCTTTAATGTTCCTCCTTCTTCTCCTTCCTGTTCTCTTCCTCCTTTTTCTCCTTCTCTTTCTCTTCCTACTTCTCCTCCTTCCCTTTCTCTTCCCCTTCTTATCCTTCCCTTTCTCTTCCTCCTTTTTTCTTCCCTTTCTCTTCCTTCTTCTTTTCCTTCCCTTTCTCTTCCTCCTTCTTCTCCTTCCCTTTCTCTTCCTCCTTCTTCTCCTTCCTTTGTTCTTCCTCCTTCTCCTCCTTCCCTTCCTATTTCTCCACCTTCTCCTTCCTTTTCTCGTCTTACTTCTTCTCATTCCCTTTCTCTTCCTCCTTCTTCTCCTTCCCTTTCTCTTCCTCCTTCTTCTCCTTCCTTTGTTCTTCCTCCTTCTCCTCCTTCCCTTCCTATTTCTCCACCTTCTCCTTCCTTTTCTCGTCTTACTTCTTCTCATTCCCTTTCTCTTCCTCCTTCTTCTCCTTCATTTTCTCTTCCTATTTCTTCTCCTTCCTTTTCTCTTCCTCCTTCTTCTCCTTCCCTTTCTCTTCCTTCTTCTCCTCCTTCCTTTTTTCTTCCTCCTTCTTCTCTTTCCCTTTCACTTCTTCGTTCTTCTCCTTCCCTTTCTCTTCCTCCTTCTCCTCCTTCCCTTCCTATTTCTCCACCTTCTCCTTTCTGTTTTCGTCTTACTTCTTCTCATTCCCTTTCTCTTCCTCCTTCTTCTCCTTCCTTTTCTCTTCCTCGTTCTTCTCCTTCCCTTTCACTTCTTCCTTCTTCTCCTTCCCTTTCTCTTCCTCTTTCTCCTCCTTCCCTTCTTATTTCTCCACCTTCTCCTTCCTTTTCTCGTCTTACTTCTTCTCATTCCCTTTCTCTTCCTCCTTCTTCTCCGTCCTTTTCTCTTCCTCCTTCTTCTCCTTCCTTTTCTCTTCCTCCTTCTTCTCCTTCCCTTTCTCTTCCTCCTTCTTCTCCTTCCCTTTCTCTTCCTCCTTCCCCTCCTTCCCTTCCTATTTCTCCACCTTCTCATTCCTGTTCTCGTCTTACTTCTTCTCATTCCCTTTCTCTTCCTCCTTCTTCTCCTTCCTTTTCTCTTCCTCCTTCTTCTCCTTCCCTTTCACTTCTTCCTTCTTCTCCTTCCCTTTCTCTTCCTCCTTCTCCTCCTTCCCTTCCTATTTCTCCACCTTCTCCTTCCTGTTCTCGTCTTGCTTCTTCTCATTCCCTTTCTCTTTCTCCTTCTTCTTCGTCGTTTTCCCTTCCTCTTTCTTCTCCTTCCCTTTCTTTTCCTTCTCCCCCTTCCCCACCTACTTATCTTTTGCTTCCTCCACCTCCTCTTCCTTGTATTTGCACCAAATGTATCCTTCTTTTCTTACGGCAGTAAATAGATGGACTCACAGAGTGACGACGTACCTTTGGTATATATGGGAATTAAACAATCTGTACTAAGTGACTTGGCCTGTGATCAACTAAAAACTGAAGAGTGGGAAAAAAGCACGACGTATATAATATATAGCATTCCAATTTCTTCCAGGACTAGGTAAGATGAGACATGTATATATATATATATATATATATATAAAATTTTATATATATGTATATATATATAATCCTAACGGCGGCATAGGGTGACCAAATATGCATAATGCGCCGCGTTAGGCAGACCGCTGTTTTAGGCAGGCTAAATCCGGTCAACCCATAGGGTATTGCAGAGACACATCACGCCGTCGCTTTGACGGGCTGAGTCGGCCGGGAGTGGGTAACGATTTGGGCTGACGGGTACAAACCCGTCAACTATGATTTTTGTACTCACCCGAACTAGCCCTTTATATACGACGGGCTGTGTGACAGGCCCCTTTCTCTGACGTTGCCACAGCCTTCACAGGGCAGTTCCTGGAAAGACTCTACACACCTGTGGCGAATGTATCGTTTGTTGCAATTGTCAAATGGATACTGTTTTAATGCAACAACATTGTTAATTACTCGAATCTTTTTTTTTTAAACATAAACTTATGTACGATAATCAATAAGGATTTTTAAAAAGGAACATTTAACTGAATATGCCGTTATTGAATTAATTGATAGGATATTGACACATATGGATATTAATGAGATACCTATACATATTAGACATACATATTTACCTGGACTTGTCAAAGGCTTTTGATATTCTGGACCACTCAATATTAATTTAAATAAGTTAGAGTTTTATACTCGAAAAAGTAGCCTTAGATCTATTCAAAAAACTATTTAAACAACAGGAAACAATATGTAGACATTGAAGAAGTCCAATCCAGAATGCTTACTATCTCAACAGGCGTACCCCAAGGATCAACTCTGGTCCCTTTGTTGTATATAATTTTAATTAATTAGAATCTAGTCAAAAAATCTACTTTATTATGTATGCCGATGACATGACCCTCTCAAGTACACTATATTACGTTTTACAATCTCAAAATAATGAAAATGTAGAATTCTTAATAAACTCAGAACTGGATAAAATTAACAAATGGCTTAAACTTAAACTAAATAAATCAAAGTATAAGATTTACAGCTAGAAAAATAACACGATAAACCCTCCTAATCTACTAATTGATAACATAGATATTGATAGAGTATATGAGTTCAATTGCCTGGGGCTAAGCCTTAATGAACAATTACACAGGCAAAGCTACATTACCACAATCTTAAATAGGTATGTAGGTATCCTATATAAACTCAAACGATTGTTACCTTTGAATAAATAAAATAAAATTTATTTATACACCACATATCTCTACAAAGTAGATTCAGGGGTGTTTACAAATTAAAACATGATGTAAGAATACATTACGTTGTCGTTATAATATTACAATACACGGGTTACATATCCTAACACAATTACACATTTCGATTATTATGTGGGCCATGTATAACATTAAGATGTACATGTATGTATTTAAAAATACAATAAATTACGAAAAACCTGACTAAAGATAAATGTGTTCAGGTTTCTCATATAACGTCCAGGGTCACGTTGGCTTCTTAGCTCTAGTGGAAGAGAGTTCCAGAGAGTGGGACCTGCACATGAAAATGCGCGTCGGCTGTACCGTTCCAGGTTAACTCTAGGAACAACCCTGAGAAACTGGTCGGCCGAGCGAAGAGTACGACAGGGAACATATGCACATATACGGTCGGCAAGGTACTGTGGAGTGTTTTCATACACAGCGCCGTGCATCAAGGTCAACAGTTTAAATTGAATTCGCTGCGCCACAGGTAGCCAATGCAGCTGTCGTAGTGCCGCCGTCATGCTGTATTGGTCACGCCGACGTAAGCAGAGGACGACACCAGCGGCTGATCGCTGGATCTAGTCGTTGCAAGAAGGTTCCAGTAATGCCGTACAGGGCCGCGTTTCTGAAGTCAAGTCGCGACGTGACTAGCGCGTGTACAAGCGACTTGCACGCTGAAAGCGGGAGAGATTATCGTATTCGCGCTATGCCACGTAGTTGGGTGTAGGCAGCCTGACAGGTACTGCTAAGATGTGCGGCCATCGACATCGTGGAGTCGAGCTGTACTCCAAGGTCACGTATGTTGGCGGAAGTGCTGACGTTACAACCGCAGACGTCGATGGGAAGAGGCGGTGGCTGTGGAACACGGTTGTTTGGTGCTGCAAACAGTATTGCTTTTTCTCTACGCCTGGTTCAAAAGCATGTATCGCGACGCTAGCCATGCTTCCACGTCAGCCACACAACGGGATATCCCGTCGGCGGCAGACGCAGAATCGTTTCGCGGAAGATCGACATAGAGTTGGGTGTCATCAGCGTAGACATGGTAGCGAACACCCTGTTTCTCGAATATGTCGGAAAGACCAGCACAGTATATAGAAAATAACAGAGGGCCCAAAACACTGCCCTGTGGAACTTCATGTCGTAGTCGGCTGTTCCAAGAAAGATGACTGTCAACGCTGACGCACTGTTTTCGGTCGGCTAGGTAAGAGGCGAGCCAGCAAAGTGCGTTGCCTAGCACGCCGACTCGCTCTAGTTCAGCGACAAGAATGTCATGGTCGATCGTGTCGAACGCATCGCTGATGTCAAGTAGAACAAATACTACATGCTTACGAGCATCCAGTGACCTTAACACGTCGTCTTGGATACACAAAATCGCTGTCTCAACGCTGTGTGACGGGCGGTAGGCGCTCTGAAAAGGATCTCCGATGCCGTTGTGTTGCATATGCAAACGCAGTTGGGCAGAGACGTGGTGTTCAAGTATAACTTGGATGCGTACGGAAGGTTCGAGAAAGGTCGGTAGCTGGCGTAGGCGTCGGGGGGAAGACCGGAACGTTTAAGAAGAGGCGTGATGACTGCGTGCTTCAGCCGGGCGGGAACAGTGGAAGACTCGTAGGACAGGTTGACCAATTTCACGAGAATCGGCGCCAAGATGGATGAATTCGCCTTCAGAATAACAGAGGGCAGTGGATCAAGCTTGAACGACTTTGTCTTGCCACTTGTGATGAGTGTCGTTACTTCTTCGAGAGTAGCCGATTGAAACGCTAGCAGCGGCGAAGAAACCAGACATGGCTGTGCGTTGTCAACATCAGCTGACGGAACCATGATTCGGCTGCGGATCGAGTTGATCTTGTCGGCTAAGTGGTAAGCAGAACGCTCGGCAACAACGGCGGGGCCACCAATGTTGGTGGGAAGATGGTTCACACACTTACGGCCAAGAAGATGGTTCGCAATACGAAACATTGCCCTGTTGTCGTTTGAGGCGGATTCAATTTATTTACTGTAGAACGCAGCTTTCATAGAGGCCAGTGTCCGGCTGTACTGGTCACGTAACTCTGTATAGGAAAGACGGTGGTCGTTGGTCCTGCAACATCGCCACGTGCGCTCGCGATATTATAAAGATTACGTTATACAAATCTCTCATATTGTCACATCTAAACTATGGTGTGATGGCCTGGGGCTATAGATGTGACAGAATGAAAAACTTCAAAAGAAAGCCGTCCGTATCGTAAGTTTAAGTAAATATAATGCTCATACTGATCCACTGTTCAAAAGTGTTAAATTACTAAAATTAGAATATATTCTAACATTGCATGACCTAAAACTATACCATAAATTGTCACACAATAAGCTACCTGCCTACCTCCAATTTTTTTCTTCAAAACAACAGTATTCACAACTTTTATACATGTGGTCAAAATAAAATCCATACAACCAGGATACACCACGAATTTGCCAAACGAAGCCTCAGGTATAGCTTGCCACATACCATCAAGAATGCACCTGATTTAATAAAAAATAAGATCACCATTCACAGTTGATATGGCTTCGCAACATATACCAAGTTTCATTATCTCAATATTTATACTGTACAATGAACAATTCATAATTGTTATATATGCAATACATAAATGAATAATTCCTTACCTCCTTGCTTATAAATGACTTAATTAAAAAAAACGACTGTTTGGTATATTTAATACATGTGTAATATACAGGCACACATATATTGTGTAGTGATGATTCACTAATTGTACTAGAGATTTTCATATGTTTATATAAGTTAAATAATGGTTCATATTATTTCATAGGGTGGCTCTTACGACAGCGACTATAATTAGTCCCTTATATGACATAACCCTTTATTTCCCTATCATACATTGTATACTTACTCTTTTTTTTCATATCGACTCGATTGCAATATATTGTATGGTATTTTTTTTTATAACGATTATTTTGTTATATTATGTATGTGGGACAAATAAACATTGCTGTTGCTGTTGTTGTTGCTGTTCCTGTTATTCAAAAACTGGCACCACAAAGACTTGTGTCGGCACTGTTGTAGGAAAGTTTCCGGCGTTTGAATTGCCAATAAACAAATCACCGACCGTATTTTATACCTTCTTAAAGATGCGTTAACATCGCCCGCAAAAACTGTTTTGTAACATTCGATACGGTCAAATTACGACGGCAACATCTTAGCCGAGTTTACGGAGAATATCACACTTTTATGTTAGATTATTCCATACATATATTTGCAAATTTAAGTAATCATGAAAGCTTTTGATTTTATGCAAATATATGCTCAAATAGATGTAAATTAATAAAACATAGTACTGTGCTTTCGACCTTCAAGATTAAATTTAAATTCAAAATGGAAGGTAGCGTCCACCGTCAAACGTATAAAGTCACGTAATGGCTGGTCTGCTATTAAGAACAATTGTCATATTACAATGTTCAACTGAGCATATCTGCGTTGGTGGTAGCACAAGATGACACGAATGGGTTACCCATACGGGAACTGCGCTTCATACACGACAAAACAAAACCTTGCCCGGAACGCCTTCGTCTCTGAAGTGCCGACGATTCAGTACAGCGTGCAGGTATGTCCCCAGGATAACTCTGTTCACCCACGGAGGCAATGTTTGATCGTCAGCCAAAATAGGGTCCTTGTTTAAGCGCTAGGACATCACCCGATGATAAGCGATTATAGGAAGTCACTAGAACCGAATAGTGAAAAAAATCTGATTCAGTTTCCGTCATTGACTTATATAATCTATCAAACGCAGTCCATATTACCTTTATTGGATATTGTACGATTATTGGTTGTCCTTTTAGATACCACGTTTTATCGTAGTGTCATTATTGTGTGTTACTGCTTATCAACCTTTTTGAATTTGCAGCACAGTTTAGAGTTTACGCGATCCTCGCAGCATTCCGAACAAATTGTACCATGTCAACGTATGCTCTATTTTTTATGTTCAACAAAACTAAATAAACATTTACATGTTCCACGTAAATGAACACATTATAACAGACCGGATGCATTTTAAATGATTTCAATGTCACATCGCTTACAAGCTATTTCAAATAATCACAAACATTAATTTGAAGTTATACTTATTACGAAAGAAAATGGCCATTATCATTCATCTTATAGCCATTATGAACTGTATTCGTTTTCGAAACATTTCTCGAAAATATTACACTACCACACTATATACTTTCTTACGGCCACCAGTGTGCCGCGGCGCACCAGTTGAGAAACAATGCTCTATGTGTTGGTCATTTTCAGGCCTGCATGAAAACTTGTCTCCAACTACACGTGATGGAAGAATGTTCATGCTACAGCGCGCATCTCCCGTTTGCCAGCAATATATCGGCGTACGACTCTATTAACGTAGACGGACTCTTGCCTTGCGACGACCAGTTGCTGTCCGAGAGCAAACGTGGTGAGATGACGTAAACTTCATAACCCTTAGATTTTTAGGAAGCTGTTTAACACACTCCATAATTAAAAGAAAAGACCGTCTATTAATCAAGTCCGTGTTTTCACTTGATCGGATTTGGCTACATATAGATGCACGTCAAACATTAGTACACATAATTTGCAATTCGAACGTGAAAGCAGTGGATATTTATCAAGGAAAATAGTGTTTCTAGCAATCTTGCTTCGTCCGTCGATTCCAATTTGTGCACAACAATATAAAAACAGGAAACATCGAATGATAAAAATGCTACATGAAACAAATACGTGTAATCGCTGAGTTTATCAGTTCGGTCGGATTTATATGCGAATTTCAATTTTGTGCTTGCAGTTGAATTCGTGAAGTGCGCAGAAAGTGTCGAATTGTTGAATAACAGTAATAGTCTACGGTGTTCAGAGAAGTGTCTACCTACATGCAGGTATGATATGACAAGAATGAACACGATTTTATAAAGATTGCCAGCTGGAGAATTAAAGCTAGATGATAAGTGGACAAGGAAACATTTGGCTTATCTAGAAATCAACTCTTTTTATTTTATGAGTATTCTCCTTTCTGGGGTACATATGTCAAATTTGTTGCTAGCACCCACACAATCAGCATGGCTACGTTTCCACTTTTGAGTGAATGAGTGGATGGACGAGCGAATAGGTCATTTATTGAGTAATTGATTGAATTAATTGGTTGATTGACTGATTGATTTATTGAATGGGTGAGTGACCAAGTGAGTGGATGAATGAATGGGTACGTGGATGAATGAGTGGATGAGTTAGTGAGGGGGTGGGTGAGTAGGTAACTGGATGTGCCAGTGAGTAAGAGAACGAGTTAGTGGATAAGCATGCGTACGAGCGTAGATCTTTTCTGCGTTCACGTTTGTGCTTAGAACGATGTGTATAATTTAGGTGATGTGTTTTTAAGACTGAGAAGATTATGTCCTTGTGTTTCACAGCGAGGACAGCTTTGCCTACTTCTACTCCCAGTCGACGTGGCCCTCCCAGATCAAAGAGGTACTGCCTCCATCGTCACCTTTCTGCCTCAGTTCTCGTAGATTGATTGGTTCTGAAATCGTGTCAAATATCGTGCTAATTATGTCAAAACTAAAACATATGTGTGTGTGTGTGCGTGCGCGCGCGCGCGTGTGTGTGTACATGTTTAGTTCATGAGTGAACAATTGAGTGAGTGAATGAGCGAATGAGTGGATGGGTGCGTGCGTGTGAATGGGCGAGTGAGTGTGACTGTGAGAGTGACTGAATGAATGAACATGTACCGAGTGACTGAGTGAGTAAGGGAGTGGTTGAACGAATGAGTGGTTGAGTGAATGAGTGACTGTGTGAATAAATGAGTGGATGAGTTAGTGAGAGTGAAATTGAGTGTGTGTGTGTGTGTGTGTGTGTGTGTGTGGTGTGTGTGTGTGTGTGTGTGTGTGTGTGTGTGTGTGTGTGTGTGTGTATGTGTGTGTGTGTGTGTGTGTGTGTGTGTGTGTGTGTGTGTGTGTGTATGTGTGTGTGTGTGTGTGTGTGTGTGTGTGTGTGTGTGTGTGTGTGTGTGTGGTGTGTGTGTGTGTGTGTGTGTGTGTGTATGTGTGTGTGTGTGTGTGTGTGTGTGTGTGTGTGTGTGTGTGTGTGTGTGTGTGTGTGGTGTGTGTGTGTGTGTGTGTGTGTGTGTGGTGTGTGTGTGTGTGTGTGTGTGTGTGTGTGTGTGTGTGTGTGTGGTGTGTGTGTGTGTGTGTGTGTGTGTGTGTGTGTGTGTGGTGTGTGTGTGTGTGTGTGTGTGTGTGTGTGTGGTGTGTGTGTGTGTGTGTGTGTGTGTGTGTGTGTGTGTGTGGTGTGTGTGTGTGTGTGTGTGTGTGTGTGTGTGTGTGTGTGTGTGTGTGTGTGTGTGTGTGTGTGTGTGTGTGTGTGTGGTGTGTGGGTGTGTGTGTGTGTGTGTGTGTGTGTGTGTGTGTGTGGTGTGGTGTGTGTGTGTGTGTGTGTGTGTGTGTGTGTGTGTGTGTGTGGTGGTGTGGTGTGTGTGTGTGTGTGTGTGTGTGTGTGTTGTGTGTGTGTGTGTGTGTATGTGTGTGTGTGTGTGTGTGTGTGTGTGTGTGTGTGTGTGTGTGTGTATGTGTGTGTGTGTGTGTGTGTGTGTGTGTGTGTGTGTGTGTGTGTGTGTGTGTGTGTGTGTGTGTGTGTGTGTGTGTGTGTGTGTGTGTGTGTGTGTGTGTGTGTGTGTGTGTGTGTGTGTGTGTGTGTGTGTGTGTGTGTGTGTGTGTGTGTGTGTGTGTGTGGAGTCAGTAAGATGTATATTATATGTAATACTATGTTTTCTTTCTTAAACAGGGTCTTCTTCTGCACGATATCATGTACGACAAACGGCTATCCCCCTTTTGGCAACAATTTACCAGAGACGAACAACTGAATTATGATATTGCGTACGTATACCCGCAAAGCTGGGGTAACTGGTTTACTTCACTACGACGTGACACTTCACGAACTATGGGATGCTATCTCATGGAAAGTAAACACATTCATCAAACATTGATGGTGGTTTGACAGATATTCAGTACAGTTTGAAGCCTATTTGAACTATGTCCATATTGCTAGCGTGACTGTCCTGAGACAATTGCAGGAATATTTATATTTTGGCAATTATGTATGTGGTGTATTTAAACGTGATTTATTAACGACCACATGGTCAAACTGATTGCAGTTAAAACGGAACTTAGGCAGGCTCTCGGGAGTATCAGTTGTTCGCTACACAACATTCCTCCCCACTTTAGGTAGATGTACGCCAATTACGGTTATAACCAAAGGTCCGCGATAGGTAGCCAGCCTGATGCTACTTTAACAATTATAAGTTCAAACGTTCAGGCGGCTTCTTGCATCGTGTCGAACGTCTACGCCAACGTTCCGCAAACCCAGTCCCGTGGGCCAAATTTGGCCCGCCGATGGTTTTTAGTTCGTACGCGAGACCCTCTACAAAAGTAGAAATATTCAGAAAAAAACAGATGAGGAATATAACTTTTGATTTGTTGATTTCGACTCTATCGTTGAATCTAGGAAACATAAGATTAATTTGGAGTTCCGTCGTTAACCTATTTTCATGCTGGGACAGCTGTCGTATAAAACGTGTCTTGATCAACTTTTAGGTTGTGCGCGTTTAATTAATTCTGCGCAATTGTCCGCTGACGCTGCATAAATAGTTAGTCGTTATGCATTTTTATGTTAATTAATATTGATTTTTATTTTGTACCGAAGTCATTCGATGGATAAATTACTGATCCTCTAATCATTAGTTTGTTGAAATTATAGTAATTGCTTGTCAAATAGTGAAACAAGGTATGACATTATACATAATCATATATAATAATATAAGCGCCAGACCGTTCAAGCCCTTGTTACATTAAAGTTGACTATAACATTATTGTTGTATTACAATGATTACTCTGCGAGTCTTTTATTGCTGCGATCCCGAAAAGTATGGCTTCAGTTGCCTGACTCGGTGCGGGTGGTTGAGCGGTTTCAGGCTCTTCATGAGTCTCAGCCCCGAACTCACGGAATGTCTCCATCTGCGGAGGCACCGATGACGCCAACTGTTGACTCGACAGTCTTCCTTGTAGGTGAACGATGTAACGACGAACGATGGCTCTACCTTCGAGATGGACGGTGTACGATACTGGTCCGTCTGTTGTTCGATTGTGCCAGGTATTCAGCATGCAGCGTTGCCATGGTACCGGAGAGCGTAAACAAGATCACCGGTTTTGAAGTTTCGAACCTTGGCGTGCCGGTGGTGTGTCGCGATCTGTTTGGTTTGTATGGCAATGACCCTCATACCGACATCTGGCTTATTGAGATTAAGTCGGGTCTTCAGCTGCAATCAACAGTTCAGAGGTGGCTATGCCCGTCGTTGAGTGTGGAGTAATCCGGTATTCGAAGAGCAAGCGTGGTAGCTTTGTTTCTAAGTTCCCTCCTTGCAGGCGCTTTTGCTCCTTCATTTCCCACCCCGACGGCTCGTTCGGCTAGACCATTTGATGTCGGATAATGGCGCGCGCTTGTAATGTGCTTAATGCCATTGTGTCGGCAGAACTCTCGAAACTCTTCGCTAACGAACCCAGTGGCATTGTCACTGACGATGACATCCGGGATCCCTTCTGCCATGAGTGCTGAATGAATGTCGCAGTTTACTGATGGTGGTGGCTGATGTGTTGTAAGGTGAGCGTCTATCCACTTCGAATGGGCGTCGATCACCACCCGCATCATTCTGCCCATGAATGGACCTGCATAATCGATATGCAGTCGCGACCACGGTCGATCGGGGAACGACCATGTAGGGGAGCCCCGTAGGTCTGAGTCGGCTACGCATGCAGATGTCGCAGTTTTGACCGTTTTTTGAATGTCCTGATCGATACCTGGCCACCATATTAGACTGCGGTTTACTGTAGGTCTGGGTCGGCTACGCATGCAGATGTCGCAGGTTTTGACCGTATTCTCAATGTCCTGATCGATACCTGGCCACCACGTCAGACTGCGACTTACGGCTTTCATGCACACCATCTCAGTGTGCATTATGTAACTCTCCCAACCGTGCTTTGCAGTAGACACTTGAAATGATCACACATGCCCCACATTAGTCAGCCATTATGGATGCTGAGTTCATCTCTTCTTTGGATGTAGGGCTTCAAACGTTCGTTGTCATCGTGATTTGAAAATCCTTCTCTCGTCCTGGTGAACACTTCTGACAGCACAGGGTCATGTGTTGTTTCGCGGCGTATGTCACTTGCTGTGACAGGGGACATGTCCAAATACTGCATTGTCAGTATTTTGTCAGCTGGCACAGGTACATGTCTCAGAGCGCCACCTACCGGGAGGCGGCTAAGAGCGTCTGCTTGGGGGACGCTTTGGCCCTGCATGTGGACTATCTATTCGTAGGCAGCCAGTGTCAGGGCGCTGCATACGTGGAGACAGCATCTGCGGAACAGTCTTCGTTTCTCCGAACAACCCAAGAAGCAGCTAGTGGTCGGTGACGATAGCAAACTTGCGACCCCACAAGTACTGGTGAAACTTCTTCAGTCCATCGATGACGGCCATACCCCCTTCATTAATCTGAGCGTAGTTTTTCTCAGCTTGTGAGAGACTTCTGAAGTGGTATTCAATTGGTTTCTCTGTCTATGCATTTATATCATATTCCATGACGTAGACAAGGACGAATCTAATACCTAATGGAGAGGCATCACATGTCAGGATCAACGACTTGGAGAAGTCGAAATGCGTTACGACCTGTGGCGAGTTCAGCATCTCTTTCGTCCTGTCGAAATTCTCTTGTTGTGCCTTCCTCCACTACCACTTCGTGTCTTTTCTTAGCAAATGATGCATGGGCGCCAGGATCGTCTCTAAGTCCGGAAAGAAAACCGTAATGGTTACCATCCCAAGGTAGGATCATAACTCGATGCTGCTGATTGGCGCCGGAGTGTTGTGGACTGCTGAGAGAGTCGTACAGGAAGAGTGGATTCCTTCCGCATTTATCCGGTGACATAAGTATTCTACTTCGTCACTCAAGAAATTGCATTTTGATGCTTTCAGTCGGAAACCGGCTTGGACGAGACGTTCGAACATTCGCTCAAGTGTCTGCAAGTGCTCATCTTCGGTTGTCCTAGTCAACAATATATCATATGGGTACACCATTCTGTTGGGTATTTCCTTTAAGAGGGAGTCCATGACCCGTTGGAAAATCCCTGGTGATGACGACATACCGTGCGGCAGCCGCTTGTACGCGAAGAGTCCTCGCGGCGTGTTGATCGTGACGTATTTGTGACTGTCTGAGTGTAGCTCGATTTGTTCGTAGGCGTGACGTATGTCGAGCTTTGTGTGCGTGCTACATTTCTCCGGCTGTGCGTACAGATCTTCTATTCGGGGAATTGGATACCCAACCAATGTCGCCACCTGATTCACCGTGAGATTGTAGTCCCTAAAGAGACGTACGTTTTTTCTGCTTTCATCACCGGGACAACCGGTGCGGGCCAGTCCGAGTACTGAACTGGCTATGTGATATCCTCAGCCAGGAGTCTATCAAGTTCCTTGTCCACCATGTCTCGCATTACATATGGTAGCGACTTGTAATACTTGGGAACAGCGTTGTCGTTGACGTAGATCTTGGCAGCGTCTGTTTTGACTGCCTGGTGATAGTATGTAAACATGATGGCGTACTTGTTCAATGCAGCCTGCAGTTGAGGATTCTGCTTCCGTGTTGAGTGTGTCGTATTCAACTGATGAATCACACCCCAGTCCAGTTAGAGTTTACTCAGTCAGTTCCTGCCAAGCTTGGACCGTTGACAGGATGAGCGGAAGCTGATGTTGGTGGCCATTGTTCGCTTCTACCATGACTTGATGACACCCGTGATTTTCATACACTGTCCTGTATATGTCCGAAGCGTGTAGAGTTTCGCCAATGTTTGTGCAGCGTTTCTTCGCTGATGATCGAGAATGTGGCATCCGTCTCCGCTTCCAACAGCAGTGTCTTCCGATCTACTTGTATTTGAGTAATGATCGGATCCGGACGTGGTCCTGTCATGCTAAACATGTTGTATGTCTCTCCAGACTGTTGAGAAGGAACACAGTTCTGTCTAGGTGCCGTCAGCTGATGAGTGAGGTTTCTTTGTCTCTTTTCCGCTTTCTGCTTTGCGAAACAGTTACTCATGATGTGTCCTTCTTTGTGACAATAGCGGCATTGTGCATACTTGTAGTGACACTCTTCTGCCGAATTAGGTATTTTGCCACATCTGAAACATGGTTTCTGGCGATTATGAGCGGTGATTTCTTTTCCCACTTCCTCGTTGTTTGCTTGTGAGTGGTCACTTTGTGTTCACTCGGTGACATGACTAGGGCCATTTGTAGAGCCTTTTTGAAATCAAGGTCGACTTCCCCCAACAATCGTCGTTGGATGGTCAGATCTGCTACCCCACAAACTAACCGGTCCCTCAGATTTTCATCCAAGATCAACTCGGCAGTTTGTTTCGCACTAGCCTTTGTTTGATCAAAATCACAGTTTCTGGCCAAATTTTTCAGTTCAGCAACGATATCACCTACTGACTGATCCTTCTTTCTGTAGGTCGAGTAGAAGTTGTAGTGTTGCAAAATCGTGTTTGTCTTCGGTTCGAAATGCGTCTGTAGCATTTACATAGCTCAACGTAGGAGAAATCAGCCAGCGCCCGTGGCGATGCCAGGCTGCGTAACAACGTATAATTATGTTTCTTCACCCACTAATGTTAGTAAGATTGCTCTGCGCTTGCCTATGGCGTCGTCAGCAATGTAATTGACTTCGAAATAGAACCCTAACCTGTCCTGGTAAGACGACCAATCTATTCCAGTAAACTCCGGTAAGCTGCCGTGCCGTGACATGTTTACGTCGGAACAACGTGTTGCAGTTTTCCGTGAATTGACGTGTTGTCATTTGTCTTTTGCGGGAAAATTCATTGCGCTGTAGCAAAAAATCATGCCGCTGAAAAATACTGCCGCACCGACCTTTAATGCGCGTGTCGGGAGTACAGTTTTTAGCAGGGAGACGTCAGGGCTTGTTATATGTTAGCAACATACTAATGTTACGAACAGGTAGGCAGGGACCTACGTATAAAAATTATGTACGTTCATCCAAATTATATTATTTAGCTTTACCTTTTGACTGGTACTGATTAGGTACTAATTGTAAATGTTTTCACACTGTTATCTTAACACATTGTAAACACGAAGCAAATAGGTTCAATGTGGAACAACAATTATCTTTGCATTTATATAATACAATTCTAGCCATGCGCAAAACTAATAACTAATTAATTTAACTTTAATTGAGCTAACGTATTAGGGAAGACTGGGAATTGTTGGCATTTTTTCTCCATAATATGTGTTATTGCTAAGTTTAACTTTAGTATTTCATGTAGGCCATATATATATTATTGTAGTTTTATTCAAAACATGATATTTGGGTCGTTCAAAAGGTGTATCTCATAAAGCAGGTATGTGTGTGTGTGTACACACACACACACACACACACACACACACACACACACACACACACACACACACACACACACACACACACACACACACACACACACACACACACACACACACACACACACACACACACACACACACACACACATACCTGCTTTATACATAATGCATTCTTACCCATATATATATATATATATATATATACTGGGTTAGCGCTAGACCTACATTCTCTTGGGCAAATTTGGCTAAAAGGAGTCATTTTGTTTTAGCCAAATAAAATATTCTTTAGCCAATTTTTTTAATATGAATTGTGATCTATCCCACGGCTGAAATTACTGATAAAGTTGCGCCACCGTTGCGAGTGAATTTCTTGTATATTTTGATCGATAAGACAGTCAATTTATTTGTTTAATTACGTGATGAGTGTACATGTGTAGAATAGGTATAGTAGATATATGATGTGAAGATTTGTGACCGTTTTCATGGCTTTTTGGCGGTGCGGGTCTAAACTGCAAAACTTAAACTTTAAAGTTTAAAGTACAGCGTGTTTCTGATTTTCTTCCGACCGTACATGTATTTCGACTCCGGCCAGCTTGACTGTGACATGTCACATGACAGATTCGTGCTATATGGTTTAAGGGATATCCATGTTATCTTTTAACAATAATTTGCCTGTCACTTAAGGGTTTTCTTTAAATTAAATACAAACTTACAATCGTTGTGTCTTGTGCAGACGCTATGCTAGCCTGAGGAAGTTTGGTTGTGCGCGGCCAAATTTGTGATAAGGATTCTCATTGGCTAGAACCCCTCGGCTATTGACCAATAACAGTTCAGTTAACATAAATTGTCATAAAAGCGTCCTTCACAACTGAACGATCAGGCGAATGCAAGAAATTGAAGAACAATTTGAAATCAGTGACATTTAATCAAATAAAGATATAAAACCATCATTTTGCATCAGTAGTTCATGTTTTCGCAAATTTGGCGATGACGTGCATTTTTTTTTTCGCCAAACCATACAAAAATTAGTGCATGGCGAATGGCGAAGCCCTAACGCGAACGCTAATATATATACCGCGAATAGATCAATATATTTAGAATAGGGCTAAACATTTCTTTACACAACGAACTTCTACTTGGGGACATGGGCATTAAAGGTCGGTGCGGCAGTATTTTACAGCGGCAGGATTTTTCGCTACAGCATAATTAAAGCAATTTTATTGGAGACAATATATTCTTACCCATATATATATATGGGTAAGAATATATATATATATATATATATATGTAATGTGTGGCGGCCTAGGAAAACCAGTTGTTGGAGACAATACATTCTTACCCATATATATATATATATATATATATGGGTAAGAATATACATATATATATATATATATAATGTGTGGCGGCCTAGGAAAACCAGTCACATTGACAACAAAATCATATGTTTTTTATTCAAGAAATGGAATGCAACACTATTTCCTATTCCAATACAGTTTACTGTATTGGAATATTCCCGCCACAACCAAAGTTACATTAATTTAAAGAGGGCACCTATCAAAAATTAGTTCAGGAAAAAAATCAGTTTTAAAGTCGAGTCATTATTCACATAAAAACAAAACGTCATGATTGTATACAACCATCTGCTGCTATTACCATATACATTCCAGTGAAGCAAATGTAGCTGTTTGTTAGCTTTAGCTTACAGTAATAATTATTAAATTCTGATTACTACTTTTAAAGTTACAAGAATTTAAAGAGGGCACCCGTCAAACATTATTGCAGGAGAAAAGTACTTGTAGTGTCTGGAATCATCATAATTCATGTTAAAATTAAATTTTGCTACAATTTTAATATTATAGAAAATATCCAGTGCTACTACCATATCCAATGTAGTGAAGAAAATGTAACTATGCATCTTAGCTTTGGAACACTAAAACTATTATCAAATTCTGATGGTTACTTTTAAAGTTACAATAATTTAAAGAGAGCACCCGACAACAAAAGTTGTAGTTGTTTGTTACCAAAAAAATGTAAATGTATATTACTAATCAACACGCAAGAGGTAACAAACTCTTCCATGAATATGTGGTTAGCTCTGGAAAGAACTGTTGTTGTTTGAGTCTGAAGAGAGGCGTTTGTGTTCTGATCTTGCGCCTCGGATTGTCATAAACAGTTTGACTATCACCATTGACAGATCCGCTCATTTCTTCTGCCAGCTCCGGGTCAAAGTCGTCCTCGCTCGAATCAGACAAGTCCGAATCACGGTCATCATTGCCGATCGGGTTTGTCACAAAGTAGTTATTCACAAGTTCATTGAGGATGTCCCCACTTGCGATATACTCCATGTTCACCAATGCCAATGCGTTGAAACACCGAGCAACGTCGTTAGACTTCGATCCATCCATGCCCATGGCCATGGGCGTAGCCATCTTTGAGATCGTAAACATGAAACGAAATTCGTCCCGTAGTCTGTATTTCCAACGAAATCCGGTTCGATAACACGTTAAACTGTTAAGAAATATGTACAGATATAAACTACAGCAACATCAAACTAAACTAATAATTAATCGAACTACATAAACAACTCCAATCCAACTTCCAAATAAAATCCCGTTAACTTTCATTGCGCACAAAATTTTCTTCCAACGTATTCATGCGCACTACTGCTAGGAAACTGCGTGCTGTAAACATCTTGCCATATATGGGCATGGGAACTTCTGTCCTAGGTCTTAAGCGTTCGCAAAATAGTGCGCTTTTAATTCTAAAACGCTACAACCTAGATCGAACTTCACGGTTACAAAAACACAAAAAAGTACAACTTTCACTTAGGTAATCAGGAAACTACTTGGTGAACTTATAAATAAGTATGTTAGCTAAAATATCGTAGCGAAATATCAAAATCAACCAATGTCAATGTTGGCAATGACGCAAAATCAATCTTATGACGTGTTTGCGGGCAATTACGCCTGGCGACTTCCGACTGTTTTTTTCTAGGCCGCCACATAATATATATGTATATATATATATATATATATATATATATATATATATATATATATATATATATATATGGGTAAGAACGTATTATGTCTCCAATAAAATTGCTTTAATTATACTGTAGCGAAAAATCCTGCCGCTGTAAAAATACTGCCGCACCGACCCTTAATGCCTCCAAGTAGAAGTTCGTTGTGTAAAGAAATTTTTAGCCCTATTCTAAATATATTAATGTACTCGCGGTCTTCAAGCTTTATTATGAATATTTGCGAAGGGATGGGTATACAATTATTAGAATGTTGTTCATCTGAGATATGTGGAAGACGAATATATGTGGAAATATTGATAACATTTAATGCTAGCCAACTAATCTACAAACTACCAAAACACATATTTGGTGCTAAAATAATTTATATTTGTTTAAAGTTAGTTTTATATTTTAGTAAAAAATATAATAAATGCGTTCGTGTAGGTGTATAACATAATAAAAATCAACAGGATCAGACAAGGTGCCAGCCAGAATCCAGTGTCGGTGCGGCAGTATTTGACAGCAGCAGGATTTTTCGCCCCTTGCAAACATTAACAAGCCCGGACGTCTCCCCGCGTAAAAATAGTACTTCCGGCCATGCGCATTTAGGGTCGGTGCGGTAGCCTCGATTGTCCAGGTGGCAGCATTGGCCCCTCACTACGGCCTGGATTATTAAGCTCCTGCCAATGTTTCTGGTAGGGGGCTGTACCCCAGATTCGGATAGAGACGATGTTTGGCTCTCAGGCCAACCATGAAATAACAAATTAAATAAGGATACACTTTTATGAGTTCATACTATACTATAACAACTATTCAACATTAAAACACAAAACATAAACCGACATTAAACTTTTTTTCGTAGTTTAGTGCCTTTTAATCACATGCATATTCACTAGGTGAAAGCTCTCATGGCTGTCAACAAGTGGGCAGTCAAAACGCGACTATGAGCCAGACTATCTTCCTGGCGAAGTCACACAGCCAGACGAGAGTCGGTTAAGCGAAACTAATTTTCAGCTGCAGGATTTTTCGTTGGTTGGTCTCAGCATCGACGTGGCTTCGGAATGTCTAACTTTGTGCGTTCAGTGATGACCGCTGATACTCATACAGTATGTACAGGGGTACATGCTGAGTTTTACCCTCGTCGCCAAATGTAATGTATTTAAACGTGTTTATTAACGACCACGTAATCAAACGTGACGACAGTTAAAACTGAACTTAGGCAGACTCTCGGAAGCATCAATTGTTCGATACAGAGCAGTGTAGATATTATAATTGGAACAAACTAAAACAGTTGCATCAATATACAGCATGTCTGTGTTCGCTTACGCGTGAGTCAGTGCTTTAGAGTGTGTGTGCGTGAGTACAAGCATAATATTAGGGAAACTTGTGCAAGGAATGACTGTGTGGTCGTCTGTAATGCATCATTTGCCATCTTCGTTTTTTACCTGGTTGCTTCTGACTGTTTTCAGGTACGATGTGCTCGCCGTGGAAGTCTACTTTGAAACGTTTCACTACGACGAACAACGCACAGAACCGTCATATCTAGTAAGTTCATCACCTCTGTATGTTATGTCTTTCCTCACTGGTAGGAAAGTTTTGGAAACAAAACTACAAAATAATCATAAAGTTGGTCAATTATGATAAACATTAGGTTTGTTAGTGTTTTACGAAAGTTTATGTTTGTGTTATTTACTTCACAATATACGCTAATATATTATAAGTATAATGCGCACGTGTATGTATGATACGCTCGCACGCGCGCGCGCGCGGGCACACACACATACACACAGTGTACATCATCATGATCGTTGTAGATGTCTGATCTGCTCGCGGACATCGGCGGTCAAGGAGGTCTTTGGCTCGGTGTCTCCGCCGTCGCGTTGTGCGAGTTAATCGAGCTTCTCTTCGATGTCATCGTTTTAACGTTGAGTCGACTGCGTTCAGCGATCAGGATTCGAAGATCCAGAGACTGTTCCTCCCTCTCATCGACACCATCACAATCTCAACTCAAACCGATTGCCAGATGAACGTTATACTATCATATTATGGCATAGGCATTTGAACTCGACTCACTACAAAATCGTCCAGTCAAACGATCTGGTGTTCTTTAAAATAAAGTTAATATGTGTAAACGTTAGTGTTAGTTGTAAAATAAGACAAGTTTATATTACTCACGATTGAAATGCACGTGTAGCCTACATAAAACCGGCTTTCAATTTACATATTAAATATTCTACTGAATTGATTATATAATATATTTGTTGTGAATTTATTTATGAATTACGCGGTTAAATGCAGATTATAATAATGTATTTTTAGTATATTGTCATAGTATATATATATATATATATATATACATATATATATATACATATATATATATACATTACAGTGTGGTTGAAATATATCTATAGAAACGCGTGTGCTTGGTGTTTCAGCAGTGCTGGTCTGGTTTTGATTATGCATCGATAATGAAACACATTTAATAACAGTTGTATTACATATGCTATACTTGTATTCACATGGGCGGTCTATATATAAGAATAATTATACACGTAGTTGACACTATACGTGCCATGGTTTGTGTGGTATTAAATATAATGTTGTTCGATTTTCGTATGTTTCTTCGTTCAGCATATTGCCGGCAGTTTCGCAAGTACAGGGCTGAGCTAATGTGGGCATGTTAGGGCCCTTTCGAGTGCTTGGTAGACTGTGAGATGATAATCTTGGGGCTCAATATTTCGAAAGGGTATCCCTAAAATAGTTAAGGCAGAATGTAATGTTTGTTTTCTAATTCAACGTGGACATAATAATGGCATCCACAAATAATTATGTGTTTGGAGTATGCAGACATATTGACTAGATTTCACGTCACTGATGTTTGAAAATTCGGGACTTGAATCTGGGATGGTTCAATATAAAGTACGTAAGTTGAATTAGCGTTCTATGTCACCATACAAATAACAAGGCCTTCTACAAATGTGCGTCGTGAACGCGAAAAACTGTTGAAATGTACGTCACTGCAAACGCCATTCGCCGTCTTGTGTGTCTCTGTGTATGTATTGTTACTTGGATGGAGATTCTTGCTAGCAAATAAATGCCTGTATAAATGTTGACATGGTTGGCTTCTTTCCAGTATTTTGACCCACCGGCCATATGCTGACTGGGGAACAAGAAGGGTACTTATGTGAACCCGTTGTCTCTCTGCTGATGGGGTAACAAATTTTTTTTTTCTCACCGTAACATAACATGAGCTCTCCGGCCCTATTTTGAAAGGGAAACATACACGGTGTTTGTGTCAACCCACCGGCCATATGCTGACAGGGTAACATCAAGGGCCTTCATTGAACCTACCGGATATGTTTGAAACCACCAGCCTATGATGACAGAGTAAAAAGAAGAGTGCCCGTTTAAACACACCTGTCCTATAGGGTGTATATGTAAATGCTCCGACCCTATACTGACAGGCTAACAAGAAGGGTGTTTGTTTGAACCCATCGATCTTATACTGACGGGGTAAAAGGGTATTTATGTGAACCGTTGTCCTTATTCTGACGGGATAACAAGAAGGGTGTTTGTGTGTTTATTTACAGCTTTTGTTTCTTCTTATTATATTATAATAGCGTTATGTTTCCTAAGTTAGTTGCTTAATGGGGCCACGGACGTGTGGGCCGCGAGCTTACCCGCCTTTAGCCAGCCGGTATGGGCCGGACCGGAGCCGGAACTATGCGGGCCGGGCCTGGAACAAACATTTAAACGATGTGTGGGTTGGGGCCGGGCCTGGGCCTAAATTCTAGTTTGCGGGCCTGGGGCGGGCCTTGCTTGATATATTTATGCGGTTCTGGACTCTAGCGTGTACGTGACATTTTCTGCACACACGGCTGCAGCCTATTTGTTTTGTTAAGGAACTAATTTGGGCAAACTGCAACCCACAGATGTCACGTTGATAGGGTTTCCCTTAGCAAAAAAATATATCGTTTGCTATAGAAAACTACAGGATTGTTGCGCATAGTTTTCTATAGGAAACTGTAGGAAATTTTCTATATTGTTTTACATAATATTTTATAGGAAATTTTCTATAGAAAATAACAGGATTTTTGCGTAGTTTTCTACAGAAAACTATAGGAAATTTACTATAGTTTTTTAAAGAATATTCTATAAGAAACTATAGGCAATTTTCTATAGAAAACTATAGGAAATATAGAATATATCCTGTAGAAAATAATCTGTATGACATACTCATTAACAGAGGTGCACGTTAATCTTCAGATATTTTTATTACATTTTATATTCAAATACATTAATCATACAGGCAATCTACAGTAATATCCAAGCATATTGAATGACCAAATAAAACAAATACAAAAACAATATTGAGCATACATGTACATAAATGCAAGCAATGCTAATAATGACACAAATCATTTCTCAAATCCGTATGTATACATTATAATACAATATGAACAATTAAGTATATGATAAATACAACAAATTGACAATTGAGCATGCAGCATGTCAAGAAATTAATCCTTAAATACTCGTGTACAGTAATGAGCCATTATCTGAAGTAGCACAGACTACATGTCACAGTGACATTCACAACAGAGATACCAAGAAAAATATTGTTGGAGACATTAAATATATTACTGATAAAATATACATCAATTAACATCCATATACGAAACAAACTAAACATGGTAATACTTGTTTTACTTACATAGGAAGTTAGACCTGCCGGGGGAGCTTAGTCCCTAATATTTGTGGATTAGGAGCTTAGCTCCCCAACATTTAGTAAGGGGTGTGCATTTTGTGGTGTATGGGGGTTGGAAATAGGATTACCCCTGAATATTGGGGAATGGGGGTGTATTTTTGGTGCAAATTTAGGTTTTCAGAGTGCCTTAAGTTGGGGTTTTAACGCGAGCCTCAAGGGGGTGCAGATCGAGATGTCTGGAGAACATCAAGGTGGTTTTTTGGAACGCCCCCTTCCCTTTTCCAATGCCAGTGACTTGATATACACTGTACTCGGGTATACTACCATGGTAATCTGAAACAGGTACAATATGGTATTTTCATACATGGTACAGACACCAAAGATTGCTAGTCAGTAAGCGACATCTCATGTAATTTTTTTACATAACATCGTCAAATTATGTTAATAAACAACATATCTCAATATAAGATTTGCCATTATTTTTGCTATTGGCGGTTGTGTAAAAATAATTCTGAAAAGTACCTGAAATACATATTTGTATTGAAATATATACTTTTCATGTTACGTATTTGAACCCTTCAAGATTATTTGTATTTAAATACATGTCAATGAATTTGAGTCATATCTGCTGGTATACTACCATGGTATGTTGATACAGGTACACCATGGTATGTTGATACAGGTACACCATGGTATGTTGATACAGGTACACCATGGTACTCCATTTGATACTGACAAAGAGAGCAAGGAAAACATGTGTGGTAGAAAGAGAAAACCGAAATCACTTGGCATGAGGGTAGGGGTGAACAGTTGATATTGACTATAGGCAAGATGGGTTGTTTTGTCAACACTTCTAGAATGTTAGATTGGCAACTGTTGTTGGGTCAGTCATTCTGACTGAACATAATTGGCATGGTTAAGTGATTTTCTTCCATTATTTGGAACGTTGCATACCACACTGCATTTATACACTCATGCATTATTACAAGTGCATAACAATAGTATATATAGGAAGGGTTTAAGGGCAAAATACAATAAACGTCATGCGGCTCTGGTAACATATTTGCCTAGGCAAAATTGCAGAATTGAAATGTACAATAGAACATGTCTTGAATGACCGCCACTTCAGCCTAGCAAAAGTGGTTTCTCAAGACGGGTGGTCGCCCATGACAGGTCAATAAACATTGAAAATATGATCAATTTCTAGAGGAACCGAGAAAGCAGGTAGTTATCCAAGACAGGTTCTATTGTAAAAAAACAGTTTGGATCTAGATATCGGTGATTATGATTATTATTGAGATATTCAAAATCATGTCAATTTTAAGATGATGTTTACACTATATTTACACTATTGCGCTTTGTCCTGAAACCTTACACATGTACCATATTTACTGGTCAAATAAATTGATTCTGAGTTCTGTACTGCAATATACATTATAATTATACAGGGTATGTTATCATAATATTCAATAATTCAGAATGCGTACACACAAACACTATACCAATTATATTGGTATCATTGCTGTCAGAATGGACAAATCTTGCTTTTGGACATCAGTGATGACACCAACCTGAAATAAATGGAACAGAACACAATAAAAATACAATATGTGTGGTTTATAAATCTAAAAAAATGGAACATTTTGACAAATACATATTATTCAGCAAAGTCCTATTACAATGTTGCACTGTGGTTTTATCTCATAATATCCTCATCTACAGGCCCAACACGTAGTGAGTCCACTACAGGATGGACTCAAATTAGCTCATTTATCCCATGCATGGGATATTTTACTTCCTCTGGCAGACAAAGGTTAGAAGGGACTAATGGCCTAGTGTATTTTCCAAGAGAACGAAATTTCCAAGTTTTTTTTAAACTGTGGCTGATAGTTGGATTCGAGTCCAGTCCCCTCGACCGGTGTTTTCCACTTGGCCACCGGTTCCCATTATCGGCAGTAGTCGGTACCCATATAATTTTTGAGCAAGTAGGTCTAGTACTGTGACAGTAATCTACTAATATATATATATATATATATCACTATTATCAGGCTTAGTAACATTAACATTGTCAAACAGACAACTAAATTGTTAATATTTTATTATGAGTCAAAATAAATAGTTAAATCATTGGCATTGAAATTGGGCATTACATACATTAGCATAGACTTGAGGTTTATATTTAAAAACGGTAATTATATACCTACAGGCTACACTAGTCCCTAGCTGGCTATGCATCACAAAAAATTAAAAAAAACCACAATAAAATAAGTTCACATCGTTTCGATTTGAACTAGAAACACACACATATCATCGATCACATATTTGCATTCTATTGTTATTTAATTTAGGGTATTTTTTAATAGTCTGGGTTGCATTTTACTTGTTTTTATTAGCTGTCATTCACGTGGCCATGGCAATGCAGTTGGTTACATGGTACGTAATTAAACCGAAATGAGCGACAATTGAGGTAAATCTACTCTAGTGGGTCGAGGCCACTTTACTACCTGGCTAAATGTAAAATAATTGATAAGAAAATAATGCTCGGTGTGTACCTCAAACAATAATTGACATACACAAACAATATGGAGTGACGGAATGACCGATTTGGTATAGAAAACGAGGTAAAATCGTTGCATCGATGCAGGTTGGAATTGGTGGTTCCGCTGTCTATAACTATTTCGTAATATTGTTAACAGTATTTTACTCTGTGGATCAAATAGTTATAAAAACAACACAGTATTCTTTGGCAACATCCTACCGTTTGTCTCGTGGCATGAATGGCCGAAATTTCTTCATTATAATAATTTTGTCCGCAATCTATTGACTTCGCGCTAGATCGTCTGCCCTTCTTCTGTTTGAAGTTTGAACGTTGCGCACCGAAATGACTTACGGATAATAACATTATGGAATGCGGTAGCGGCGCTGCCGGATTCATAACTATATGCTTAGCTGAATGTTTCGGTATAAAATAATGCAGTAGCATCGTTTTAGTTTAAGATATACTGACATACATATCATTATATGTAACATCCACCACATGTACAGAACAAAAGGTACATACAGGTTTCTAAAACAGTGGTTGAAAGTTTCCACAGAAACTAAGAAAAACATTTATACAGAAAACTATAGATTTTCTCAAACCTATAGAATTCTATAGAATATTCTATAGTTTTCTCTAAAATCCTACAGAAAACTATAGGTTCTCTTAAAACTATATCATTATATAGAATATTTTATAGTTTTCTATAGATTCCTACAAAAACCTTATAGGTTGTCTAAAAACTATAGGGTTCTATAGAATATTCTATAGTTTTCTATAGATTCCTACAAAAAACCTACAGGTTGCCTAAAAACTATAGGATTCTATAGAATCCTACAGAAAACTATGGTTTCTGTAGGATTCTGTAGGTTCTCTAAAAACGATAGCATATTCTATATAATTCTATATAATATTCTATAGAATTCTGTAGGAAATTAAGATTTCCATAGCCAATTTATAGTTTTCTATAGAATACTATAGAATATTATAGGAAATTTATAGTTTTCTATATAATTTTTGTCTAAGGGTTCTCACCAGTACGAGTGCGCAGATGAATCTCTATTCTGGAAAAACTGCGACTCACAATTGTCACGTCTGTACGGTGTCTCATCAGTATGTTCACATTTAACTTACATGTATCCCGCCCCTCTGATTTATGTGTCGATTTTATTGTTAAACATATTCACACTACTAGCACCCACACAATCATCAGATAATCTGTACCATTCATTCAAAGTCCTTTGTGAAAATGAGAACTTTCTTACGTCTAATCTGCACTGCTCCATTACTAAAGTAACTTCATGTCATCTAGTCTTTCTATCTTTCTTAACTGAGAAAAACATATTTCTATCAGTATTTTCACAACCGTTCAATATTTTAAACACTTCTATCTGATCTCCTTTCAATCTCCTGGTCTCCTTTAAGTGTTGTTTAAACCGCGTTCTCTTAGGCGTTTTTCAGAACTAAGATCCCTCAGTTTAGGTATCATGTTAGTCGCTCTCCTCTCTACTCTTTCTAGCATGTATGTGTCCTTCTTGCGGTATGGCCTCCACGCTTGTATGCAATATTCTAAATAAGGCCTAGCTATTGTTTTGTACAGCAGTATTATTATTTCTTTTTCATGATACGCTAAGTTTCGCTTAATTAATCCAATGACTTGATTTCCCTTTGAAGGTGCAATTCCGCATTGCTTCGAAACCTTCAAATCATCACTAATGGTTAACCTTAAGTCCTTTTCTTTTACAGTAATACTTAGTACAGTACGCCCATTGTATATTCTACAACTTCGTTCCCTGTCCATGTCCTGGGTGGAGGCATTTACATTTCCCAAATTGAACAACATTTGCCACTTTTTTGACCAATTGATTATCAAGATCATCTTGTAAATGGTGTATGTAAATGCTGTCAATTTTAATATGTCTAAACACCTTTGTATCATCAGCAAATTTCAACATCTTGCTTGTTATATCATAGTCCAAATCTTTGATATAATCTGATTTCTAGGTTGAAGCCTCTCCATCAACAACTACCCGTTGTCTTCTGTCAACCAGCCATTTTTCTATCCAGTTAATTATACCATGTCCTATGCCATGGGCCTTTAGCTTAAGCAGTAATCTTTGATGTGACACTTTGTCGAAAGCTTTTTCAAAAATCTAAGTAGATGATACTTACTGGTAATCCCTCGTCTACCCACTTAATGATACCTTCCAAAAAACATAACATATTTGTTAAGTATAACCACGCTTTTAGAAACCCATGTTGAGATGGGATTATCAAATTATGTTTAACAAGAAAATCGACCATGTGATCTTTAATTACTCTTTAAAGTAGGGTTTCTCATAGGTTTTAATTCGCATACAATAATTGTAGTGTCCATTGTTGGCAAACTGAGCACTACAAGAGTGACATATGTAAAGTTTCCCACCCGCAACCTGCAAGTGTGGTGTGCTCATGCTTACGGGTGTGTGCAGTGGCATTGTTCTGCACTCGCTGACTGCCTATCTGGGATGGATCGAGATAGCGGGATTCAAAGGCAAGAGGAACAGTTAACGAGTGCTTTAAAAATAAAACCAAATAAATTCGATAGGATATGTGTGTGCATGCGTGCATGCGCGTCTCTCTATCTCCGCCCCTCTCTCTCTCTATCTCTCTCTCTCTCTCTCTCTCTCTCGCTCTCTCTCTTCTTGTGTCCGTCTCACTCTTCCTCTTGTGTGTGTGTGTGTGTGTGTGTGTGTGTGTGTGTGTGTGTGTGTGTGTGTGTGTGTGTGTGTGTGTGTGTGTGTGTGTGTGTGTGTGTGTGTGTGTGTGTGTGTGTGTGTGTGTGTGTGTGTGTGTGTGTGTGTGTGTGTGTGTGTGTGAGCGCGCGCGCGCATTACTTCGGACGTGTAAGGATTGATTTATTATTTGGAAACAAAACATCATCTATAGCTGCAAACACTATTTACACCTAATTATTTTATGTGGTAATGCAAATATAATTGGCTGCTAATATAACTAATATACAACTAATATAAATAGTACGACCAATTTGTAATCAGGCCTGGCACGCTGTGTAAGCATTCCCCATTAGAACCCCTGTGCTAGCCTTGGCATCGATAGAATAATGCCTCTATCATGCCATTGTTGGAGGGAAATAAGTCAAGAGATATAATTGTGTATACAATAAATTAATTGGTGTTTGTAACTATATATATATATATATATATAACTTAATTAATAGCTGAGGACAACGGCTAGACTAATTGTATGTCCGTAGATTTTTCAGAATAAACGAGTACCAATACTAAATTAAATTCGTTGCAATGCCAAAACGTATTGATTATTTGGAAAATAATAACACAGGTAACATTTACTTATGGTGCATCTATTTGACAAACACCAAGCATTATATGTTTTTCATATGTCCGTCCGTTGAGAGTATGCCGCTCGTAGCAGTAATCCACCTGGCGATTTGGCGAGAACCAGACGACTGCCTTGACTACTGCAACTTAGTCCTAAACGATATTGCTAAAAAGGACTTAGTTAAATTCCACCGTGTATATAATTGTTTAACACGTGTAGTACTAAAAGCACCACGTTTCTCACCATCTCTGCCCCTACTGAGACAGTTGCATTGGCTTCCAGTTACATACCGAATACCATTCAAATTAGCCACTATCACATATCGTACCCTTTCTGCGCAACACTCATCCTATTTGTTTAGTCTCCTTAGTTTTTCCGATATCCCCAGGAATCGCAGATCATTTGTTTTACAACGACGTTTTGTTCCGAAATCCAAGCTTAATATCGGCAAACGTGCTTTTTCTGTAGCTGCCCCGAAAATCTGGAATCAACTCTATACCGGTTTAAAATAATCTGAGAATATATATATCTTTCGTAAAAACTGAAGACTTATTTATTTATAATTGCATTCCCACCCTAACCTTCGTCGATCCCTTGCTCAAACGATGACTCTTGCTTCTCCATGTTAACGATTTTGCCCAACGATTCTTGTATGTTGTGCCTCTGATTCCTGGGGATTTAGGCGTTATAGAAGTTTGTCATTATTATTATTATTATCTTGGGAGTTTGTGTAACTCCTCTCTTTGACGTGAGACGCAGACGTTTGTGCATCACGCAATTTTCATCGTCCCGACAACACGACCGAAGGAGACAGATACCTCTAGGACAATGTACACAACACGACCGACGGAGATAGATACTTCTAGGACAAAGTACACAACACGACCGACGGAGACAGATACCTCTAGGACAAAGTACACAACACCACCGACGGAGACATTTACATCTAGGACAAAGTACACAACACGACCGACGGAGACAGATACATACAGGACAAAGTACACAACACGACCGACGGAGACAGATGCCTCTTGGACAAAGTACACGACACGACCGACGGAGAAAGATACCTACAGGACAAAGCACACAACACGATCATCGGATATAGATACTTCTAGGAAAAAAGACAGCTTACAACTGATTCACTGAATGTTCACACATTGCGTAGGATATTTGCCACAGTTGGTGTAGGGATTCCTGCTATCTCTCAAACGTATATATGCCCTTTTATGGTTGGTCTGATGCACAAACATGGTTAGGTTAGGTTTAGCGTTAAGTTTAGGTTGATGGTACTTTGGAAAATATTGGCACCAGGTGTTTACATGCATTTGTACGTGGACGGGTGGCAACAATCATCACCGTAGTCGACAACAACCCCTGGTTTGTATGTTGATGGGTGGCAACAACCATCACCGTAGTCGACAACCACTCCTGGTTTGTACGTAGATGGGTGGCAACAACCATCACCGTAATCAACAACCACCCTTGGTTTGTACGTGGATGGGTGGCAATAACCATCACCGTAGTCAACAATCACCCCTGGTTTGTACGTGGATGTGTAACAAAACCATCACCGTAGTCAAAGAACCACCGCCGTTTTCGAGGATGGTTAATGGTATCTAAGATTCCTCAGTTGTACTATCAGTTCAGTTGCTCTCTTTTGTATTATTTATTATTACAATAGGACCATCCATTTTGGTCGACAACAATTCTAGGCACGGATTGTTTCTAATAATAATGTTCTTATGAGCGACCAGGTGTGTAATGCGACCGACGGGCACAAAAAGCATTTGCGTGATCGCTACATTTACCTTCTACGAGCAACCAACTAATAACTACACCACGAGAGTTATGCGATGCTACGCAAAACGTTCACACTGAATACGTAACAACTACTAAGCTGCTGTTTAAAGAAAGAACAGAATATCGTTTAAAAAGCACAATAATAATAATGCTCTGTTATCAGCCATTTGGGGTTCTTTTCATTACCCTCAATAGCAAAAATTCCCGTAACGTGACGACATGCCTTGGTAGAAGACAGTCGTGAAAGTAATATTTACCAAATGTTAGAAGAAAAAAAAACACCGTTAAATAAACACCATAACGCACTCGCGGATAGTCGTTGTTTGTTCAAAATTACGAAGATCGGAGGGAATGCCAACTTCAAGTCCATCGATAGGCCCTAGTCGTGATAGTTCATCATTACCAGCATCACCATTGTGCAGCCGTAGTGTCCCGAGGTTGAGCGAAGGCCTCAGCATGTCGTTTCCAAAATCTGCCTATCTTGCGCTATCCTCTGCCAGGTGATGCCTTTCCAGTACTCATATAGTTAGTCCCTCCAGCGTCTCACCGGGCTTCCTCTAGATCGTTTCCCTTCGTTAGGTCTCCAGGTAGTCATATGCGATGGCCATCGATTATTTCATAGGCTACTGATGTCCCCTGCCCAAGTCCACTTTTGGCGTCTGATTTGTTCTATCACGTCTATGACCTTTGTCATCTCTCTTACACAGATGTTTGTTTTTCTCTCCCGAGATGCTATGTTTAACATGCTTGTCCTTTGCCTGGTTTGTGAGTGCCCATGTTTCCGCGCCGATGTCATTGTTGGAAGTACGCATGAGTTGTAGACTTGTCTGTTCAAGCACGTTCCAAAGTTACCCTTGAAGATGTCGCGGACTTTGGCGAATGCTGTCGTCCTGTTGGTCATGATTCTTCTTTGAATCTCCATGTTTTGGTTTGTGCCTTTAATGCTGTATCGCTGTCCCAGGTATCCGTAGCATTCAACTTTCTCTAACTGCTTCGTGTTTATATATATTTGTGTGTAGTTTTCTAGAATTTATTTTCTCATCGAAATGTTCACCTTCAGGCTTTGCTTTCACTTTCTTCAGCTAGCTCCTAGCAGCATTGTTGTACTTCTTGCGGTAATAGTAGCGCTTATGAGTATGAAGTCGGCGAAGCGAAGATGATTTTTCTCTGATCAGTCTTCTGAAGATGCATTCAAGTGATTGAACGATATGGTGTGACCTTGTCGTACTCCTCTCTTGATGTTGATCTTGTTGCTTTCTTTGTGTTGCTGGACTGTCTTAGAGCTGTTGGTGTAGATTTCTTTCAGGAGTTCAATTTACACGTCTTCTGTCCCCTATTCTTGAAGCCAGGTCAGTATTGCTTGAGTTTGAACCGAGTTGAAAGCCTTCTCGTGGTCGACGAATGCGATGAAGTGTGGGGTGTTATATTCACGGCACTTATCCTTCAGTTGGTTTACGATGTGGATGTGGTCTGTCGTTGAGCACCTGCTTCTGAACCCGGCTTCTGAACCCGGCTTGCTCTCGTGGTTGGTTTTCGTTAAGTGTATGCTCTACCTTATTTGTTAGCATGTTTGTGAGTAATTTGTAAATGATTGATAACTGACAGATTGGTCTCAAGTTCTTTAAGTCTTTCATATTTCCTTTCTTGAAGATTATCACCATATTTGCGTTTTTCCATGGGTGGGTATTCGCATTTCTGATAAGCCTTTAGTATACAGCTTAGCTAGTGTCTTCGAGATGATATCTTCTCCTGATCTTAATGTGTGAAGACCGTAAAATACGTTCGCGCTCGTGGCCTAAACTTCCAACATTTCAACCGCCTTCTGATAGGGTTCAAAACGCAATATCCTGTTCTTTTGTGAAATGTGCTGGTTCAGTCGAGGTGCAATGTAGGGTCGCCTGCACGAGCTGGAACATGCAGTTAGCTTGTGCGTAAAGCAGACGTTTCCAGAGGTAAGACCTACCCGAAATTGCTGACCCCCAGGTGCATCTGCGAATTGTCATTTCTTGTCGACATCGTGGCGTATCTTAGTCTGTTGGGTGTTCAACTCAAGTGATGAGAACATCCAACAAAAGAACTGTTCTAGTTCGTTTCTTCCTGTTGGTTTCCGACATCAAGCTTCCATAATGGGAGACACTACTATTGCATTTCTCAACACTCCTGAAAATAATTAGAAAGGCCGCGTACGTATGAAGCATTCGATGAGCTGTTGAGACTGGAGTTTGTGGTGCGTTTTACAGATCTCGGAGCTCGTATTGGCTCTTATTTTACAGCCCGTTATAGTTGGCGACACGCGCGCAGCTATGTAGATGGAGTTCATCAAGATGTAATATGGCATTGTAGCACTCAAAATGACATTCAATGAGGTGTATCTTGCAACCATGAATATATATATATGTGTGTGTGCGTGTGTGTGTGTGTGTGTGTGTGTGTGTGTGCGTGCGTGCGTGCGTGCGTGCGTGCGTGCGTGCGTGCGTGCGTGCGTGTGTGTGTGTGTGTGTGTGTGTGTGTGTGTGTGTGTGTGTGTGTGTGTGTGTGTGTGTGTGTGTGTGTGTGTGTGTGTGTGTGTGTGTGAGTGTATGTGTATGTGTGTGTGTGAGTGTATGTGTATGTGTGTGTATGTGTGTATGTGTTGTGTGTGTGTGTGCATGTGCGTGCGTGTGTGTGTGTGTGTGTGTGTGTGTGTGTGTGTGTGTGTGTGTGTGTGTGTGTGTGTGTGTGTGTGTGTGTGTGTGTGTGTGTGTGTGTGTGTGTGTGTGTGTGTGTGTGTGTGTGTGTGTGTGTGTGTGTGTGTGTGTGTGTGTGTGTGTGTGTGTGTGTGTGTGTGTGTGTGTGTGTGTGTGTGTGCATGTGCGTATGTGTGCGTGTGTGTGTAAATATACTTATATATATATGTATATATATATAAAATATATATATAATTTTAGAAATAAACATGAATTTGCAATGATATGTCTCAATCATACTATTAATAACACACCCGAAATAGTCAAATATAAAATATACACTCATAGTTTACGTGGATTCGCATTGTATATAAAAAATATATGTTTTACAAATGCATAGTGATATATGCACACTGCTACTCATGTCTACAAAATCAATTAACATGAAAATATCATGTATACATATGACAAAGATAATTACGTATGAGACAGACATCTAGCTAACAGAGCATTCAAAACATCAAAATTGCGGTGGCTCCTGTGACAGTGACAACTTTGTCTAAGTCGGAGTCAACCACCCCATTGGTATCAAGCTTGATGATTGTATTAACGTCTTTATTTGATAACTGTAATTTGTAGGCGGATGTATACGTCTGTATGAGCAACGTGTTTAAATTTTATGAATTTTATTAATTATATGTATGTACATGTAATATATATATATATATATTATTTACCTACTAATTTTCCTCAAATCAAAACCGATGTAACATTGCTTAATTAATTATGTTATGTGTAGGCACCATAACATAATGGACCAGCTTCCGATAGTGATAGCCAACAATAAGAATTAAATGTGTAGCCCGCTGATCTAACCCAAGTCAGTTATTTGGCCCTATTTTCAAAAAGGTTGCCGGCCCCTATTTTTCCACCATTTCTCGTCGGGTTTTTATCATTAGGGCTCGTGTTGGTGACTACATCCTCGTCTCTACTTGCTTGTTGATTGTTTTGTCTACACTTGTCCCACTTAGTTCGATCATCTCTGTGATGTGTTTTTCCTACTCTTTGTGGTCTATTCTTTATCAACTTCGTCCTTTCAACCTCCACGTCCTGCCTGATGTTGCTCATAACCATTCTGTGGTCACTTCTGATGTTGCACTGGTTGATGACAGTTACGTATGTGACCATGTCTGGCATGTTTGTCATGATGTAATCAATTTCGTTCTTCGTTTGTTCATTTGGGGTTTTCCACGTCCATCTCCTCTCTGCTTTTCTCTGAAACATGGTGTACATGATTTTATACTTTCTTGATGCTGCCCATTCTACCAACGTGTCACTCTTTCGTTTCTCAATCCTAGGCCAAATTTGCCTGTTGCCGGTTCCGTTGCCCTAGTTCGTTTCCCTACCTGAGCATTAAAGTTTCCCATCACTATCGTGTAGTGGTTTGGTTTTACAATGTTGTCGTTGTAGAAGCTATCTGTGTATTCTTCTGAGTATGATGTCATTGGTGCGTATACTAATACTATCATAAGTTTGTAGCGCTGTGTTATGCGTAGAACAAGTTATGGTTTCTCTGGAGCTGGTTCTGTTAACCCGCATTATATCTTCTTTCCATCCCTTGTTTATGAGAACGCCTATTCCTGCTTGGCCGTTGTTCGCCGTGGAATGGTATAGTAGGTGGCAACTTTGTAATGTAGCGAAGCATTCCTCTCTTCTTCTGATTTATCCGATCCCGATCACATCCCATACCTATCTGGTTTCCCTAAGTTCTTCCTCCAATTCTTGTATCTATTCATCTTTTAGTACTGTTCTTGCATTATATGTTGCCATCTTCAGTCTACTTACCTTAATATAAATATCTACAATTATTTCGTTGCAGTATGTATGAATAATTGTTCGTTTTCCAGTTTTACTCGTGTGGCAGGTGAGTATAGCATACCTCAAGTACTTCATCTACCCCGTCAACACCTGCACGCTGAAGCACTCGGCCCAAGGGTTCGATTTCCCGGCCGTCACCATTTGCAACATTAATCCACTGCGAAAATCGGCCGTACTCGACGACACAGGTGTCCTCGGCGAGTTGTTTGGTGTGAGTTCAACAATTGACTTATCTATCATTTGTCTGTTTCCAGGCAACAGGTCCTTGGAGCCATAACAATGATGCCGAACACGTTCGTACACTCCTTTCTTTTTTGTTGTTGAAATTATGGCCCTACAGTGTTTCTATATAACAAAAACATAACGGAGAGTGTGAAAGTGACAGCTGAACGCGGGAATGTTTGATTTAAGAAGTTATTTACCCCTATGGTAATGTAGTTTACCTATCCATTATCTGTTTCCTACCAGAAGCTCCGTCAACCAATAACAAATGAATGCCGTCAATGCTTTCGTGCATTCCGCCGTATTTTTTGTTTGTATTTTGACTCCAAAAGTTTTCATTATGACAAAAACGTAAGACTCAGCACTGACCACAACATTCTTCAGTTCAGCATATCTCTGCGAAACGTAGCTGCCATGGTGATCCCACGATACGCTACTCTGTCTTGCGTATTATAGTGCCTGCCGATAATGAACAACCAGGCTTACGTGAAGCGTGATCTGTTCTTTATTGTAGTGTGCACTTTGAACTTCCTCGCCATAGTTACAACCGTAATGTTCGGCTTAGTCCATTTAAAAAGTGACGTGCATATGATTCACGGACCTTCTTCCGAGCCTTCTCCCTTTGCCAATACATTTTTTGTGCTGAGATGCATACAGCTGATGAACACGCATCGCTTCCTTCTTTGTATAGCCAATTCTTTGCTTATTACGCCATTTCTTGCAGTTTGCAGCATTGTGTCTACCCATACTGCGTGACGGCAATGACATTTTTATAGTTATATTCAATATCATCATCCAGCCAGCGATATTGTTGGCATGTTTTGTGTACACGAAATGTAATTAAAACATCAAATAATATAATGCACTGATACATTATCTCATTCCCAGGTAGTATTATGATGTAGGCACATATTTGAAGTTAAATACGCATATTTATCATCTTAGATTTACTTTTAAAAAGGTAAACTGTCGTAGTAAACATATTAAGTTTACTATGACATCGACACTTTAGCTTGGATTTAACGTGCATGTGCACGGAAAATATCATGCCAGTGTTGATTCTGTGTAGTTACTTTTGAACAATCACATGTTCTCTCAAGAATCAATACGTTTTATTAACTCAATGTAGTCCCAGTTTAACTCTACAAGCCGTAGTATTGACAACATGCATACTGTCACCACACAATTTCTAGGAAAAAATAAAGTAAAAAAACAGCCAACTTTGAATGTCCAACGTCATAAATGTAGATACCCGAATGTAAAAGTGACAAGAAACACACTATCAGCCTATGACCCGGCAGCCTAGTTGTGAGCGTTTAAATTTAGCCGTACAGCTTAGCCGGCGCTGTGCGTTGGCAGCCTAGTTGTGCGCGTTTAAATTTAGCCGTACAGCTTAGCCGGCGCTGTGCGTTTAACGGTGAGACGGAATGCGTTTAAAATGTAGTAGTGTACTCAGCGGCCTGGTAAGGCGTACGTAGGATGTTTATGTGCGGTGGATATAGACGAGTGGGAAACGGTGTAAGTAATAGATTATTTTATTAGTAGATTAAAAATCACTAGAATGTTCTAGACTAACTAAAAATCACGGTGGCGCTGCAGCAGTCTACGTGAGCGTCCAGGGCCCTGCATTGTTGGCGCGTGAAAGTCGTTACGGCCTCGTCCAACGGTCGGTATGCGTGGTGCGTTAAAGCCACGGCGTGCATAGGGTTCGTCTTCTGGTATCGGCGTGAACCACGAGCCATTGCGTCCTTTGATTAAGAAGGACGATACCAGGTAATCCGGTTCGACGTCATCGTCGTCAGGTGTTGGTGTATGAATATTGACGCCGATGCCGTCATCCCAGTTTTCGGCTGGTGGAGCGCTGCTGACAGCTGCCAGCGTGAATGGACTGCTGACAGCTGGTGGCTGGGTCCGTGGTAGGGGGGCGACGATACACATTGGCTTGACAGCCGTCCTTCGTGTAGGCAGTTGGATTCTGTGAAAACATGAATAGTGAGGATGCTTGTGAATACATGAATAAAATTAATGAGACTCTTATTAATGTGCTCTTATTAATGAGGAGGCTCCCAAATTAATGAGAACTAAAGTAATTAATAAATAAAACAGAATAGGACTCATATTAATGAGACCCAATAATGTAAAAGCCAACTTACCGCTCTATTACTAATTAATAAGAATGTGCTCTTATTAATGAGGAGGCTCCCAAATTAATGAGAACTAAAGTAATTAATAAATAAAACTGAATAGGACTCATATTAATGAGACCCAATAATGTAAAAGCCAACTTACCGCTCTATTGCTAATTCATAAGAACTAAATTAATTAATTAATAATGTAAAAAGCCGGCTCGAGCGCCACCGCCGACGTACGAAAGCCTGTACCCGTTGGCGCCAACGTGATGGAGCCCAACACCGCCGGAAGTGATACAACGACAAGTCGTCGCGACGGGGCGGGGGCAGTTGGCCTGTCGCTATGAGCGGCACGCAATGTCCCTCCTCGCCGAATGCCTCGGTGAGATGATACTGGAGAGAGCGCGCGATCGATGCGGCGCATGCGACCCCAATGAGGGCTGCCCGTACGTGCATATGGCCGGTTATCGAGCAAGTCGGCCGACTCGTGTGTACACACAGCGCTACGACAACGTGTCCGGCCTCGTCATGCATCACTTCAACGCCGTGTTGGAGACGTTTCTACATCGATCGCTGATACCGACCTTCACGCGTCTCGTGCAGCTACTGCACGATAAGGCGATCGGTCAGCAGCAACCGGGGCGTGCAGGGGAATTGTATCTGGTCCAGTTCGTGTCGGACTGGCTACTAGGCACGGACTGGCGCGAATGCATCAACCACGCTCTACTGGAATCGGCCGTCCATGTGTACATCCAGTGCCGCTGCTCTTTTGCAGAAGACGTTGTATGCGACGCCATACTTGTATGAAAATGAGCAACCGTTGGAATGAGAGCGCCGTCTGGCGGCGCGAAACACTGAGTGCCTTGTCGTGATTGGAATGTGAACAGAGAACAATGCCATTTCAAAAACAATACACGAAAAGCTAAAAGCATGAAATAAGCGTTGTATAGCATTAGTCGGGGGGTAGGGAATCGTGTGGTGTAGTGATATTATAGAAATTCGATGTAAATACACATTTGACAATGAACGCACTGAAATGACCGCTGAGTTTTGTCCTAAAGCAAACTAGTCAGTTATGCGTTAGTAGTAAGAGAGACCATCTGGATCGGTATCCAGGGGGGTTTCGGAGGAGTTTTTGGTTGATATTAGGGAGGTTTCGAAAGCCGCCCCCCTGAGCAAAGTGAGTAGTCACGTGACCGTGTGTAGGAGCGTGTGTAGCGCCTCCTGGTGGTGGAATGAGTAGCCATGGAAGGGTTATTGTGTATATATGAGAGACTGAAGAGGGAATTGTAATAACAAAAGTTCAAAGAGGAAAGGTAATGAAAGAAACGAAAGATCAAAGAGTCATAACGAAAGATCAAAGAGAAAAGTTTTAAAAGGTGATGAAAGGTGTATAATGAGAAATAAAGAAGTAAACGGAATGATGTAATAACGAAAGAACAAAGAGAAAACGTTATAATATATATATATATATATATATATATATGAAACTTTAAAATGTGTATAGGTATGCTTGTATGTATGTATGTGTGTATGAAAGAGAGAATATATATATATATATATATATATATAATATAACATAATAATATAATAACCAACAAACACCACAGTTTGAAAGTTGAATGGTTTATTGATGTCAACGAACTATGAAATCTACAAAGCCGTCATCGCTATCGTATGACTCCTCACACCAATTTTCCATGTCCCCCGTGTCGTCAGGGGCAACAGGATCGGGGTCAAACCAAGGATTGGGGGGATCATAAAGTCCCCGTGTCTGGAGCAGCTCCGTCATGACGTTGCAGAATGCATAACTGTGGTATTCGCGGAGCTCTTCGTCTCTGGAACATACATTAAAACTCTCAAAGCGTATGAACGAGACGTTAAATATATGAAAACTTTGAAAATATCTTCTCTGAAACATATATGAAAAAGTTGAAAATGATCAAGCGAGTGGAATAAGGCAGCGATGTAACCAGACACCGCGTAGGGAACCGACACACGATAAAAGGGCAAGCTAGATCAACGGACTATGATACAATACGTAATGGAGACGTCTGCTGACGCAATCGGTAACCAAACACCGCGTAGCTAGTCGAAACGAAAAACATTGAAGAAAATAGTAAAATAATCGTTGAACACTCACGTGTAATCATCATCAATATCGGAGTCATCACTACTCCAGGTGTCATCGGTGTCATCGGGAGACCTGAAAGGTAATAAGATAACCGTGATACATAACGAACGTAAACATAGACAACCGTGAGTGACATATAACGAACGTAAGAGCATAATATAATAGAGGTGAGACGTCACAGGTAGTTTATGTGAAGAACACTGTGATTATGTATGATATGTATAGTATGAAACAAAGCAAAGAATATATATATATATATATATATATCTTTATAATAATAATAATAATAATAAAAGTACTTACACAACTTCGAGACCATCATCGCGAAGACGCCATTCAGCACGGAGTTGAGTCCAGGGTATCGACGACATAGCAATTGTGAATGAGATGAAGAATGTAACAAACGAGCCGGTATATATATAGATAGAGCATGCGTATGCAGACACAGTCTTTACTTGCACAGAAGCAGCATATCAGTTTAAAAAAGCTAGATATTTTCACGACGAGAACACAGCGAGAAAGATTCAGACCGCGCGCACTGGAATACAGGCGAAATACTGGAGTAAAACCATTCGTTGGATACCCGATCGAGTCGATTCATGGCTGTCACAACGTCGGAGCGTGATGCACGCTATACTAGCCGTCAAGTTTCGTGCCTCTAAACTACGCCAACGCTTGTTGGCTACAGGTGACGCACGACTTATTGAGAATGTACCCACTGCAGAGGGGTTTTGGGGTAAGAGCTCAAACCGTAACAAACCAGGTAAGAATATACTCGGTGTGATACTTATGCAGGTGAGAGACTTCGTTAGACAGCGCTCTATACGGCTTACATAAGGCGCTCATTAAAAACAGACAGGCAGCCACGCGGTGACAAAGTACGGGAGAGTGAGAGATAAAGTCACGCGCACGATAAGATGTGAACAGCCAGGGGCGCGATAGCATCATCTAGGGGTGTCACGCGCTCGATCCCTGGAGGGATTGAATTGTATATAAACCCACGGTAAATCCAACAAGACAAACACTCTCTCTCAGTCTCGCTGCCGTTCAAAGCTCTTCACCGATACCTACACGACAAGATGGCGACATTCAACAACGAGGAAATGCTCCTGTCGGAACTCGAACAAGTAAGTGACGGAACGTACGCATTTACTCGTCCACTGACACTAGTAACATGTGCTCTGTCCCCCGAATACGTATGTTACCCGGCATGTAAAATATGTAATCGGAAAGTCCTTCTTGAAACGACGAAAGGAGGGCACCATAACGTTAGTGTATGTTCGGTGCACGGGCGTCAGAAGGGAACTGCCGTTTACAAGTATGCTACGGGCCTGCTTTTCGCTGATCACAAGGGCAATGAAGTGTGGGCAACAGGATTTGACCAGCTAGTACAGGAGGTCGTGGGAGGAATGACAGCAAGCGACTATATGTCGCTTAAATCCGGCGACGAACGCTACCAATCACTGAATGTCCTACGTGGCAAACAGGCTAGGGTGACAATTAGAAAGACAAGAAAGGCAGGGTATCAAAATTATACCGTGATAGCACTGGAGATAATCCACTCGTAAGAACCGCCAACTGACAGCGACTCAGGTGACGCCTTCTGACGGAGTATAGAGAGGTTCTGTTCCTAACTCCCGTAAGAGGTGCCAACTGACAGTAACTTACTGTTAGGTGGCGCCGTCTGACGGAGTATAGAAAGAGGCTGTTCCTAACTCCTGTAAGAGGCGCCACCTGGCAGTAACGAAAGAGTAGGTGACGCCCCCAGACGGAATATATAGAGAGAGAGAGAGAGAGAGAGAGAGAGAGACCCTGTTCCTAGAGGTTGTCTACCTATTTGATACTATGATGTTCTGCCGTATGTTGTAGACGCCTCCTCGGTCATCCGAGGCAGTTCTGTCAACCCCCGTGCGTGGCGTGAAACGTCGACTGTCATTCAATGACGAGGCAAGTGTCATTCACGTGGGGTCATGTTCATGGTCTAGTGATCAGGATAATGATGATATTGCTAACGATGGTGATTTTGATACTGATTGGTCTGACTACGACGAGAGTCGGAGACCTAGTGAATTACAGAAGGTAGTAGAGAGAGTGAATGCAATTCAGAAACGAACGGAGTACATGATAGATGACGACTTATTTATAGCCACTAAAACCACTGCATGCATTCGTCAGGTAGCCGAAGGACTGTACCTTCGCTACGCGAAGGTTCGCGAAGACGTGTATAAAGTAGATCGTTCGCGTATATTTCATGCTTTTGATATGGCAGTATCCGATTTGGTGTGCGAATCGCGCGTGCCGTGGTTTGCTCGTAATGTCGTGTCACGAGTGAAAACGAGTCTCCGTAGTCGTGGTATAACCGTGTCGGATGAGACGGAAGACGAATCACCGAAGGCGCCGCAGCCCTGGTACCTACAAGACGACACGACGGGAAGACAGGTCTGGTGCTCCGAGCTGATGCTGGTAGCATGCGATGCTATCGTTCGGTTCGTGAGCAACGAATTGTGGCGCACTTTCGAAAGTGAGACAAATGTCATCTACCTGGTACGTAGCCATCTGATCCAAGACAGCGTGAAATGTGCAGTACACCATTACAGGTTTATGGTGGACACACCGAAGCGGGCACGTGACATCATAACACGTGTGCAAGCCATCCTACGTGTACGCGGTATACCTCTGTTGGACGAGGAAACACCCTGCTAATGTTGTTGTTGTTATTGTGTTGTCAGGTCAGCGCTGCTCCCTCTAGCGGACTAGATCTCATTCAAAGATCGTATGATGAGAAGCCGCTAGAGTGGGCACCTAGAAAAAGACACCGTCACCACACCCCACTGCGACAGACTCTCCTTACACATCTAAACGCCCGGCGTCACGTAACGACTCTGCAAATGTCGTGTGAGTCTGCAACACCACCACCATCCGACGAGTCATTGGACATGACTTGTGATGACGATACATCCGAATACGAGACACTCCGGACGGATTGTTCGACCCTCGATATAGCCACCGACGGACATATCGTGTGGTCCAAAACGGACACGACGATGCCGTGGACATATCCGGTTCTGTTCGGTGGCGTACAGGACCTGGAAATAAATATCCAGAGTTTAGCTGCGGTCCTGTTCGTCACCAAACGATGTAGCCTCGATACGGCCGTGCAGACGATTTGCAGAGAACTGGCACGGAACATTGAGTCCGCTGAACACGTTGCGTATATCACGGACTCACTCCAGAAGCGTCTGCATTGACGACAAGAGGAAATGCGCCCCTACGCTATAGCTGGGGTTATAGGCGCCGCTTGTCTGTCACTGTAGACGCTTAGATTAGCTTTCTTGTATACTCGCTTTTAATTTGTAATTCAATGATTTAAGATGTATATACGTATGTAATCCAGGAATTCGGTGTCTGTTGTTCTTGTCATAGCTCGTTACGATCGATGAATACATACCCCTCCCCTCCGTCTATATACACACGCACACTCATACAACCTCCTATGACGTCACACTAGGATATATAGACGCGTACAAGGATCTCCTATCCTTCAGTTGTAGGTAGACGATGAAGCAGCACACGTGTCGTCATTGTGGTCTCGTGCTCGATACACACGCTGACATACAACGCCACATAGACCAAACGCATACATCAACACACGACGACGATCATGCTTACAGTAAACCACCGCCACGAGTGGTGCCATCTGGCGAACCACCAAACAGTACTAGGCACCACTGTTCGAGATGTGGAAGAGACTTCACGAGACGTGACAACCTGCTACGTCACAACAGGAAGGGTTGTGACACCTCACAAAAAACACTACACCGCTGCGAGAGATGTGCACGTGAGTTCACGAGACGTGACCACCTGCTACGTCATATCAAGACGGTATGCAACCGACGTGCGGAAGCGAGCGAGCCACCCCTACGCAAACGAGCGAGATGCGCAGAGCGACCACGTGTGAGTGCCGACGATGACGATCCGATACAACCACCGCCCCGACTCCCCTTCGCCGATACTCTATCGAGGGAACTACGAGACGTCGTCCGAGAGCACTGGATGACCATCCGAACTCACGTGGCTAGAGGACCCGTGCAATCCAGGTACAATTACAGAGTATCGACACTGGACACGAGCGCCCTAGAACCGTCACTGAAGATCATGTTCCGCGAACAGACGCACGCCTTTAAGATTAATCTTAGTTATGGTTTTGTCCTAAGGAACAAGACCACGAACAGGTACAGGTATTTCCATTCGTCTTGTAACTGCTGCGGGCGTTACCTCGACGAACCGTGTCTGATCACAAACACTGCAGACTTTGATGCGTTTCTGGAACGTATCCGAGAAACAGACGTGCTGCAGTGGGTCATCAATCAGCGTCCGGACAGTCAATGGGTGTGCGAGGTGGTCACGAATGTCACCTTCTTTGTCAATCACATCGTAGATCACCCGATAGGATGTGTGGACATCACACTACCGAGCTACATCAAACGAAACAAAGCCGTCATCGGATTGGAAAGAGACCCCGTCAACAATACAAAGTACACCGACAATCTGTGTCTCTTCCGGTGTCTGGCTCTGCATCGTGGATGCGACCGACACCACCTGGAACCCGCCGTGAAGCTACTCTACACGAAGTACAACCGTGACGGAGTGGCAATGAAAGACTTTGACGGGGTGGTAATGAAAGACTTTGACGGGGTGACAATGGACGATCTCTATCGCGTCGAGACCACCTTTGAGAACAACGTGTGCGTCTACAAACTCGTCGAATCGGAAGAAGAAGGCGGAAAGGTGACTGCCGAACTCGTACGCCGGTCCTTGTGTCACTATCCCGAAACGATGTACGTCAATCTTCACGAGACACACTGTTCCTACATACAAGACGTGAACATGTACTGTCACTCTTATCGATGTAGGAAGTGTGGTGACTCCCTATGGCACTACGCACACAAACTAGAACGACACGAACGCGGGTGTACGGGAGGCATGCGAAAGATCTATCCCGGTGGTGTCTACCATCCGTCGCCAACAGTCTTCCAGTGCTTGGACGACGAAAACATTCACGTTAGCGAGTGTTTGCGCTACTATCCGTTTCGCGCCACCTTCGACTTCGAGTCCTGGTTCGATACGTCACAGTTTCCGTCGGACAGCGCCAAAGTCCACTGGGTGGCTCGTCACGTACCGTTGAGCGTGTCCCTGGCGAGTAACGTACCCGGATTCGAACAGGTACAATGTCTGATCACGGATGGTGACAGCAACAAGTTGGTAGCCAACATGATGGGTATCCTTCAGACGATGAGCGAAGCAGCCTACGACGCCATCGTAGACAGTTACGAGGGTACACTACTCGAAATCGGGGAGGCTATCACGACGTGGGACGAACAGGAGGCATCCACTGCAGAAGGAGACGACAACGAGTCACGACGAAAACCAACCAATCCCTACAAAACTCTCATGGGTCAATTGTACGGTTGGCTTCATCAGTTGCCCGTCATCGGTTTCAACTCGAGCAGGTACGATCTGAACGTCGTCAAACAGTTCCTGGTACCCTACTTCCTGTCCGAAAAGACACCAACAGAGGACGGGGAGGAGGAAGAAGAAGAAGAGAGGAAGGATGCAGGGACGTTTCACGTGATCAAACGCGGCAACACGTTTATGTGTCTATCGACGGACGACCTCAAATTCCTCGATATGACTCATTATATCGCCCATGGATTCTCGTACGACAAGTATCTGAAAGCGTACGGTTGCGAGGTTACGAAAGGTCACTTCCCGTACGAATACATGGACAGCTTGGAGAGACTCGACGATACCGCTCTACCTCCCAAAGAGGCCTTCTTCAGTCGACTGAAGAACGAAGGTATATCCGACGACGACTACACACGATGTCGGAAGGTGTGGCGAGACAACGACATGGAGACTCTGCGAGACTTTCTCGTCTGGTATAACAACAGGGACGTCGTGCCGTTCTTGGAAGCCATCGACAAACAGTTCGACTTCTACCGACACCGCGGTATCGACATGTTCAAACAAGGGATCAGTATACCTGGTTTGACCTTGTCCTATCTGTTCACCTACGTACCGAAGAGGACGTTCTTTACGCTCTTCAACGAGACGAACAAGGACGTCCACCAGCTCGTCAGAGAGAACATCGTCGGAGGACCGTCACTCATCTTCACCAGACACCACGAGAAGGGGGTCACGAAGATACGTCGTAACGACTACGGTGATGCGGCTCGAACGTGTCAGTCCATCGTCGGCTATGATGCGAATGCATTGTATCTGTGGTCGATATCGCAAGAGATGCCAACGGGATGGTACACGCGACGACGGGAAGTGAAGGAGTTCCGACCCGAAGCGGCACAGCCCACAGGTCAGATGGCTGCCGAATAGCTGACGTGGGAGTCCGAAAGCACGGGACTCGCCATACGACACCAGACCAACGGTCGAGAGAAGCGCATCGGTAAACTATCGGTGGACGGTTGGTGCAGTGAAACGAAGACGGCCTATCAATTTCGCGGGTGCTACTATCACGGTTGTCCGTGTACCGGTCGTGAGGTCAACGAGGTCAACGGGAAACCCATGACGCAACTGCTCGCCGAAACGCAAAAGAACACGGTCTATCTTCGACACTTTGTGAGTGTCGTCGAGATGTGGGAATGCGAGTGGAAGGTCGCGAGACGCGATCCGTGCGTGAAACAGTTTCTGGACGTTCGACAACGTCGTCGACACGTGCGCTGGAAAATGACGACACAACAGATCCTGACAGGGGTGTGCAACGGTAGCGTGTTCGGTATGATTCAGTGCGACATACGTGTACCGGAGGTCCTGCGCGCGCACTTTGCCGAGATGCAGCCCATCTTCAAGAACATTCACCTGACCCGCGACGACCTCGGACCGTTCATGCGTCGCTACGCCGAAGAACACGACATCATGGCGACACCGCGTCGCATGCTCGTCGGGAGTTATCGTGGGGATAAGATCTTGCTCGCCACACCTCTCTTGCGATGGTACCTCGCGCACGGACTCGAGGTGACGCACGTCTACCAGGTCATCGAGTACACACCGGTCGCCTGCTTCCGACGATTCGGCGAGGCGGTGTCCACTGCACGTCGCGAAGGAGACGCCCATCCCGACAAGGCCATGATCGCGGATACCAACAAACTGATGGGCAATTCTTCCTATGGGAAATTTATCACCAACGTCGATAAGCACCGCGAAGTCACCTACTGCACGGAGAAGAGCGCATCGTCCGCGATCAACAATCGTCGCTTCCGTCAACTCGACGTCGTCGCCACCGATGCCTACGAGATCGAAATGCACAAGCGCACCGTCAAATACGCTCTGCCTACGCACGTGGGATTCTTCGTGTTGCAGTGGGCCAAACTGCGCATGTTGGAGTTCTACTACGACTTTATGGTCAGGTACGTGGATCGTCCGCTATTCGAGTACTGCAAAACCGATACGGATAGCGCCTATTTGGCTCTGGCTGGAGAGTCCGTCGACGACCTCGTGACCTCGGTACTACTTGACCACTACTATCGTCACCGCTCCGAATGGCTACAGTCCGAATGTTGCGACGATCATCGGAACGACTACATACGCTGTCGACTAGCCGGACGTCCGTGGAACGGCACCGAGACGTGTTGCAAGGCGCGCAAGGCGTACGACAAGAGAACACCTGGACTCTTCAAGGTCGAATGGTCCGGCAACTGTTTCCTGGGACTGTGCAGCAAGACCTACTATTGTTCGGGTACGGTCGATAAATACACCACCAAAGGACTGAACAAACGACTCAACGCCATCGACAAGCAGGCGTTCCTGGACGTGCTGACCAGTCGTCGTAGTGGAAGCGGAGTGAACCGTGGGTTCCGGGTCAATCACTCGTCCGTGCTGAAGTACACCCAGGAACGCGCGGCGTTGACCTACTTCTATGCCAAGCGCGTGGTCAACGAGGACGGAATCACCACGGGTCCGGTGGACGTGTAACACCGAACCACTGCTGACACGATGAGGAAATGCGCCCCTACGTCAGTTGGGGTTATAGGCGCCTCTAGCTGTCACGCGGTTAGTAGGTGGGAGACACACGAAAAAAATAACACTATTTAGTCAGATACCACGCAATCGATAGTCATAGCGTAGCATGTCACGGACGGGAACGGTCGTAGCTGTAGCACTAGTGGGACTACTCGGTCTGTACGTCTTGTACGTCTTGTTCCGCGATCCCTTCCTTCGTTGGTGTGACGGACGTGTCGTAGTATCTAACAGCACAGCGGACAACGTGTCGAACAGCGACTACTAGATGGACACGCGATGGAAACACCCCTTCACCTGTATCGTCGCGGGTCCGACGGGATGCGTTAAGAGCACGTTCGTGATGCGTCTGCTACGTCACGCCGCGACGATTATCGATCCGCCTCCAGAGAAGATCACGTGGTGTTACGGTGTATGGCAGAGTACCTACGTCGTCAACGACCTGGTACGCTTCGAGGAAGGCTTGCCGAGCGGTGCGTTCGATGCGTCGACGCGTAACCTCGTGGTCATCGACGATCTGATGGCGGAAACGGACGAACGGGTCACGACCTTGTTCACGAAAAAGAGTCATCACCAGAACACGTCCGTACTGTATCTCGTGCAGAACCTGTTTCCGAAGAACAAGGAGAGTCGCACGATCAGTCTGAATACACACTACATGATAGTCATCAAGAATCCTCGCGACGCGTCACAGATCGGACACTTGGCGCGACAGATGTATCCGGGACGCCTGAAGTATATACAGGAAGCGTTCCGAGACGCCACTACACCTCCGTACGGTTATCTCCTCGTCGATCTGAAACAGGGCACGCCCGACGACATGCGTCTGCGCACGGGCGTCCTTCCGGACGACGGTGTCCAGTACGTGTACCAACCCAGAGTATAAGACGTCTGCGCGCACGTCTCGTCCCTTCAGTCGCAGTATGGTCGTGAAGACAACAGCATGTCCGAACTCGTGAAGAAACACCTCCTCTGCATACAGACGCTGAACAGATACAAGAGCACGTAATTGAGACGGGCTATCATCAGAAACGCCGACGCCGATCTGTTGTGTGCACTAGCCGAGTGTGCCTACAACATATTGAAGAAGAACGTGCCCTTGACCGAAGCGCAGAGACGCGCTCTGAGTGTGTACAAAACAAACCTACGCGCTTTGGCAAAGAGAGACGCGCCGGCTGCGAGGAGACGTCGCATCTTGCTACGTGGTAACAACCAGGGCGGCGGGGGACAGACCGGTGGTTTCCTGTCGGCGCTGCTGGCACCTTTGGCTGGTGCGGTCTTTCTACCCTTGCTAAAACAGGTGCTACTCAAGTAGACGACGATGGAACACACACGGAAAATGGCTTTGGTAGATCCACGACTGTTGGATAGTCTACGCGCACCGGCACCGACGGATACCCTAGGTCGCAAAGTACAGGTGCTCGACGACGAGATGAAAGTCATACTCGACAGACAAGATCTCGCCGACGGTGACAAGGTCGTCATGTATAATCAAGTGTTGCAACGCCACAACGCGTTGGCCGATCGACGCGTGCGCGAACCGGTGCGCGTGATGACGGTCAACAAGGACACGTCCCCGATGGCGGGGGCGGCGGCGGCGGCGGCGGCGGCGGCGGCGGCGGCGGACCCGACCCCGCCAGAGGCGGGGGCGACAGGTATGGAAGCGGCGGTGGCGACAGGTATGGAAGCGGACGTCGTCGACAGCGTTCCCAAGGCACTGCGGACCAAAGCTAGACTACTGATGGAACGTCTGAAACGAGACGTCGTGTGGAATGCACGCGGAGAGCTCATGCACAAAGGCGTAGCGGTACCCGGAAGTAACGTGGTGGACCTCGTGAACGATCTGTTGCGTCAACGCAAGACCGTTGCCAGTCCAACGGGGTGGCAGGTGTTTACGTGTCAACTCGGCACCATGAACCTACCCATGGAGTTGGTGGGTAACGAGGTCGGGAGACTGGCCATTCAACGGGAACAAAGGAGGAGTGCCGTAGCGGCAGCAGCCACACGGTCGGTCGGTAGAGCGCGTCGATCGCTGCAGTGGACACCCCTCACGCGGAGACGAATGAGCCCGTCCACTCTACCTACGCCACCGGCCTCGACTAGTAAGGGATGGGAGGATCTCAGATAAAAGAGGCGCACCGTCTCGATTCGCCGACATAATGTGCGATTCACAGGATAGTCTACGTCGTCTGTATACCGGTGTCACTTACGCCGTACTTCCCATCGTGTGCGGTATTATCGGCGATTATATCTTACGATCATGGTGCGACGACGAAAACAGCTGGAGGACGTCTACTTCGAACCCGCCAAGGTGGGAAGTTACGGGGGAATCGCGTCTTTGCGACGAGACGTGTCACGCGTACCGAGAAAGATGGTCGAACAATGGCTATTCGAACAGAACGCCTATACCCTACACAAACCGGTCAGAGTTCGTTTCAAGCGACGACGCACGGTCGTCGGAGGACGGGATCAACAGTGGCAAGCCGATCTCGTCGACGTGACCAGTCTGAAAAAAGAAAACGACGGTACAACGTTCCTGCTCACGGTGATCGACGTCTTCTCGAAAGTCGCCCGATGCGTTCCGCTGAAGAACAAGTCGGCGACGTCTGTGTCGAAGGCGCTGAACGGACTCTTCACCGACGTACAGCCGTTGTTTTTGCAGACCGATAGAGGTCTGGAATTCTATAACCGTAGCGTTCGAGGTGTATTGGACAGGTACGGCATCCAGCACTTCTCCACCTCTAACGAGGAGATCAAGGCGAGCATCGTGGAACGCTTCAATCGCACGCTAATGACGCGGCTGTGGCGATACCTGACACACAAAGCATCGTGGCGATACATCGATATCCTTTCGGATCTGGTGCGCACGTATAACGACACGCCCCACCGTAGTATCGGGATGCCTCAGTCGCAGGTGGATGCGACTAATCAGGAAGAGGTGTGGCAGCGTCTGTACGGTGGTCATCACGGTAAGGGCGTACCCAAGTACCACGTGGGGGATCGCGTGCGTAGCAGCAAGATCAAGAGACGATTCGAAAAAGGCTACACGGTGAATTGGACAGAGGAACTATTCACGATACGCGAGGTGCATCCGTCCGATCCGCCCGTCTATCTTCTAGCGGACGATCTCGGAGAGATACTGGACGGTACCTTCTACGAGCCGGAGTTGCAGAAGGTGACGGTTCCGGTTGATAAACTGTACCGCGTGGAATCGATAGTACAGCGTCGCAAGGTAGGCAGGCGAAGGGAGGTGTTGGTGAAATGGTTCGGATATCCTTCGAAATTCAACAGCTGGATCGATGCCAAGGCCCTCGTCGGCTTATAAAGACTAGTCACGCGCCCGTCGCGATATCAGTCGTCCACGCATGGCAGACGAGACGACATCACGGATTACCGTTAGCGACGAAGAAGAAGAAGAAGAAGAAGACGACGTCGACGCCACTCCACCGATAAAGAAAGAGAGGACTCCGTGGCATATATTCGGCACCGCGTGTCCCAAAGAGGAGATAGTCTTTCTGTGTCAAGTCGTCGTCTTGTACACGGTCATCTTGGTCAGTATCTATAACCTGACGTTCGGTCACCACGTCAATCCGACTCTTTGGACGGCCCTGTTGAGTAGTTCGTTGGGTTACCTGCTACCCAGTCCGACGTTGAAACAACATGGCGACGAGTGATTTCTATCTCACGTTGCCCAGCAATGCTTCCATGGACACGCACCCCGACAACACGCTGACCCACTACGTCACGACGCTACCGAAACGTATCCTACTACGGGGACAATGGGAGTGCGGACTGGTGGAGGTACAGTACCCGCACAGTTGGTACAACATCGTAGGCGACGAAGCGGGGTTCGCCGTGTCACTACCGATAGACGAATATCGAGACCCGCGGTCCCTGCACACGGAGATTATCCGAATCGGAACCGGACACAATAAAGATCCGTGGTCATTGATACTCGTCATTAACGCTGCTCTACGTCGCGTATTGGGCGAGGGACGAGGGAAACTGAGCTACAGCGTCATCACGCGTAAGGTATCGGTGCACATGGCACCGAATACCGTCTTCCGCGCCGCTATGCTGACCACCGTTCCCGGCTTTCGTACCGCTACGCTGGCGGCTCTCCCGAAGGACCCCGCGGTACCCGAGTTCAAGGTACGTGTCATGGAAGGTGACACCGTGGTCACCATGGAACGGGAATCGCTCTACATCTACACGGACGTCGTGGAACCACGAGTTGTCGGTGACAGTCTCGTACCGCTGCTGCGCATCGTTTCGGTGAGCGGTCGTCATGGCGACGTCGTATCGAAGACCTTCGATAAGACTCACTACGTACCCGTGCTCTGCAAAGAGTTTGGTACGATCGAGATAGATATAAGAGACGACACGGGACAATGCGTGCCATTCGAAGTCGGCAAGGTGACAGTGACACTTCATTTCCAACGACAACGGACGCCACTGTTCTAGAGAGAGAGAGATGAATTACAACGATTATACGCTCGTCAAGCGGGTGGCGCGCTTCCTTATTTCGCGGGTGCCCGATACCAACGAGGACACGGACTGTGAAGTCTATTCGGAGGTCTACTGCGTAGCGTCATGCCACTCGTCAAGAGAGGCGCCGTGGCGTTGGGAAAGAGAGCTCTGTCGACCGGCGCACGTATAGCCGACGACGTCCTGGCGGGACAGAACATCAGAACGGCCGCCAAACGTCGCGCCTCCGCTGCAGGTAGAGAAATGATAAGCGACCTCTTGACCCCCGGTGTGCATAAGCCTATAAGACGCACACCCGCCGCGAAACGAGTCAGTACAGCCGCGAGACGTCGAAGGAAGCAGCAGCAGAGACCGAAGGTACGTCGTGAACCGGATATATTCGACGATGGCGTTCGTTCATAAACTATCATGCGAGGGACTCAAGAGCGAACTCGATATCTTCACCGTGCCTCCGACTCAGACCAGCATCGTCGACAGTCGCACGGTCCACTACCAACCGATGTCCTCACTCGACTCGGGTGGTCCGATCGAATTCGTCGTACCTGGTTCGGGAGACGATTACCAGGATATCGCTAGCATGACGCTACACATTCAGGCGAAGGTGACGCGTGCCGACGGAAGCGATCTCGACGCCGCCGATCCCGTTGCACCCTTGAATAACTGGCTTCATTCGCTGTTCAGTCAGGTCGACCTCTACCTGAACGGAACGCTCGTGACTTCCTCGACCAACACGTACCCGTACCGCGCCTACATAGAGACGCTGCTCAGTTACGGCAACGATGCCAAGGAGACGTATCTGACGAGTCAGATGTGGTACAAGGACACGGCTAATCTTATGGACGCCGTCGTCATTGACGGTGCCGATCCGACAGCCAACGCGGGGTTCGTCGCCAGACGCGCCATGATCGCCCAGAGTCGCGTGGTCGACATGACGGGACGTCTCCCCCTCGATCTCTCCCATCAGGATAAACTCCTCATCAACGGTGTCGAGGCCAAGATACGTGTGGTGCGCAGTAAGGATGCGTTCGCACTCATAGCCGGCGGAGCTAACCCCGGCTACAAGATACAGATCGTCAACGCTACACTGTTCGTCAGGAAAGTCACCCTAAACCCAGGCGTACAGATGGCGCACATCAAAGCCCTCGAAAAGGCCACCGCCAAGTATCCGCTGCGACCCGTCGAATGCAAGGTCTACTCCATTCCCACAGGTGCCCGGTCACACACGCACGAGAACCTCTTTCTTGGTGTTCTTCCGAAACGTCTCGTGCTGTGCTGCATCGACAACGACGCCTACAACGGACGCTACGACAAGAATCCCTTTCACGCTAAAAACAACAACATCAACTTCCTCGCTGTGTACATCGACGGACGACAGATACCCGCCAAACCTTTCCAGCCCGACTTCGAGAACGATCTCTTTGCCAGGTGCTACCATAACCTGTTCACCTCGACGGGTAAGGCGTGGCAGGACGAAGGCAACGGCTTGACTCGTTACGACTTTCGACACGGCTACACCTTCTTCGCTGTGGACCTCACCCCCGATGCGTGCGATGACTGCTGCTTCCATCTGGTACATAAGGGCAACGTGCGCATCGAGATTCATTTCCACGACGCGCTGACAACCACTGTGAACGTCGTCGCCTATGCCGAATTCGAGAAGGTGCTGGAGATCGACAGGAGTCGTAACGTCATCTACGACAACTGATGGAAACCCTACAGCTCGTCCGCCTACTCACCCGCGATACGCATGCCCGTGTCGTCATGCGTGGAATCGTACCCAAAGACGTACTCCTCCAACTCCGGATAGACGCTTACCCCGTCGCCTTCTTGTGCAACACACACGACTCGGGTAAACCCGGTGAACATTGGATAGCGATCTACGTAGACGCCGACGGTTGCGGTGAATACTTCTGCTCGTACGGTCTGCCGCCGCAGCACGTCGAGTTTTGTCGCTTCTTGAATAAACATTGTGTAACGTGGACTCATAATTCTAAGAGACTACAGAGTCCCGTGTCTAACGTTTGTGGACAATACTGTGTTGCTTATCTCATGTTTCGATGTCGTGGAGTTGTCATGAAGGATTTCGTAAAAGGTTTCGGCACTGATCTGGTAGCAAACGATTGCCGTGTATTCGATTGGCTTAAACAACTGCAATAACCGTGTTTCATTAACGAACAGGTGTTATCATCATTGTCATTAACGATTCGAGCCTATGGCGCGGTGGTCATACACCCGTAAGCTCACGGCCTCTGACGCGGTGTTCACTCACCCGTAAGTCGTATACCACCATCATCCCGCGAGCCGCTGGCGTGGTCGTATTGACCCCTAAGCTCACGACCTCTGTTGCGGTGTTCACTCATCCACAAGTCTTGATCCACTTCGTTTAATAAAACACGGTTTCATATTATACGCTTGTATCTTTCATCAATAAAACACGTGTGCACTCGTATACTCTTGTGTTTCGTTAGTTCTTTCATACACGCGCATTCACCTTCCCTCCCATACACGTACGTTCATACAATAACACCACTCCCCGTTAGGAGGCGTCACCTACTATTTCACCTCTGATGTAACCGCCAGGGGGCGCCTCTCGTTATACATACGGTCACGTGACTACGCACTTTGCTCAGGGGGGCGGCTTTCGAAACCTCCCTAATATCAACCAAAAACTCCTCCGAAACCCCCCTGGATACCGATCCAGATGGTCTCTCTTACTACTTGCGTTAAGTGCGCATGCGCGAAGGCGACGCAAAACACTGAGTGGCTTATCGCGATCGGAATGTGAACAGAGAACAATGCCATTTCAAAAACAATAAACGGAATGCTAAAAGCATAAAAATAAGCGTTGCATAGGCTTAGTCGGGAGTAGGGAATCGTGTGGTGTAGTGATATTATAGAAATTCGATGTAAATACACATTTGACAATGAACGCACTAACATGACCGCTGAGTTTTTTTCCTAAAGCAAATACCTCGGCGAATAGTGGCGACGCAAAACACTGAGTGGCTTATCGCGATCGGAATGTGAACTGAGAACAATGCCATTTCAAAAACAATCAACGAAAAGCTAAAAGCATGAAAATAAGCGTTGTATAGGATTATTCGGGGGTAGGGAATCGTGTGGTGTAGTTATATTAATGAAATTCGATGTAAATACACATTTGACAATGAACGCACTAACATGACCGCTGAGTTTTTTCCTAAAGCAAATACCTTGGAGACTAGTCAGTTATGCGTTAGTGCGCATGCGCGAAATGTTGTAATAGAACTGTAGACTAGGCCGTTATGTGTTAAGTGCGCATGCGCCATATGTTGTGAGTGTATAAAACGGTTAAAAAATTACTATGTTGTATAACGCAAGTGGTCTAACGTATTACAGCAGCAGCAGACGTTCTCCCGCAGCAAGAATGGCCGACAATACTGAGATGACCCGAAAAAGCTTAAGGCAATACGCAAGCAGGCGTCGAAGGCGACCGGCGGTCAGCAGCAGCCGGAGCAGCAGCGGGGACAACGCCTGCTAAGAGGCCCGTGGTGGTTATCGCGCCGCCGTTCGGCCGTAAGCGAGGGGCCGACGAGGCGGCTTTGGAGCAGCCGGTTGTATCGCGGAGTGCGTCGCTTGAAAGAGAGTGCAGCGGCGAAGCGTCGACACGGGCTACATTGGTGAGTGTGAGGGAGCTGGCGTGCGTTGAGAATGGCGTGTATAAAATTAAGACGCCCGTTCTGATTGACGCTGTGTCGTACAAAGAGAAGTGCACGTATAGGGGATGTTCCCGGTGCCGGCGCAAGCTTTGTCAGAAAGTCAAAGATGGGCCTATGATATGTCGAACGCACGGTGAGCAGGGTGTGGGGAAGAATTTCTTTTCGTTGCGTGTGATGGTGCGAGATGGTGAGGACGAAAAAGATGAGCTTTGGCTTACGCTGTTTGACACGCAAATGGCTAATCTCGTCGAGTACCGGGCCGGCTTGGAGGAATTAAGCGAGGAGCCACTTCGCGATACCGTGCTGGATTTAACCGGCACGGAAGTGGAGATCAGTGTGCGTAAGACGACTTGGCAAGGAGAGCCGTCTTATACGGTGCGCACACTGAAGAGATACGACGACTAATGTGTTTCTTGTGTTGTTTGTGTAGGAGTGCCCGCTGCTGGTAGCGTTGGTGACGCGTAAACCGACAAGTGACGAGGCTGCGCGCCTACTAGCCTAGACGGCCGAGAATTACATAATGGCATGGTGCTTAGCTTACAAAGCGAAATTATTTAAAGCATGATATTATTATTTTTTGTATTGCTGTAGGAGGTGCGCCGCGTACTGATGGCAATGTTAGCTAACAACGAAAGGATGCGTGCAAGGTATGCGGAGGTTGCCGCGTTCGTACAAACACTGCTGGACCGGGTACTGGTGGACAGTGAGGAAAAATATGCTGTGCTGCGGGCCCGGGTTGATAAAAAAGACTAATCATAATAATGTGTGTTTGTAGAGGGCACGGCGGCGGCGCACCAGGCGTGCACGTGAAAGGGCCGCTGAGGTTGCCGCGTTCGTGAGAATACTACTGAACCACAGTGAGAAAAAAGCTGCTGCGGTCTAATTATAATGTGTGTTTGTAGGCGGCACAACAGCGCACCAGGCGTGAATGTATGTGCGAGTTCGTAGAAGCTTTGCTGACGGTGGTCGCCGAACGTAAAGAGTAGGACATGCTTTGTGCTGTAGGGGTGCGTGCGTGCCGATAACGAGTTGGACGTTATCATCGAGGAGGCGCTTGGTGTGCCACCCGTCGAAGCGACTCGAGCGCCACCGCCGACGTACGAAAGCCTGTACCCGTTGGCGCCAACGTGTTGGAGCCCAACACCGCCGGAAGTGATACAACGACAAGTCGTCGCGACGGGGCGGGGGCAGTTGGCCTGTCGCTATGAGCGGCACGCAATGTCCCTCCTCGCCGAATGCCTCGGTGAGATGATACTGGAGAGAGCGCGCGATCGATGCGGCGCATGCGACCCCAATGAGGGCTGCCCGTACGTGCATATGGCCGGTTATCGTGCAAGTCGGCCGACTCGTGTGTACACACAGCGCTACGACAACGTGTCCGGCCTCGTCATGCATCACTTCAACGCCGTGTTGGAGACGTTTCTACATCGATCGCTGATACCGACCTTCACGCGTCTCGTGCAGCTACTGCACGATAAGGCGATCGGTCAGCAGCAACCGGGGCGTGCAGGGGAATTGTATCTGGTCCAGTTCGTGTCGGACTGGCTACTAGGCACGGACTGGCGCGAATGCATCAACCATGCTCTACTGGAATCGGCCGTCCATGTGTACATCCAGTGCCGAAGCGGTCTCTAATCTGATTGAACATTTAACAGTTGAACATTGCCGAACTACTGCTAGATTCTGATTGAACATTTGCTTAAAAGTTTTGCTTTGTCGAGTTACTAAAATTCAGTGCTTGTTTTAATAAATTTGCTTTGCTAATAGGAAGAAACGCTGTACGGTACGCTTAATAAAACGTTGAAAATGTACGTTCCGTTTCCGAGTTACTTAACAAAACACACACTAGGGGTTCGAAAAAAGGTAGTACCCACCACCACTGCGCGCTTAAAAGTTTTGCTTTGTCGAGTTACTAAAATTCAGCGCTTGTTTTAATAAATTTGCTTTGCTGATAGGAAGAAACGTTGTACGATACGCTTAATAAAACGTTGAAAATGTACGTTCCGTTTCCGAGTTATTTAACAAAACACACACTAGGGGCTCGAAAAAAGGTAGCACCCACCACCACCACTGCGCATCCACCACTTTAATAAAACTCACACTAGAGGTTCGAAAAAGGTAGCACCCACCACCCCACGTATACGTTCCGTTTCCGAGTTACTTAACAAAACACACACACACACTAGGGTTTCAAAAAAGGTAGCACCCCCACTGCGCATGTCCGTACATCCACCACCTCACCCCTGTTATAAATAGAGGTGCTCGGTAGCACCCCCACTGCGCATGTCCGTACATCCACTACCGCACTCCTGTTATAAATAGAGGTGCTCGAAAAAGTAGCAGCACAAAAAGTACGCCGCCTACTAGGTGGCAATGTCCGAAATGCGGTACTTATTTCGCGAAACAGTCGACGTTAGAGCGACACGCAAAGAGTTCGAGCCGATGCGGAGACGACGCGCTATGCGTAAAACGACGAGAGTGTCCGAAATGCGGCGCAACGTACAGTAGGCGCGCCGTTATGCTACGACACCTGAGGGAGGCGTGCGGCCGTCAGGTGTCGCCACCTCCTGGTCCATCGCCACTTCCCGGTCCACCAGCCGACAACAACGCTCTACAGCGCGTCGTGGACGAACACCGACGCAGCATAGAGACGTCGGTAGCGCGCGGTGTCGTACAGTCCCGCTACAACTATCGCATGACCGCCTGTACCAGTACGCGGGTGCTCGAACCGCGTCTGAGGGTTATGTTTCGCGAACAAAAGAATGCGTTTAAAATTAACGTAGCTTTGGTTTCGTGTTACGCCACAAGGTGTTGGGTCGTTACCGCTATTTTCATTCTTCCTGTAACAGCTGCGGTCGCCTCCTCGAAACGCCCGGCCTCGTTACAGATAGCCGTTCGTTCGAACGTTTCCTTGACGTAGTACGCACGACCGACGTACTACAGTACGTCATCGCATAGCGTCCCGACTCGGGGTGGGTGGTCGAGCTCGTAACGAACGCCACCTACTTCGTGAACGCCATCATCGCCCATCCTAACGTGTGCGTTGGCGCCGCGCTCCCTGCCTACGTGTGCAACAACAAGCACGTCGTGACGTTAACGAACGATCGTCAAGGCACGCCATACGACGACCATCTATGCCTCTTCCGGTGCATCGGCCTCCATCTGCAAGGCGGTCGACAACGCGGAACGCAGAACGGCCCAAAAATAGATTCGACCCGTTTAACGAGAGTCGCTGAACGACTGCACGCGCGCTATTGCCGCGTCACGGCCTCGACGACGTCGAACGGCGTGCGCCTGAACGAACTGGAACGCGTGGAGACGGTTTGCGGCGTCAACGTCGCCGTCTATCGACTGACGTCTAACGGTGGCGCCGCCGAACTAGTCCGTCGGTCGCTCGAAACGCACCCCACGACCCTGAACGTCAACCTGAACGAGAAGCACTTCTCGTACATAGGCGACCTGCACGCGTACGCGAAAACGTACAAGTGCGCGAAATGCGGCAACTCCCTGTGGCGGAGCCCGTCCAAGTTACGACGTCATGAAGCGACGTGCGAAGGTGGCGTTCGTCACGTGTTTCCCGGCGGCGTCTACCGACCGACGCCGTCCGTATTTCAGCGGCTCGACGACGAAGGCATCGACGTCGGCAACGACCTGCGCTACTATCCGTACCGCGCGACATTCGATTTTGAATGCTATTTTGCCGCCAACGAGCTGCCGCTGGATACCGACAAATGCCAGTGGATAGCGCGACACGTCGAACGTGCCCGGACACGAAGCGGCGCGCTGTTACGTCACGATCGGTGATTCGGCCGAACTAGCGCGCCGCCTCATCGACGGCCTGGAAGCCGTGAGCGCGGCGGCGAGCGCAGCTCTACGCCCCCGCCATGACGCGGTCTTCGAGGTGCTCGACGCGCTCGACGACGACTGGCGGCGACGCAGCGTCGACGACGACAACGATGCGCACTCGCCGACCGCCTGTGGACGCACCTTCGTCAAATGCCCGTACTGGGCTTCAACAGCGGTAAGTACGATTTGAATGTCGTCAAAAAGTACTTAACCCCCCTGCTCATAACCGACGACGCGCAGGGCACATCGTCGGCGTTCACCATTAAACGACAGAACAATTACATGTGCTTGACGACGTCGACGTTGAAATCCCTCGATATAACTAATTACCTCGCGCCCGGTGTCAGCTACGAGCGCTATCTGAAAGCGTACGGCTGCGCGGCGACGAAGGGGTACTTTCCGTACGAGTATATCGACGCGTTGACGCGCTTGGACGAGCCCGTCCTGCCGCCGCGCGAGACTTTCTACAGCCACCCGAAACGCGAGGGAATTTCCGCGGAGGCGTACGAGATTTGTGCGACGGCGTGGCGTGACGAGCGCATGACGACGATGCGCGATTTTCTAATCTGGTATAATAACCGTGATGTGGCGCCGTTTCTCGAAGCCATCGAGCGGCAGTTCGCCTTCTATCGACGCCAGCGCATCGACATGTTCAAGGACGCCATCAGCGTACCGGGGTTGACGTTGTTGTATCTATTCAACGACCTGCCGCTGTCAATCCATTTCTCGCTGTTCAACGAACCCAACAAAGACCTGCACCGCCTACTGCATTCGCAGATCGTCGGTGGTCCATCGATCATCTTCGCGCGGCATCACGAGGCCGGCGTGACGTCAATTCGAGGCACCGACCACCCGTGTCGTTTGATAGTCGGCTATGACGCGAACGGCCTCTATCTATCGGCGATGATGCGGGAGATGCCGACGAGTTGGTACACGCGCCGACGCGCGGAGAACGACTTTCGAGCGGATCGCGTGCACCGCTAAGGTCATATGGCCGTGGAGTGGTTGACGTACGAGGCGGAACGAACCGGCAATCATATACGTCACCAGTTGAACGGACGCGAGAAGCGCGTCGGCAAGTACCGAGTCGACGGCTGGTGCGCCGCCACGCGAACGGCGTATCAATTTCACGGCTGCTACTTTCACGGCTGCCCGACGTGCCAGACGCAAGTGACGACGAACGCCGCCAACGGTCGACCGATGACGACGCTGTACGCCGCGACGATCGCCGTGACGGCCTACCTGCGCCGCCACGTCGACGCCGTCGTCGAAATGTGGGAGTGCCAGTGGCGAGCCGCGCGACCCCCCGCGGCGCCGACACCGCCCGACGCTTCACGAAGGCAACCGGCGGTGGGGCCCCTTACGCGCTCGACGATACTGGCGGGTGTACGCGACGGCTCTCTGTTCGGCAACGTGCAGTGCGATATCTCCGTGCCTGAAGCGCTGCGCGCTAAGTTCGCCGAAATGCAGCCCGTGTTCAAGAACGTCGATATCACTCGCGACGATCTCAGCACGTTCATGCGCCACTACGCCGAGTTGCACGACCTACTCACCCGACCTCAACGGACGCTCGTAAGTAGCTACTTCGGCACGGCGATCGTGCTCGCCACGCCCCTCCTACGCTGGTATCTGGAGCACGGTCTCTTCGTCGCGCGCATCTACCAGGTGATCGAGTACGCGCCGATCGCGTGCTTTCGCCGCTTCGGCGACACGGTGTCGCCGGCGCGACGCGAGGGCGACGTCGACCCCGACAAATCGATTATTGCCGACACCTTTAAACTACTCGGCAACAGTTCGTACGGGAAAACGATTACGCGCGTCGATCGGCACCGGGATATCAAGTACGCCACGCCGGTCGGCGCCTCCCTACTCGTCAACAACCGTCGCTTCCGGCAACTCGACGTCGTCGTCGACGACGAGCTGTACGAGGTGGCGCTGAATAAGCGCACCGTCGTCTACGGCCTGCCGATCCAAATCGGCTATTTCGTGTATCAGTACGCGAAATTGAGAATGCTCGAGTTCTATTACGATTTCGTCGACGCCTACATCACCCGCCCGATCTTCCAGTACTGCGCTATGGACACAGACTCGGCGTACATCGCTCTGGCGGGCCGCGACATCGACGCGCTAGTACCGGAAGCGCGGCGCGAACACTACATCCGGAATCGTTCGCTCTGGTTTCCGGCCGAATGTTGCGACGCGTACGTACGATGCCGCGTCGCCGGACTGGCGTGGGAGGCAAGCGGCGACTGCTGCGCGCGCCGACGTCTATTCGATCGTCGAACGCCGGGTCTCTTCAAAGAAGAGTGGCGCGGCGCCGGAATCGTGGCGCTGTGCAGCAAGACCTACTACTGTTTCGGCGGCGACGCCGGCGCGAAGTACAGCACGAAGGGCCTGAGCAAGCGTCAGAACGCCGACATCGACGAGCACACCTTCCTCGCCGTACTGCGCGACCGACGCAGCGGCGTCGGCTGGAACCGCTGCTTCCAGGTGAAAGACTCGTCCGTGTTGACGTACGTTCAAGAGCGCGCGGCGTTGAGCTACTTCTACGCTAAACTCCGCGTGCTCGACGACGGCGTCACCACGGCGCCGATAATTGTCTAACTCGTATAACTAACTCGTCTAACTCGTAGGGGGGTGGCGGGGGGTTCTGTATGTATGTATGTATGTATGTATGTATGTATGTAGGGTAATAAAAACGTACAACAATTCACATTTGTTTTCATCGTTTTTTATTACTACTACTATACACGTAAAAGCGAAGCGAAGAAGCGTTATTATTTTAGCTAATCAAATACGAGACAGTCATTAGAGACTCGATCGGGGCCGAATAGGGTCTGGAATGTCGTCAACGGCATACCGCGACATCGGAGGAGCAGGTAGGCGACGCAATATTGTCCGCACACGTTAGAGACGACGCTCTGCAGCCGCTTGTCGTTGTACGTCCACGCGTCGCCGCAGTGGCGGTGCAGGAACGCGCAGAAGATGGCCACCCAGTGCTCGCCCGGTTCGCCGCCGTCGTCGGTGTTGCACACGAAGGCCATCGTGTAAGTGGTGGGGGTGGTGGTGATTAGCGCGTCTTTAGGCACGACGCCGACGACTATGCGTTTAGCGTACGCATCGAGTTTCAGGCGACGTGTCAGTTGGAACGTAACCATTACGTCACACGCAGTCGTACTAGACGTTGCGGTTCCGGTCGATCTCCATCACCGTCTCGTATTCCGCGTGCACGAACGGGGTAGCGGCGTCCCGAAGTGCATTTCGGCGCTCACGGTCCCCTGACGCACGACGTTTAAATGGTCCCCGTTGCAGCCGTCGGGTGTCAGGTCGAAACCGAAGATGGTGTAGCCGGCGCCAAATTCCGTGCGCGACAGGTCGTTCCCCTCGTCCTCGGCCGCCTTTCCGGTGGCCTCGAAGAGATTCTTGTAGCTTCGGACGTGCCGGGCGCGCGGGAAGACCGGCTGCAGTGGCTTGCTCGGCACCTGGCGTCCGTCGACGATGAGCGTGAGGAAGTGTATGTCGTTGTGCCGCGCGTCGTGGAATCACCGTTATAGGCGACGTTGTCGATCATCATCAGAAATACGCGTTTCGGAATCGCACCCATGAACAGCTTCTCGTGCGTATGCGAGTACCCGCCGTTATCGAGAACGACTTGCAGTCGACGCGGCGCATCGGGTACTTAGCCGTCCCCCTCTCCCACGCTTTGATATGACCCATCTGGACTTGCGGGTTCAACTTCACTTTTCGCACGTACAGGGAAATCGCCTGTATCACGATGCGACACCCCGGTGCGACTTGCGCGCCCATGAGTGCGAAGGCGTTCTTCGAGCGCACCATGCGTATTTTAGTGTCGACGCCATTCGGTAGGAAGCTGTTTTGCATAAACGTGTCGACGTGCATGCGACCCATCAGCTCCACCTCGCGGCTCCCCCTCGTCAGGGTGCGTCGCATCACGAACCCGGTGTTCTCGTCCCCGAGCGTGTCCGTGTGCGCGGCGGTGTCTTTGTACCACATCGACCCCTTGAGATGCGAACATTTCGCATCGCTACCGTAACTCAGCAGGGTCTCGAGGTAAGCCCGGTACGCTTACGTATTGGTCGACGGCGTCACGAGCGTGCCGTTCAGCGACACGTCGATTTGATTGAACATCGAATGCAGAATATTATTGACCGGGGCCACTTCGGTGCCGGCCGCCATATCGGCGCCATTCTCCTGAACCACTTTGAAGCGGACGTACACTTGAAGGGTCGACAAGTCCGTATAGTCGTTGCCCGACCCCGGAATGTGGAACTCGATAGGGCCGCCGGCGTCGAGAGCCGTCAGCGGCTGGTAGACGGTCTAGTGACTGCTCTCGACGCTCGTCTGCGTCACCACCCCGCTGAACAGGTCCAGTTCGGACTTCACGCCCTCGCAAGCTGCGCAGCTATTCACGAACGCTATCGCTAGTCGTCGAATATGTCGTCCGGTCGACGCCGTTTCTTCCGTCTACAGACGGCCGGCGCCACTCGACGCGGCTTCTTTACGCGGCGGCGGCGCTGCACTTTTTTCGGCGGTGCATTCAATAGGCTGTCGAGCAGATCGGTACCGGCCGCCTTCGCGCGCATTTTCACCGACTCTTTCAGATTGCCGCCGGCAACGACGTCCCGCGCCACGTGCATGCCGGTTTTGAGTGCACGTTTTCCCAAAGCCAAGGCGCCTCTCTTGATAAGCGGCATGGCGCTTCGAAACAGGCTCCCGAAGAGAGTGCCTAGACCGTGTCCTCGTTGCCCCCGACCACCGACGAAGACCGGCAGCTGACCGCCGACCTGTCGAACGTAGTAGTCTTCGTACGGGTTCGCCAGCATCGTCGTCGTTAAAACAATTACGATTTACAGAGTCTGATGTGCAGTGTCACCACTACCTTCCCCTGCTCGAATGGTATCGGTTGACCGAATTCGTCTCTTATATCGATCTCGAACGTATCGAATTGATGCCGCAGCAGTTTCACGTATTGGACGCGGTCGAACGTTTCCGATGTAATGCTGCCGTGCATACCGTAGACGCTGCTGTTTCGAAGTAGCGGCGCGTACACGTCATGGACGACGCGCGATTCCACGATGTCCGTGTACACGTACATGGTGTCGACGCCCGCCCTCATGTCCACCGTATTGTGACCTTCGTACTCGTACGTGTACGCGACGGGCATGGTGTCGATAAGGACGACTTCCAGTGCGGCGGTCATCATTGGGGGACTCACGATAACGTCGTTATGGAAACAGAGTACGTCCTTCAGACGGCTCGTATGCGGTAGGGTAAAGGCGATACCCGGCGACATATGCAGCGTCATTCGGTTAGAGACGTTGCTGTACTCTAGGCGCGCCATGACCCTATCGGTGCTCAATTTCATTAGCGCCGCGTTGATCTGGTGCATCAGCGTGTAAGCGCTGTTGTAGAAACCGTAAGTAATATCGCCCTGTCGGTATAGCATGACGTCATCCATGGCCAAGTAAGTACCTGTGTCGCCCGTCGCGCAAAACAGGAAGAAGTAGGCGTCATCCTTTCTCACGTTGTACCACGTGTGCGGATACTGTAGCGTCACCAGTCCGCATTCCCATTCCCCCGACAGGTAGAAACGTCGCGGCGTGGTATCGGCGGCGTCTTTGCTGGTTGGCGCGCCTGAAGCGGTATCGTCGTCGTGCCTCGTCGCCTCGTCGATCATCGTCACGCCACTGCGGTCTATTGATACTGCAGGGGCCCTTATAGAAGAACGAAAATCCGCTGCATAACCCCGCCTCGTGCAGTCACCAGCACCCCTCGTGACGAGTCCAACGCATTACAGGTCCACCAGCGACGCGGCGTCGATCCAACTGTTGAAGGACGCCGGATAACCGCTCCATTTTACGAGCGCTTTGCCGCGACGACGCTTTAGAACCGCCTCTACGCAATACAGTTTGTCTTTCTGAATGACTACGCGTTGGAGTTCCGGTTCGTAGAAGGTGCCCTCTATCGTCGTTCCGGCGTCGTCCTTCAGGCGATAAACGGGTGGGTCGGACGGGTGCGCCTCTACGACGGTGAAGAACTCCTCGCTCCAATTAGCCATGTATCCTTTTTTTAATTGACCCCTCGTCTTACTGATACGTACGCGATCTCCCTCGCGCAGTTTCGGTTTTTTCTGGCGACCTCCACCACCATCACTACCGTACAGTCGTTGCCATACAGTCTCCTGATTCGTCGCTTCGACGCTCGCCGACATCCTACCGATGCTTCGGTGGTAGGCGTTGTTGTACGATTGCACGAAATCCGGTAACGCCTCTACGTAGCGCAGCGTCTCGTGTTTCGTAAAATAACGCCACATGCGCATCTTCAAAGTCCGATTAAAACGTTCCACGACGCTTGCTTTAGTCTCTTCGTTATGCGTCAGGAAATGATGAACGCCGCGCCTCTTTAGGAACGTTTCCAGGGGTCGGTTCAAAAACTCGGTCCCCTTATCGGTCTGCAGCGCGTTTGGCGGCTGCGCGCCGCTCAGCAGACGCTCGAAGGCGGTGACGAGCGACGGGGCGGACTTACTCTTCAACGGAACGCACCACGCCCGCTTGGAAAATATGTCGATGACCGTCAAGGCTGGTTTCGACCACCCACGATGACGCAACGTCGTTTGAAATGTCGTTTAACCCATTTGTGTAGGGTATAGGCGTCCTGCGCCGCTAGCCACCTCTCGACGTCCGGTCGTCGTCGTCCCTTCGACGCCCGGTGCAACGCGTCGACGTCGCCGTAACTTCCCGCCCTTTTCGGATCGAAGTAGACATCAGTCAGGTCGTCGTTTCGTTGGAGCTGCTGCTTTCCTTTTGGACGACGACTCCACCCGGATACTATGACGACGACGACGGCGACCAATGAACGACGATTATTATTATTATATAAAAAGCTATAACAGCGATGGCCGTTATCTTGCGCGGCGGCGACGGCATCACAATTCTTCCCACACCGGCGACGCTTGTCTCTTTTCGCGCCTCCGTCCCCGTCGCGCCACTGCTGGACTGTCTTCTCGTAGCGCCTGCTCCCGCTCCATATACACCCGATAGTGCGGGTTGCCTACGAATTCCATAGGAATGTTCATACCCTTCACGAACGCCCCGAACTCTCGCCATCCTAAGGGCAACGTCGCCTTCTTTCTCGTTCGCACGATCGACCATGTTACTCCCCGCGACCGTTTTACCGTCGTACACGAATTCGCCGCGGTCGTTCCATCGACACAACGGATCGGCTTTCATTTTCGCGATAAGCTGACCCGTCTTCTCTTTCAGCGTTTTCGGCATGCTGGCTATGATTTCGCGCTCTACGACCTCCGACGACGCCGGTGGCGCCACTGGCGGCGGCTCACCGCCGTTGACCACCGACACGCGTACCGGTTGCGCCGCTCGAGCCGCCTCTATCGTGTTGTAGCGACTTAGCAGTTGATTGTACGACGCCACCTTATCGCGTTCGGATACATCCGACCGCTCTAGAATATCCTTCATGTCGCTGTCCAGGCTACTCAGCACACGTGATCGGGGCGTGCTGCTCGCCTGTTGCTGTGGCAGAAGGAGGGTTTCCACCAATCGCGGGTCGACCAACGCCATCTTCTTCGCCATTACCCGATGACCTGTTTGAGTAGTGGCAGGAGAACGGTGCTCGCTAACGGCGCTAGCAGGGCCGTCAGAAAACCACCCGCCCCCGTTTGCAAGATGGCTCGCTTCTGCTTCATCGGAATTCGTTTGTTGACCAGGTTACGCAAGTGATCTCTGTATTTCGTCAACACGCGTTTCTGCTTCGGCGACACCTTCACGTTCCCTCTCAGAATATTGTACGCGCAATCGCACAGACTACATACGAGACCGACCTCCGAGTGGGCGAGCACGGCTTTTCGCAGATCGATGTTCCGCTTATGCCTATCCAACAGCTGCAGGGCGAAAATGTCTCTCTTCACGCGTTGCTCCGAGACCGTCGCCGCCACCTTTGGTCGTCGCTTCGCCGCTACCACCGCGCGTCGTCCCGTCATAGCTACTAATAAGCGTACGCGATGACGTCCCTCTCTACTTATAGTTGACCGCCACCCTTCCGTACGTAGACGTACTGAAGGCGGTCGTCCGGAAATATGCACGAACGCAGGCGCATGTCTTCTTCCGTTTCCTGTTTCAGATCCACGAAGAGATAGCCGTACGCCGGCGACGTCGTGTCTTTGAAAGCCTCTATCATGTAGTTGACCTTTCCCGGATACATCTGTTTCGCTAGGTGACCTACTTTACCGGCGTCACGGGGGCTCTTGAATAGCACTATGTATTGGGCGTTCAAGCTGATTGTACGGTTTTCTTTCCCTTTCGCAAACATGTTCTGTCGTAGTTGTACGACCGACGTACTACAATGATGGCTTTTTTTAGTAAATAGTTCCGTCACGCTGCTATCAGTTTCCGCCATGAGGTCGTCGAGTACTAGAAGCGTCTTCATTTTACCGTCTAAACGTGTCGGATCCGGCAGGCCGTCTACGAACTCTATTTTAGGAGACATAGACGCGTAGGCGGTCTGCCACTGTCCGTAGCACCACAGGATTTTCTCGGGCGGCGGATCGATCATAGCGTGTCGTATCAGACGGTCGACGAACGTCGTCTTACCGCACCCCGTAGGGCCGGCTACTATACACGTAAAAGGATGCTTCAACAGTGGTCCCCTCATTTTCCACGACTGATAGCGGCTACCCCAGAAACCCTCCCGGCTCGGTACCCATTCCACCAATTCGGCGCCTCCTGTGGCCAACAGGGCGGTCTTCAACTTATCCGACCCGCCAAACGTGCTCATCAACAACCCCTTCATAAACGCGACCCTAACGACTTTCCATTCGTTTTCCGTTCTTTTTTGTCGAATTTCGTAACTGCGTCGTTTCGCCAGATAAGGCGATCGCGTTCTTTTGATAAGAGCCGCGCATTCCAGGTCTTCGTTGAACATTGCTTTCCTATACTGATAGGCTTGCTCAACGGACCGAAAGCCCCGGCCGAACGCCCTAAATCGGCACGCGTACATATTCGACAAGAACGAGCGCGATCCGCCAAACTTTATAGGTTCCGACATACGGACGACTACTACCAATACTACCGGTACCTCTTATATATAAGGAGCAGCCGACGCCGCTAGATGGAGCGCATCTAAAAAGGGGCCGACGTGCGGATTCGGACTCGAGATCTTTCGATCCCTAGTCGAACGCTCTCCCAGGAGAGCTAATCCGGCGCCGGCATTTATGAGTGGTTTTAACGCGGTTTTATAGCCGCACTATAAACGCATTATTGCTTACGTAAGCACACGCTAGGTCCGACGTTGATCGCTAGGGAAAGTACTAAAATACTCACTGTGCTCACCGCAAGGTGGCACCTCAAATGTACTTAGAGGGGGGTAATCCATCACGTTTTTTATAAGTACGTGCTCGAAAACGATTAGTGTCACAAAAAGCGTTTGATCTTTTTTTATAAGTAGGTGCCCGAAAACGATTAGGGGTAATACAAACTTTTTTTATGCATAGAGTTGTGCCTAAGGGTCACCAAAGGTGACGTGTACCCGCCTTTGTGGGCCCTATATACTACTTTCCTGGCTGATAGAATTTCATTATCGACCCACGGCGCGTCAGGTCGGATGGTGAGTCATTTCGTTTTCAGTGGTGCGTGTTTGTCGAGCAGCTCGCTATGGACATTATTGTGTTGAACTATAATCTCGTCTAATGATTGTTCACGTTTTGTGTGTAATTTGTAATTATCGGTATCTGACGAGAACGATGTGAGATTGATCGCCCGGCAGTGGACAGCGTGGTGATCAGATATAAGCTCGGCGACCACCGTGTCAGCCACAGAGGAGTGAGAACGGGCTATCACGAGGTCTAAAGTGTGGCCTTCTTGATGTGTTGGTTGCTCGACATATTGTGACGTTGCAACATGTCACATGCATTGCAACATGTCACAAAAACGTTTCACGTGAACAAAAAAAAGAATTAAAATCACCAACAATAACTAGTTCTTTTGGCAGTTTCACATATGTGTCAAGAATACTTGCGAAGTTATTGAAGAGATCGACAACCGAGGATCCATTCTTCTTAGTTGTTGGTAGGCGATAGACGACAAGCAAGACTATGCTTTTGTCATGTGATGTTAATTTGGCGCTCATCACTTGAAAAGACCGAATGTCGTTAAATGTTTTCACTGCTGTTGTTTTGAACGGCGAAATCGATCCGAGACACTACAGGAACTACACGACATCGACATCATGGGCGAAAACATCACTGAGATTATTCAACTAAATGCGAGTGTAGCCTAAGCAACCAAAAAGCATCTAATGACGAGAATATCATCACTGACACGAACACTAATATAGAAACGACGAGAAATGGTGGATAACGCCGACTATAAAAAAACAAAATAGAGTACGCAGAAATATGCAAGACCATGAAAAGAAATCGAAGGAGGACATCAGAAAGTACAAAGAAGAGATTATGTGAGAAACGATCATGTCATCAAAGAGCCTGAGGAAAGCAAGAAGAACACAGGCACTATGCCGAGACAGACTGATTACATTTCTAGACAAGCAGGTTAGAGAAATACAAGACCAAGATATGATCATGGAACGAATAGAGGAATTTTACACCGAGCTATGCGCAAGTGAAGAGAGTACCATAATTCACACCGACCCGAAAGAAGTACCAGAGATAACACCATGGGAGGTGGAAGCAGCTCTAAGATATATGAAGAATGGGAACATATCAGGCAACGACCATGTAAACATTGAAACATTAAAAGCAGGAGTAGATATCAGATCGAAGACACTGGCTAAGTTGTATACTAAATACTGATCAAAAAACGAATACCCACAGCTTGGAAGAATGAAAAGATGGTGATTATCTTCAAGAAGGGAAACAAGAAAGACTTAAAGAACTACAGACCGATATGTCTGTTATCAAACATCTACAAGTTATTCACAAAGATACTAACGAATAGGCTAGATAAGACATTCGACAAAAACCAACCACGAGGGTAAGCAGGATTTAGAAGCAGGTACTCAACGACAGTCCACATACACGTCGTGAACCAGCTGAAAGAGAAATGCCGAGAATATAATATCCCGCTCTGCATCGTTTTCGTCGACTACGAGAAGGCTTTCGACTCGGTGGAAACTCAAACAATACTGACCTCCCTTCAAGTACGAGGGGTAGAAGATGTGTACATCGATCTCCTGAAAGACATCTACACTAACAGCTCGGTGACAGACCACTTACACAAAAAGGCAACAAGATCAACATCAAGAGAGGAGACTGACAGTGTGACACCATATCGCCCAAGCTGTTCACGGCAACGCTCGAAAGCATATTCCGAAGACTGACTATGGAAACCAGAGACTTGAGGATTGACTGGGAATACCTCAGCCATCTTCGCTTCGCCCGACGACATACTCATATGCGTTACTACACCGCAAGAACTACAAAACATGCTGCAGGAGTTAGCTGATAAAAGTAAAAAACAAGGTCAAAAGAAGAACATCTCGAAGAGAATAGTGATGCCAGAAAATGACGCACCAATATATATCAACACGACGCAGATAGAGAAAGTTGAATGCTACGTCTATCTGGGACAGCGTTACAGTATCAAAGACAAAAACCAAGACAAGGAGATTCAAAGAAGGATCAGCGCCGGCTGGACAGCATTCGCTGAACACCGCGACATCTTCAAGGGTAACTTTGGAACCTGCTTGAAGAGACAAGTGTTCAACTCGTGCGTACTTCCAGCGATGACATACGGCACGGAAACATGGACACTCACCATCCAAGCAAAGAACCAACTAGCAGCCGCACAAAGAAAGATGGAAAGAAGTATGTTAAACATATCATATCGTCAAAGAAAAACATACATCTGGGTAAGACAGAAGACAAAGGCCATAGACGTGGTAGAACAAATCAGAAGACAGAAGTGGACCTGGACAGGGCACATCAGCAGACTACGAGATAACAGATGGACATCGCGTATCACAACCTGGAGACCTTACTAAGGGAAACGATATAGATTAAGACCGGTGAGACGGTGGAGATACGAACTAGACGAATACTGGAAGGGCACCATCTGGCAGAGGATAACGCAAGACAGGCAGATTTGGAAACGACATGCTGAGGCCTTCGCCCAACCACGGTACACTACGGCTGCACAATGATGATGATGTTTGCTGCGCTGTTTATGACAAAACGGTGCCGTCACATTGCGAAGCTTGTTCGTAATGTGACGCCAGCGTTTGAGATACACACACATGCACGCACGCACGCACGCACGCACGCACGCACGCACACACGCACGCACTACGCACACACACACACACACACACACACATATATATAACTGTCTCTTGTGCGCGACAGACGGTGTCGCCACATAGCCGAGCATGTTGGATAATCGTCATTAATTCTTGCAATTTAAAACGCCGAGATGAAAATATTGTAAGTAGACTGTGTAGTTTTATGTCTAAACAAACAACGTAATTTAACTTAAATATTGTAACTGACGCATTGCAATATTTACCATGGGTCCATAGTATGTCGCCAGTGTTTGTCGCTCCCACGAAAGCCTAGGAAAACGTGCACTTTATTAGAGTACCACATGGGACAGTGGCCACAACTTTATATAATTGACCTGCTTGAAAGTCCGTCTTCAAATGATTGCCATTTCGCAGACAGATGATTACCGTTTATTGAACTTAGGCCTCCTACACGACACTGACATATAATTAATTTGTAATTGTATGTCATTTCAGTGCGGTGTCCGTCCTTTGTAGTCACCTTACATAGGACAAATGTCACTTTTCAAAAACAAGTTTCTTTTTAATGCTAGGATGACATAACATTCGGTAACTAAGCAACTTTACTTTAGTATGTTAAAATATAGTCTCCATTCCCAGACTCCCGCTTTTATATTTTTAATTGGAAATTAAACAAAAGCATTGATGCTATCTGACGAGAACTGGTAATTCCAAATTACCAAATTAATTGTTTTTGTAACGAAATTATATTACAATATAGCAATATACAAAATAAAATAGTGCCTTAGGGTAAAGAACATAAAAATCAACTACATTTAGGAATTTGAATCCAAAACAAAAATATGGGCACTTCCAAAGTCTGATTCCAAAGTTTAACCACTCAGCCACACACATAAGTTGTAACCTGGTGTATTTTGACGATTAAATACATCGGTTGTCAGCTCAATGACCGATCTCTACACCAATTGCACATCAACTGTAGAATTAAATCATACTTTTCATTTGTATTCCGTGTACTCAATCTCCGTTTCAATACATGCACGATAACGCCGTTACCAAATCTTTCACTGAGAACAGATTCCACTGTGCTATGCGTCATCTAGTAATTAAGTGGGTGATATGGTACACAAATTAACAATGCAGAATTGTAATTTCGGTTTATTTTATTATGTGACTTCCTTCAATATCAATACAATATTGAATAGTTTTGAAAGCATAGTAACTGATGAAGCTTTTTAATATTTTTTTTCAACAGGCTTGATAACCTACCCGGATCTCTTGTAAACTGAGACTAACGATAACATTTCAAAGTGAACTAATTTCCCAGGAGAATGATCGTTGCGCTCAAGAAAGCCGTAACCTCATGACGTGTAGGTTACACAGCCTAGTCGGAATTAACACTAGTAGTAACTATCACACAAAGAAGGGGCAGCGCCGTGCCCTTTCCCACTGTAAATTCGCACACTTGTACATGCAAACCTGAAGTATCCATTCTAACGAAAATGTTGATAGTAACATTTCAGACAACTTTAATAGACCAGCCGAAGTGTCATCACATTATCATTACATCAAAGTGTGACATCAACTACGAATAGAATAGTCTCAAGTCTGTGTTTTCAGTGAGTGGCCATTTAGAGTCTTTCTTATGGACACGAATATGGAGATGGCTAAGACTCCTTTGCCGAATCCCCACTGGCGCATTACCCAAGATAACAGTATGCTGGACGTCACATATTGACAAATTGACTGGTCTGGTTAAATTACTCATTATTCTGTATTATACGTTATGCTTTGTATATCATTGTTGCTGTTAAATAGCTCTGTATTCATTTCAAATAATAAAGAGTCATTTGAGCTGGTCAGATAAGTTACCTTTATTGCATTTTAACTCCGTAGATACAGACGGAACAACGCCACACTCATTATCAATACAATGTATTCACCAAACAGGCACACACGCGCACAGTGTTTAACACATAGACTCAAGGCATTAACACAGGGACCGTGGGATCATATCAATACCCTTCATGTTACCACGTCAACGTAGGGCTGGTTGGTTCACATGAACCCCTTCATGGCACTTTGTCTGCCAGTATAGAGCCGGCGGGTTCTCATGAACACCCTTTTTACCCTGTCAGTAAAGAGCCGGTGGGTTCACACAAATACCCTTCATTTATCATAACATAATCACTGAATACATTAAAATTAAAAGCATTGTATGTGTCTTCAGTCGCTATGAGTATAACATTGCACTGCTTTGCTATGCCAGAATGTTGCATTTTCATAAAGAAATTACAATAATTGCAAACTATTCAAAGTGTCTGAGTACGTCCAATTACATATTTGTTGACGGCATTTGATCTTTTCGATAACACAGAACACCAATTCAAATTATGTAAATATGTTGAACTTTCCAAGATTAAAATACCATATCAAACAACAATTACGTGAATAGTATTCAAAATATATGCATAGTCCAAAACATATTTGTAGATGACATTATTATTCTTTGGGGAATTCGAGAAAAAAAATACATTCCGACGTTACAATTTGAGGGATAGCTATTTTATATAATGATCCCCAAAGATCCTCAACTCACACGGGGTCTAAATCTACGAAACACTCAAAAGGACCCTGGCATGCTTACTACATTTCAACCTACAAGCGAAACTGCCGGCAATATGCTTGACGAACAAACATACAACAAATTAACAGCTCTTTGTTTAATAAGTTAGAAATCATATAACACATATAGTTTCAACAACATGTATAAATATTCTGACATCTAGACCGTCCATGTGTGCTTTAGTAAACCACAAGTACAAAATCTATAACTCGACCGTTATTAACATCAAGCACACGCATCTCCATAGATACATTTCTACCACACTGTAATGTATATAACAATATAGTAAACCATGTTATTATCATCTGCATTTGACCGCTTCATTCATAAATTAATTTAAGCACAATCAATATATTAACTAATATATTCAGTAGAATATTTAATATATAAATTGTAAGCAGACTGAAGTAGGCTAAACGAGCACTTTGAATCTATAGTTACATAAACCTGTCATATTTTACAACTATTGCTAGGTTTTACACATATCAACTTTATTTTTAAAGAACACCAGATCATTCGACTGGACGATTTTGCAGTGAGTCGAGTTCAAATGCTTAGGTCATAACATGATAATATAACGTTATTCTGGCAATCGATCTGAGTTGCGATTGTGACCGTGTCGATGAGATCATACGGGAGGAACAGATCTTCGAACTCTGATCGCTGAACCCACTCGACTCAACATTAGGACGACGAGATCGAAGAGAAGTTCAATTAATTCGCAAACGGCGACGACGGAGATACCGAGCCAAAGACCCCCTTGACCGCCAATGTCCGCGAGCAGATCAGACATCTACAACGACCGCTATGATGTACACGGTGTGTCTGTGCGCGCATGTGTATGCGTGTGCGTGTACATGTGCGTGTGTGTGGTGTGTGTGTGTGTGTGTGTGTGTGCGTGTGCGTGTGCGTGTGCGTGTGCGTGTGCGTGTGCGTGTGCGTGTGCGTGTGCGTGTGCGTGTGGTGTGTGTGTGTGTACGTGTGCGTGTGGTGTGTGGTGTGTGGTGTGCGTGTGTGTTTGCGTGTGCGCGTGCGTGTTTGTTGTTGTTGTTGTGTGTGTGTGTGCGTGCGTGCGTGCGTGCGTGCGTGCGTGCGTGCGTGCGTGTGTGTGTGTGTATATATTACCACATATCGTAAAGAAAATAACACAAAAATATACTTTATTAAGACCCAACCCAGACGCAATGTTTATTGTAATTATTCAAAGTAATAATTTGCTTTAGTTTTGTTTCCTAAACGGCAGGAAAGACGTACGAAGACACGAGCGCTTCTATCGGTGAGGAAAGACAGAACACACACAGATGTGATGAACTTACTGAATACGACGGTTCTGTGCGAAGTTCGTCGTAGTGAAACCTTTCAAAGTAGACTTCCACGGCAAGCAAATTGTCCCTGAAAACAGTCAGAAGCAACCAGGTAAAGAACTAAGATTACAAACAACCATTCCGTCATTCCTTGTACAGGTTTCCTTAAGATTGGAATCACGGACACACACTCTAACGCACAGACGTACGAGTACGCACGCACACACGCACACACGCACACACGCACACACGCACACACGCGCACACACACACGCACACACGCACACACGCACACGCGCGCGCGCGCGAGTACACGTACACACTCGGCTGTACATACTCACGCGACTGTTTTTAGTGTGTTCCAATCATACCTACATACCGCCACGTATGCCAGTTGCCAAAATATAAATATTCCTGCAATTGTCACACGACTATCTCTTCAGCAATAGAGACGATTTTTCACATATGCTTCACAACGTACTAAATAGATGACACACCTCTATACGTGTTGAATAAAGGTAATTACTTTCCATGAGACAACACCACGTAGTTCAGGTAGTGTATTTAGTCATGCCGCAGTGAATCAAGGCAGATACCACACCTGTCGATCAGTCGGTGACAGAAGATTCGCGTTTGCAAGTAGGTATACGTACCGTACAAAAGTCTTCATGGTCTCTTTGGTAATGTCATACTTGTTGGTTGACCGCATGAACACATCATACAGAATGAGATCCTGTTTAAGAAACACATATAGTAATGAATGTATACATATAACTCACACACACTCACTAACTACCTCACTCACTCGTTTACTCATCCACACTCACTCACTCACTCACTATCGCACTCATTCAATCACTCACTTACTCACCAATTCACACTCATCCACCCACATAGTCATTCGCTAATTCACTCACTCAATTAATCACCCGTGAACTATAAGCACACACACACACATGCTTTCACACGCACACGCACACGCAAAACACGCATGCACGTACACGCACACACACTCGCACACACTCGCACACACACGCACACACACGCACACACACGCACACACGCACACACGCACACACGCACACACGCACACACGCACACACGCGCGCACGCACATACACACATACACAAAGTACAATCACAAAAGCGTGGACACGAAACATGCAACGTGTATGATTATTACTCAATAATCCTGTACCTGTTTGACGTCCGTCGGCCAGGCCGATTTCGAGATAGAGTAGGTGTAACTGACATCGCTGTGAGACACAAGAACATCTAGTAGTCTAGCTTTTATATACGCATCATTTAAAATTATATACATCATCATTCCAAACACAAACATTAACGCAAGGAAATATCTACATTAATACGCACGCACAGAGACTATCACATAAAACAGACACATAATCTTCAAAATCTCCGGTTCCTTTCTCGCCCCCTCTTTCCCTGGCCCACCGTCTTACTCTGCACTCTCACTCTCAATTGTCCACAATTTGCTGACTGCTTTCGTCACACATTTATTCAATTACTAAATAAGTCATCTAGCCAGTCGGCCATTCCATACATCCCTGTCGCCCATACTCTCTGCCTTTCATCCTCCTTCCTTCTCTCCTTCACTAGCTTATCCAATCACTCACTCACTCACTCACGCACTCACACTTTCACTAATCCGTCCAATCTTTCGGCTAGTCCATTACCCTGTCATCCATCCATTCATTCATCCACTCAGCCATTCATTGACCCAGGCACTTATCCACTCACAAATGGACACGTAGCTACACTGATTGTGAGGGTGCTTGCACGGTGAACTATTTAAAAAGGAATAGCCAAACATCCCAGAAATGCGGGGTACACGTAGATATAATGGTCTACACTCGATATGCCAAATGCATTCTTGTCCACTTGCCATCTAGAGTTAATTACCTGGATGGCAATATTGTTAAATCATGTTAAGTATTGTTAAATCATACCTGCATGTAGGTAGACACTTCTCTGAACACAGCAAGCTATCATTTTTATACAACAATCTGATTTCGTCTGCGCACTTCACGAATGCATCTACAAGCACAACATTGGAATCCGACAGAATTGCCAAACACAACGATTCAGTATACAACATTGGAATCCGACAGAATTGCCAAACACAATGATTCAGTATACAACATTGGAATCCGGCAGAATTGCCAAACACATCGATCCAGTATACAACATTGAAATCCGACAGAATTGCCAAACACAACGATTCAGTATACAACATTGGAATCCGATAGAATTGCCAAACACAACGATTCAGTATACAACATTGGAATCCGACAGAATTGCCAAACACAACGATTCAGTATACAACATTGGAATCCGACAGAATTGCCAAACACAACGATTCAGTATACAACATTCGTGATAATTCGGCATGATATCGACACGCAACTGTTTCTGCAGCATGTCGACTATTCGGTGTGTTTTATTGATGTGCAAATATTTGGAGAAACGCAGTGGTGCAGTGGCAAGAGCTTCGGACTCTCGATAGACCGAACTAGGGATCGAATATCCTGTGTTGCGGTTTCGAACCTTGGGTAAGTTCGTTCACTCTACGTTGCTCCAGTTTACTTAGATGTATCAATGAGTACCTGGGTACAGACTGTGTTGAATAGTTGTGTACGTATAGTCTTCGCGCATTAATTGTAACGTAGCTGGATGCTTCCAGAGAAGTAGAGATGGTGTTCGATCAAACAGGTCTACCAGGGAGTAAATTGTAAAGACCTTTGAACAGTCCTTAAGACTGGATATTGTGCTAAAAAAAACTTACCTTTCTTTCTTTATTTATTTCGACGGACGAAGCAAGCTTGCTAGATTCATATTTTCCATGATCGTCTGAACCTATCAATATGGTTTATATAACCATGTGTAGAATATACACTTCTTTCATGTTCGAATTACAAATTATGTCTAACAATTACTGACGTGCAATAATGTGCAGCCATGTCCGGCCTAAATAAACCACGAACATTATTAATAGACGGTCCATTTTTTTATTTTGGAGTTAGTTATACTACTTCCTACAAAAACTAAAGTTTATGTAGTTAACGTCAACTCACCACGTTTCACCTTGGACGGGTCGTCGCAAGTCAAGAGTTCGTCTACGTCGATTGAGTCGTACGCCGTTATATTGCTGCCGAACGGGAGACGCGCGCTGTAGCATGAACATTCTTTCATCAGGTGTAGTTGCAAGCAAGTCTTCATGCAGGCCTGAAAAAGACCAATACACACAGTAGTGTTTCTCAAACGGTAAGCCGCGCCACACGGGTGTGCCTCGGAATTAGAAGAAAAATGTCACACTTGTAGGAATATATTATCAAATAAAGTGATGTTTCCGGACAATGTGATTATTTGTCACCTTTCTGATATACAATAATTTCATCGACTAGGACATCAGTTACTTCAAGCTGTTGCTTGAATAGAACTTCAGGAGCGACCGCACCGTACATTTCTTAGCAACTGATGCTAATTTCTCAGCGGTACCTAATCAGATTTACAGTTTGAACCGTCAACGTTTCACTTGATTGCTTACGGGTACTTTTACAAATACTTAATTTACAATATTGCCAATCTTAGTGTAATATTTGAGAAAATATTTATAAAACGGAAACAGTGTATAATCTCCATTTAAGACGTGTGGTAATCGCGATTTTCTTTCATAATAATTATAACATCAACTGTTTTAGTAATTGTTTGAAATAGTTTGCAAGCCAATGACGAATATACATTATTTTAGCTAATGACGTATTGACATTCTTTTAAGTGCATCCGATCTGTTAGAATGTACTCACGAACTTGGAACAGATAGGAGCCTATTCATCCTTAAAATGTTAAGTTGGTTACATGAAAAATAGAATATACATTGAAATGGTAGAATTTGTTCGGCGTGCCGCGAGAATCGCGTAAACATAGAAGAGCCCTGTAAATTCTAGAACACTGATATACAATAATGACATTGTGATAAAGTGTGGAATTCAAAAAGGCAACCAATAAAATATTTGTTCTAGTCTAGACAGATTAATGATATAAATGTATCTAATGTGTTTGAGATAACTAAATACAACACATGCAATATGAACTTATTTTGAAAGCCTACAGAAATCAATAATGGAAGCTAAATCAGATTATGTCCACTGATCAATTATAGTGACTTCCTGTAATAACCTATCATTCGATGATGTCCTAGCCCTAAAACAGTGACTCTATTTTCGTTTACGACCCGTTAAGATTTCCGTGGGTCAATAGAGTTATCCCGGGGATATACCTGCACGCTGTACTGAATAGTTGGCACTTCAGAGACGAAGGCGTTCCGAGCAAGGTGTTCCTTTGTTGTGTACGAAGCACAGTTACCGTGTGGGCGACCCATTCGTGTAATCTTGTGCTGCCAACAACGCAGACATGCGCAAATGAATCTTGTGAAATGACAAATGTCCATTATAGTAGAAAGGCAGGAATTTATGTTAGATCGATCACATATAGGGTGACAAAAAAGGTGGATGCAACCCTCGATTTTGAAGTTAAATGTCATCTTGAAAACCAAATGTCAAAATATCATATTTTATTAACTTACATCGACTTTAGCATTTATTTGCATCAAAAATAAATAATTTTATGATTTACCAATGCATTATCTGTGTTACCAGATGTTGAACTTAAAATTACAAATAAATGTACGTAATAATCCAACACAAAATTGCGATTTTGTCGATATGTATAATCTTACATCGACACCGTTTTCTGTATGAAGGAAACAGCTTGCCTTAAAGCTGTCATAACACTGCTAACCATATTACAGATGCTTATGGAAGAAGAAAAAAAGAGGACGACCCGATTGAATTTGCCCTCGTTCTCTGTACATATATATATATATACACTGTATATATGTGTATATATACACTGTATATATGTATGTATATATATATATACACACTGTATATATATATATATATATATATATATATATATATCTATATATATATTGTGTCTGTCTGTAAGCGTGCGTATTACGATTTTTAGGGCATCTCGTTGAGTTAACACTACCATACCCACATATTTGGATCGTATCCAGTCAGTGGTAGGAGGAGGAGAAATTCGTAATAGTTATTTTTAGAACGAGGAGAAGGAAACTGATGGAGGAGTAGAAAGGTAAGGAGAATAAGGATACCACCGAGAAGAAGGGAGAGAAGAAACCTAGGAATACTTGTTGGTAAGTTGCAATAATATGTACGCAAACTCACCTGTCTGAGGCCGACAAACGTATCTGTGCCGGTAGCGATGCTGATGCCGTCATCTTCCGGGAAGGGCATTGACGTCTGGCTGTGGACGACGAGTCTCACCCCGGCTGATTCGGCCAGTTCAGAAATGTATTCGAGTTGATCCACGAACAGTCTCATAGACAGGCCTGGAAATAACGACATATTGACAGGCCTCAAGAGACAGACATTAACAGGACTAGATTCATATCTTTTAGTCCATGTTGTCTACGTACTCCAATTTACAAATAAATTGATGACAAGTTGAATTCTCAAACTGCGGCATTTTTGAAGAGTATTCCTAATGTACATACTAATAATGATAAAACAATAATGTTTTTTATTTCATACAAGCATTGTGTCTATATAGGAAAGACGTAAATCAATAACAACATCCATATAAAATAGAAACATAAATAAATAGAAATAAACAAATATGTTAATAATAAAATAAAATTATACAAAGCCCTGACCCACTAATGCCGCAAATGCGACGTACTGTATATGTCGTTAGTAACAATACTCTGCATAATTATATTAACAGACCTGTAAGTCCTCGTGATTAAGGTAAGAATAGCTGTTCTGATAACACATTTACATGATTTTAAATTAGCTATAACAAACATGCGGCTAGCGCTACATATCTTATGCAGATTGTTCAATATTCTGTATGAATTGTCATAGGCAACAATAAATTGATGAAAGCTTTTCTACAATTAACCCATAGCGCACACATATAAATATTACTGAAATATGCAGTAAACAGCTTATTCTTAATAGCAGTGGAGCAAAAATGAAATGTTTTCCGTAACATATTACTTTTGGCTTGAAAGTCAGCCTCATCCGATAAGTCGTTACAACTTACATGCCCAAGGTATTTACAAGAGGTGACAAAATTTAACTTCTTTACTCCTAAAGTCATTTCCCTGGCAACATTTGAGTTTCTAAAATCAAAATAAATGATCAGGGATTTACCGTCATTAGGTAATATTGGCATATATATATATATATTTATGACGTTACATCGTGTTATTATATATTTATATTAAGGGTACAACAAATGCACGCACCAATGCTTCTGAGCATACAGCACTGATAGTGTTGTAACTAAAGATTGGCCTAATTTCTGAGAAGTCTGTGTTGTGTTTTTTTTTATATTGTACACCCTTAGCACGTTGCAATTGTTTTGAGTGACGAAATAAGACGCGTATCGCGCTGCAACACGAGTCAACTCATTTGATCTGATATCAAAAGCAGGAGACTAACCGTACAGCGGTCCGGTGCGAGTAGTTGTTAGACTCGCGTTGTTCTCTACGCCATTGAAGGTGAAACAGTTGCCGTACAAGTAGTGGGTGAATTGGGTAAAGTTTCTGCGAACACATAATCTGTCCGTCGTATCGTTACAATTACTCAACACATAATTTATTTTATAGGATTTGCAATATTCAACAAGTATTACTGAGCAGTAAGCCGGATGAATAAATGTAGCAATGTTTGTTCAAATGCGTCTTTCTCTCGCAGCATTGCTGGAGTTATCGCGGAAGAGAATGTCACCATGTTGCGGTTGTTATGGCTAATAGAATTCCACGATGTTCCGCCTGTCATAGATAAAATAATGTCAAATTGCTACAAATATCATGGCTTCGAAAATGTTACAATGTTACGGTTGTCATAGTATGATAATGTCACAATGTTACGGTTGTTATCGCTAATAATATAATGTCAGAATGTTAGGTTGTCATCGCTAGGAGAATTTCACTATGCTACTGTTGCCATACCTAGGAGAATGTAACACTATTGCGATTGCCACATCTACTTACTTTGCGTCACAGGGCTTTCCGTTCCAGTTGCAACTAAGTAACATGACGTCCAACTGGTGTCCGTTTTTTAAGCGCTGTTTGCGAGGCAATCGGCTGAAGTATGAGCCAAACCGCTCAAATATACGTGTTATGCTGACCTCATAGTTGATCTCTGGATCAAGTGTCGCTGGTACCGGAAAATCGTGCGCCTCATCATCGCTCGCCCAATCACCACTACCACTAGCACTACCACTACCACTACCATTACCAACGTCCGCCCCATCGTCGCTCTCCTGATCATCGCTCGGCCCATCAACACCCGTCTGCCACTCACCGCCCGTCCAGTTTACGTGCACCACATCATCGCTCGCCCCATCAACACCACCACTACCAACGTGCGCCCCATCGTCGCTCTTCTGATCATCACTCGCCCCATCAACGTCCGTCCAGTCTACGTGCCTCATATCAACGCCAGCCCCATCACCACCACCACCACTACCAACGTGCGCACCATCGTCGCTCTCCTCATCACCGCTCGCCCCATCAACGCCCGTCACATTAATGTGCACCACATCAACGCCCGCCCCATCAGCGCCCTCCTCATCAACGTGCGCCCCATAGTTGCTTGCCTCGTCACCGCTCGTCTTGTTAGCCGCTAAAGACACGTTCGTCGTGTTTTGTTGGACATTCGGCCTCGACGTTGTTTTCAATGCGGGTGTGACTTCAAATTTCTGCAGGTGGAACCGTTGTTTGTTAAAGGCATACACAACGCAAATTGTTGGTGTAATACGGCTATCCGTCACAGAATCATCCCCCGTCCAATCAACGTTCGCCCCATCAACATTCACCTCACCAACGTTCGCCCCATCACTGCCCGTCCAATCAACGTTCGCTCTATCAACGTTCGCCCAATTAACATTCGTTCCATCACTGCTCGCCCCATCAACGTTCATCCCATTGACGTTAACCCAAACACCGCTTGTCTTGTTTGTCGGTAAAGACATCTTCGTTGACAGTAAAATTCTGCTTGTGTTTGTTAACGGAAACAAGAGGAACATTTTTGATGTCATGTATCTAATTTTTTTTATACTAACTACACATTAACAACTGCATATGTATATATATATATATATATATATATATATATATATATATATATATATATATATATATATATACATATATATATATATATATGTATGTATGTATATAATTGGATGATGATGTATCAACAGATGCAGACAAATACATTTTACAGGATGATCTAGCCAAATTGTTCAAATAGTCTGAAAAATGGCAAATGTTATTCAATTTGGGGAAGTGTAAATGTAATATATATATATATATTATATAATTGGATGATGATGTATCAAGCAAAATACTGAAATTCTCAGACGATACAAAAGTGTTCAGAACAATTACAACAGATGCAGACAAACACATTTTACAGGATGATCTAGCCAAATTGTTCAAATAGTCTGAAATATATATATATATATATATGTATATATATATATATATATCAAAAATAATATACGTCCCAACGTCGTCACCTGTGGAACTCCAGAAAAAACTGGTTTCCAGTTTGAAATCTCCCCATCTACTGTTACTCTCTGTCTTCTGTCTGGCAACCATGTTTGTAGCCAACTGATCACACCATACCCTATGCCATGGGCTTTTAGTTTAAGTAACAATCATTGATGTGGCACTTATTTCTGAAAATCTAAGTAGACAACATCCACTGGTGACCCGTCGTCTTCCCACATTGTAATTTCTTATAAAAACCATAAGATATTGGTTAGACAAGACCTAGCTTTTAGGAACCCATTTTGAGATTCATTTATTAATTTGTGTTTTACAAGGAATGTGGTCTCTAATAAGCGTTTTTAATAATTTGCATAAAACTGATGTTAAGCTCACTGGTTTGTAATTTGTCTTTCTCCTGGATCTCTTTTTAAATAATGGTGTATTCTTTCCATTCTATTGGAACTAGTCCCTCTATAAGTGACAGGTTAAAGAAAAAAGAAAGTTGTGTGTTGATTTGGTCTAAAATTTCCGGAGCAGCAGTTTTGGTGGTATCCCATCAAATCTAGGTGATTTCTTTTCTTTCATCACCTTAATTTTCTTTGATATCATTCATCAGGAGTAACAAACAACTGCACTAATTGATTTGATTAATACCCCTCAAATTTATTAACTGTTAATGGCAGTGAACGCATATCTTCTGTGGTAAACACTGAGCTGAAATACTCGTTCAGAGCCTCTCCCATTTAAACTCCATCACATATTACGTTTCCTGCGCTGTTTTCTAGTGGTCCCACCTTATCTCGAACCTTTTGTTTACTCCCTACGTAAGCGTAGAAATTCTTGCTATCATTTTTTAAATATAATTCGCCAATTTGTGCTCTAAAGTTCGTTTGGATTTTCTAATTTCGGTTCTAGCTAAGTTAAGGGCCTCTTTGTAGTTGTCATAGTATTTTATATTCCCAGTGTTTCTGCTAATTATCCACATAATTTATTTATAAGCAATCTTTCGTATAGCTTCTTGTGATAGGTGTTTCTTCCTAGATCGTTTCCTTGCTTTTTAGGGGAACAAATATTTCAATAATGCCCTCAATCTCATCTTTAAAGAGTAACACGTAACGTAACAGTCGCATCCCGTCAGGTGACGTGCATTTCGCTAGTGTTGATAAGGGTATATAGTTGAATTACATTGCTATTGCCGCATGACATCTCATGGATCAAACAGGCGTGAGTATAGTTAGAACTTTCAAAATTTGGTCATATGTTTTTGTTTTGGTTCAGACTATCAACAAAATTTACGACGGAGTGCACGAAGGCAACGTGATCAGCATCCATGTTGTGATGATTTGACGGGGCTTTTGGTAAATAACAGGTCAAAATATGATGGAAAAGTCAACTGTTGGACTCACAGAAGACGGCTTCTCGATGAGGTCGTTGATTATTCTCAATGGATTCATATTACAAAAGGTGACGGCAGGGAAGTCGAGCGCCTCGGCCGAGTGCTGCACCTTGCGGGTGTTGACGGGGTAGGTGAGATACTTGACGTACACCATACTCACCTGCCACGCGAGTAACGCTGGAACACGAACACTGCATACACATACTGCAACGAAATACTTGTACATATTTTTTATTAATTAAATTAGTACGGTTCCTATTTGGGCATGTACCTTTATAAAACTCTCTTTATGGGTATTCGCGTGTGCGCGTGCTTTCGTGCCTATCAAACATATGCAACGAGTTTAATTATAGCACATTAATTTTGCCTTAAATCCATTACAACTTAGATTGTGTTTTATTCCAGTAGTGACAGCTGGTATAGTTGGCGACAAGTGGTTATTTTAGTAAAGTTGAAGGAAGATCAATAGTGTTGTTAATTGTAGAATTGAAACTCAGTGGCAAACCATTTAACATTAACATCATACAAGCGTATGCACCTACGGCATACATATCTGACGAAGAGCACGACACATTTTATAATGATCTTGAATTGACAAAATCGCATTGCAAATCACAGGAGATTCTAATAGTTATGGGAGACTTTAATGCTAAAGTTTGTGGGGAAAGATGTGAAGACATAGTTGGACCACATGGACTGGGGAGCAGAAATGAGAGAGGAGACAAACTAATAGAGTGGGCAAAATGTCATGGCATGATTGTAGGAAACATCTGGTTCCAAGAACACCCAAGAAGACTTTGGACATCGCGAATTCCAGGAGACCGAACACGTAATCAAATTAATTACAAATTAATTAATAAAAGGTTTAGAAATGCCTTATCGGTGGCAAAGACCTATCCTGGGGCAGATAGCGTTTCTGATCTTGTGCCAGCGCGAGCCACATTCCGATTGAAACTGAAGAATTGGAAAAGAGCAAGAAGGAACATTAAACTAATCATGAGTGTACTAAAATCAGATTCAGTGATCAAAGAGAAATTCAACGTAGCAGTTCAAAACAGATTCAATGTTCTGAATGACATTCAAGATGTGGACGACCAATGAGAACAAATGAAGGAATCAATCACACAGGCCGCAGAAGAAACTATTCCGAGGCAGTGCAGAAAAGCATACACAAATTGCACGACGATATTCTGAATTTGACGGAGGAAAGGAGAACAATTAAACAAAATCGTGATGCGTGTGTAACAGTGAAGAAAGCAATGATCGCCAACGCCTGTAACAAACATTGCACTTAGAAGAAGAATTCTAAAGATTCCCACTGTATACGGATATTTTGACACTTGATATTTACTTCGCACTTTGCGTATCCGTTTCAACTCCGCAATAAAGTAACTAGACACGATCGATTACTAACTAGAGTGCAAATACAAAGAAGTCTAATAAGTAGTATTCGCCAGCAGAATATGATTAGTACGACGTTCACTTTACACTAATTGTAATTGGATAACAGGGTATTCATTTAAAAAAACGTAACTGTATATATTGTGTGGTGTCTAAGTGACAGCTCCATAAAGAACTGCGGACAATACAAGAGTATGTACATCCTGAGTTTTGTATCTGATATGTCGTGTCGATTATAAATGACAAAGGTTCGTAAGCATCCGAATGCTGAGCTCCAACAATTGTAGTCGGTGTTGTATTTCGTCATCAATACCAGCCTTCTGAGAGAGGTTATTTAATGTCCCCATCTTCATTCATTTCATCTGTTTTTAAAATGTGATAGCGATAGTTTTTCTCTAGACCACCACATTGCTCTAGAAAATTGTTGTTATGACTCATAATGGATATAAAATGAACACAACATATTCAACATGTACTACTACTACTCGTAATGAAAAAGCTGCATAAGCATTACCCTGGGCAAACTACAAATATGATTCGGAAACGAGACTATTATGAACATTTTGTAGACACGTATGATACAACGTACTTATTGTAAACGTGTGAGAATATAATACAGCATACGCATTACCAAAAATGAATATGATTATTTTTTAAATTGTTTACTTTTGGCTCATGACAGTTTCTTTGCTAAGGTTAAGTAAATAAAACACATATTTCGGCAGTCTTGTTATACACCAATGCCATAGAGGCAAGCCGTTGCGAAAGTAAAAAAAGAAGGATGTTTAAAATCCATTATGTGTATACACCAACATGTTAAAGAACAGTATGTATATATTTTTTAACTACTTTCATTTAAGTACAAGTTGTATGCAATTATAGTGCTTCTTAAGTCTAACAAAAATATGTATATGTATATGGTTGTCTGAGTGAGAATCATCGTCAACAAGAAAAGAATGAATGAAAATAAGAAATACAGTCATTTGCAAAAGTTTAAGACCAGGCACACTATTTTGAAGAAATTTGACAAAACTATGATTTTTTGGCCTTCACATAACATTATATCAGTTTATTTCGCCAAATAAACGTAGTACAACATAATATGAAACTTTATGTCGTCCAAAAGTATCAGTGTCTCTACTTTTCAGTATTTAGTGTGGCCTCCTTTGCTGTCAATGACCGCCTGGATGCGACGTGGCATGCTAGAAACCAGAGATTCGTAGTACTCCTGGGTGATTTCCGTGACCCAAACGTCCTTGATAGCTTGTTTCAAGTTTTGAGCGCTTGATGGTTGTTTGTCTGCCACCTTGTCCTTCATTATAGTCCACAGGTTCTCAATGGGATTTAGATCTGGGCTGTTCCCAGGCCATTCCTGCACGGAGATTTTGTTCTTCTTGAGGAACTCAGTGGCTACCTTGGATCGGTGACAAGGAGCGCCATCTTGCATGGAAATCGTACATTTGTGGATGTCCATATGCAGTTTCAGCTTCTCCATCAGCAACTCCACGTACCTATGTCCATTTATAGTGGTGTTAGGTGGAATAAAATACAGACCAGAAGGGCCAAAACATGACATGGCACCCCAAATCATCTGACTTGGCGGGTGTTTCATTGTGGCTGCTGTATATTTCTCATCAAATCGCTTACCTACTGGCCGCTTAACGTGTCTCTTGCGAGATATAAACTGTTGCATGGTAGATTCATCTGAGAACAACACTTTCTTACACTGCACGAGAGTCCAGTGGCGATGTCGTCTGGCAAAGTCCAGTCTCTTTTTTTTCATCACAGGTGTCAGGCGTGACTTCCGGGCCGGCTTGCGGGACTTGAGCCCAAATTCCTTGCTGAGACGTCTCGAAACAGTACTGAGACTTATTTCCGTACCTTTTAAGCGTAAAGCAGCCCGAATTTTCTTGCATGAGCTCATTGGCGAGCACATCACGATGCGTCTCATTGCGTGGTCACCCCTGAGCGTAGTTTTCCGTGGACGACCACTCCTTTTACTATCACGAAAAGTGCCATCAGTATTGAGTTTGACGATGGCGTTGTGCACGGCTGTCTTGAAATAACGTAATTTAGCACTAATGTCTCTTTCCGTATATCCTTCTGTAGAGTCACTATTTGGGCCCTTAGAACCTCTGTCAAAGACGATTTTTTGCCCATTTCAGGGATGAAGACAAAACTGAAAAACACCTAATCGATACTGACAGCAGCAAACAAATGACCTGGAAGTACTGACTAGGCGTATTGCTTCATGGCCCAAACAGGATGATGCAATCCAGACATTATCTGATGCAATCTGATGCCATACCATAAAATGCTTAAAAATTGTAGGGTAAATAAAAAGAAGAAATACATTAATAATACCAGTTGTCACTGTTAAACATGAATATAATAGAGAGGAACAACAGACATAAAAAAATAAGTTTGTTTTCTCTTGTAATATCATCAACTGATGATTGGGTGATATAATAAAGAGGCTAACGTGTTACATTTAAATTAATAAAAGCTAGCAATACCTATCAGTACAAAGGCTTTTTCAGGTTTATTGAGTGGTAAGTATAATAATAGAAAATTAATTAAAAAAGAACACAAATGTACAAGTATCTGTTTGCACCCGAACTAGTAGCATCAACGAGTTGTGGCCGTGTTCGTGAGAGACCCGGCCGGCACCGTGTTGCGCAATACTTCTGTGTTGACAGGGGTTGTTTGTCGGCGTTTACAATGCCACCCAGTGGGCCAATTACACGCAGGTAATTGCGCTTCCCAACATTGGAGAAGGTCGGCCGAGGTTTGTATTTCGTTTATCTTGTGTGGTAAGTCCTTCACCATAATTCTCCTACTGAACGTCCAGCAGTCGGCCAGCTTCTTCATTTTCTTTAGTTTTCTTGTCTCGAACGCTTCGTTGATTAATATTGGCGCATTTCGTTGTTGTGTGTTGTGCTGTTTCAATTTAAAACGGGCTCGGTAGACTTTATCCCGGATCCGCTCAGTTCGAAATCGCACAATGACAGGGCGGCTGTCCTTCTGTTTACGTCCCAGGCGGTGACTCCTCTCTAAGTCTTCGAGGCCGATTTGAGGGGTGACGCCCTTCTCGTCGTTGATCACTGACATAACAATGGCGTCGGTGTCTTCGCCATTTCCGGTCTCAGGGATCCCATGTATACGCAAATTTGGCCGACGGTATAGTGCTCCAGGGAGTCGCTGCTCTCCTCTAGCGGTCGCACTTTATCTTCGAGCTCGGCGATGCTTACGTCTTTAGCATTTAGTTATTTAGTGAGGTTCTCAATGTTTGTGGTCAGTGTGTCGATTTTGTTCGCAAGTTCGCGGGGGTAGAGTGCTTTTTTTCATTTTCGCTAACACATCGTCATCACTGAGTAGTTCGATTATTCGTAGTGCAAGCATTTCTCCTGATTCGCTGTCCGGACGCCTTTAGGAGACATCGCAGTTAGCGTCCTTTCCAAGCACTATTGTTTTGTCACGCAACACTGCTTACGCACAATTGACACAGGTTTGCTGCATCAGCTTGGGTTCACCGGTGACGTAGACAAGTGGTAGCCATTTTGTAATCGTTTAGTAATCTGTTTAACGAAAGTGTTACCAAATAGTGGCTATGACGTATCACTTCACGTTATCAGAATATCCCCATAGGGGCAGCGTATATTCATACAAAGTACTTGCCAGTTTTAGTACGCATTGCCTCTTTCCTCTGCAGATATTATCGAGTCATAATGTGGACTCTTCTTTCGCTGCATGACAAATAATTACATTATTGTGTTTACACGAATAATATAAAGCTCATATGTTTCTATCGCAATTTCATAATATAAATGACACTATAGCAATAACTGTAACGGTATTATTAATCCTTTAAACTCATTATATGTAGGTAGATTTCCATTCTGATGTTTATGAGCAAAGTAGTTATTGAAATTTATAAATAAAATCTTCAACTTTCAATAAATTAAGGTTTTTTAATAACGGTTCGATGTGTGCATTGTAGGAGCTGTTTGTTGTTATTATTCTAACTGCTCTTTTTTGTAGTTTAGTAATTTGTGCATGATTTTCACCCCATCTAGTAAACAGTACTTGATATGAGGGAGCAAAAGTGCACTATAAAGTGTTAATAAAACATGTTTGGGTAGCACGTGCTTCAATTTATTTATTATTCCAATTGTACTTGACAATTTATTACATATTTTATAAATGTGTCTACTCCAGTTTAGGTGGTTATCCAACATTAATTCTAGAAAAACAATTAAAATGATCTGCGCATTCTAGTGGTGTGTCATTTATATTTAGTTGCAATCTTGAAATTCGTTTCTTATTATGATAAAACATCATGCATTTTGATTTACTAACATTTAGTGAAAATTTGTTTACTTTTAACCATACGCTTATTTTATCCAATTCAGCATTAATATCATCAAAATTATTATATTTTGTTTTGTTAGAACTCAATGAGCTTGATAAAGGTGGATCGTCAGCATATAGACGTAATTCGAAACGTTTAGTTGCATGTACACAATCATTTATATGTATAAAAATAGAAGAGGACCTAATATAGAACCCTGGCACTTCTGTAAGTGATTAGTGACATGTCAGATGATGTGCTTTCCATTTCAACATAATATGTCCTGTTGGGTAAATAGCTCTACATGAGACCACTTGCACATCCTCTGACACCGTAATATGATAATGTATTAATTACAATTGCATGGTCTATTGTATCAAAGACTTTTGATAAATCTAAGAATATGGTTATGGGAATTTCACTTCTGTTCATTTCAAGGGTGATTTTATATCAATTAGTTCTAATGCAGCTAGTTCTGTTGAGTGTCCCTTTCTAAACCTGTACCTACTGTTGAAAAGGAGATTTTGAAAGAATGTATATAGCTGGTTAAACATAGTTATTTTGATTACCTTTGATATAGCTGGTTAAACATAGTTGTTTTGATTACCTTTGATATAGCTGGTTAAACATAATTATTTCGATTACCTTTGATATAACAGGCAACAGTGATTTGGACTGCGTATTTTGATCCTCAGCAGGAGGGTCAATGCTGGATGCGGATGCGGATGCGGATGCGGATGCGGATGCGGATGCGGAGGCGGAGGCGGAGGCGGAGGCGGAGGCGGAGGCGGAGGCGGAGGCGGAGGCGGATGCGGAGGCGGAGGCGGAGGCGGAGGCGGAGGCGGAGGCGGATGCGGATGCGGAGGCGGAGGCGGAGGCGGAGGCGGAGGCGGAGGCGGAGGCGGAGGCGGAGGCGGAGGCGGAGGCGGAGGCGGAGGCGGAGGCGGAGGCGGAGGCGGAGGCGGAGGCGGAGGCGGAGGCGGAGGCGGAGGCGGAGGCGGAGGCGGAGGCGGAGGCGGAGGCGGAGGCGGAGGCGGAGGCGGAGGCGGAGGCGGAGGCGGAGGCGGAGGCGGAGGCGGAGGCGGAGGCGGAGGCGGAGGCGGAGGCGGAGGCGGAGGCGGAGGCGGAGGCGGAGGCGGAGGCGGAGGCGGAGGCGGAGGCGGAGGCGGAGGCGGATGCGGAGGCGGAGGCGGAGGCGGAGGCGGAGGCGGAGGCGGAGGCGGAGGCGGAGGCGGAGGCGGAGGCGGAGGCGGAGGCGGAGGCGGATGCGGAGGCGGAGGCGGATGCGGAGGCGGAGGCGGAGGCGGAGGCGGAGGCGGAGGCGGAGGCGGAGGCGGAGGCGGAGGCGGAGGCGGAGGCGGAGGCGGAGGCGGAGGCGGAGGCGGAGGCGGAGGCGGAGGCGGAGGCGGAGGCGGATGCGGAGGCGGAGGCGGAGGCGGAGGCGGAGGCGGAGGCGGAGGCGGAGGCGGAGGCGGAGGCGGAGGCGGAGGCGGAGGCGGAGGCGGAGGCGGAGGCGGAGGCGGAGGCGGAGTGGGCGCGGCACGTTTCATCATCCCCAATAGGAGAGAGCAGTGTGTTGTCAGGTTGTGCTCATTCTATATCTATGTCTTTCTTATGATATGGCCTAAATGTTGTTTTGTGCAGCGGTGTTATTAGTTCTTTTTTCCTTATACGGTATATTTCGCCTAATTAATCCAAAGATTAGATTTCCGTTTGAATCTGCAATTCCGCACTGTTCTAAAACCTTCATATCAGCACTAATTGTTAACCCTAAGTCTTTTCTTTTACAGTAGTACTTTGTACAGCACCCACATTGTATATTGTACGTCTTCGTTCCCATGTCCTGTGTGGAGGCATTGTATTTCCAAAAAATGATCAAAGTATGTTATCATTTAAATGCTGTCTATCTCCATCACGTCTAATCGTTCTAAACATGTTTGTGTCATCCACAAATTTCAAAACCTTACTAAATCATCGCACAAATCGTTGATATATATATATATATATATATATAAAGAATAATATTGGTTCAACTACTGATCCCTACGGTACCTCACTCAAAACAGATTTCTAGTTTGAAGCTTCCACATCAACTACTACCCGTTGTCTTCTGTCAATCAGCCATTTTTCTATCCAGTTAATTATATCGTCACCTATACCATGGGCCTTTAGATTAAGTAGTAATCTTTGATGTGGCACGTTGTCTAGGCTTTCTGAAAATCTAAGTAGATAATATCTACTGGTGATCCCTCGTCTACCCACTTAATGTTGTCTTCCAAAAAACGTAACACATTTGTTAAGCATGATCTCGCATTTAAAAACGCATGTTGAGATGGTTATTTTGGGGTAAAAACTGTGAGTAATTAATGCATCGAGAAAGTCCCCAAACACAGCCGTTGTGTTAACTCTTAGTACGTTGATGTTGAAATTTCCAGCAATTATGACGTATTTATCTATTTTTAAGGAGTCTAATATAGGAATAAACTCGTCAATAAAAAAAAACATTTAATGACAACTTTAAAACTGTTGCAATCTGTATGCTTGTTATCCTTCATTGCCCTTATTTGTTCGCCTCCTTGACCTTAGCCTCTGGTACTTGCAGTGAACTAAATACCTTGCCTGGTAAACGCCGAACTAAAGTACTCATTCAAATCTTCTGCCATTAAGAATCCCTCTGATATCATATTTCCAGCACTATTTTCTAGAAGACCGACCTTATCTTGAACGTTCTGTTTGCTCCGAGCATATGCATAACAACTACTCCTGTCATGTTTTATATTACACGCTATGTTTTCGTAGCTTCTCTTTGAATTGCTTATTTCAGTTGGAGCTTGGTGCTTCTTTATAAATGTTATAGTCATTATCGTCATTTCCAGTGCGTCTATATGAATTCCACATCATGTGTTTGTACTTAATTATTCTAATGGCCTATTTCGATTAATGTTTCTTTCTGGACCGTTTCCTTTTTTCAATGGAACAAACTTATCGACGATGCACTCAATTTCACTCATTAAAACATTCCATCATTGTGTTAATGTCATATTTTTAAGTGTGTTATTCCAGTCTACATTTGTTTAATATTTCCTCATGTTCTATCTTCCTTTGTGGAAGTTTCTCCTGTACTGCTTTTTATTATTCCTTTATGATTTTATTTTGATGGTAAAATGTATCTGGTTGTGATCACTACTCCCAAGTGCCTCACATATCTTGACACTACTAATTCATTCTGTGATGAAAAAACTAGGTCCAACACATTTTCTCCCCTGGTTGGTTCTACCATATGTTGAGAAAGGAAACTATATTGTACTAAAACTAAAAAATTGTGGCCCTCACTCCCTCTACTCTATACAGATTTGTATTGTTGTTTTAATTTTCTTCTGTGCTTATATTTGGACTTCGATAAACTAACCAAAACGTTAACGTCGAGTTACCTGTAACTTCTTCGCAACCTGCTTCTCTTTCTAATTTTATATCAAAAGCCTGGATAGATTATTTAATATATAAAATGACTCCACCTCCCCTTCTTCCTATTGTATCTTTCCTAAACATTTCATAGTCGGTCAGTCCCAATACGGCATTTGATATATTTGTGATGGCCCACGATTCAGTTATACCTGTTATGTGAGGGTCAGATTCTTCCACCATAATGTTTAGTTCACTTCTTTTTTGTTTACAATGCTCCTTGTTTTTAAACAAACGCATATATATATATTCCGAAAAATTTCCCAGGCTGTACTTTTCTGATTTATTTGTGCTATCTTGGTGTATGCCTCCAATTTCAGGCTTCTTTATGAATCACCCCATCTAGTTTAATTAAATACAACCTGTCCCATTATCAACAGGTCGCAACAGGGTTTCTGAAAAAAACTGCTGCGGTCATATCTCATGAATATATCTTCCATCCCAACAAAGTATATCCGTAAATCTATGAATCCCACCGCTCTTCTGCATACCAGTGCGTTGATCGCCATCCTCTTTCAGTCTCTAAGTGTTGGCCCCTTCCTCCCATTACTGGCAAACTTCCTGAGAGAACAATCTGTGCACCCAAAACTGTTTTAACTTCCTGACCAAGTGTTTGTATTTCTGGACTATTCCGGTTGTCCCCTCCCTCTCTGTATTATTTGTCCCTACACGTACCAGAATAGTCCCTATCTTCCCAGGACTCATCTAATAAGCAAACTACTATGTATTCTCCTTCACTAAGCATCTCATATGTCTTTCTCATTAAAGGGTCACTCATGAATATTCTCGCATTTTTCTTCACTCCTTCTATCACTGCCTCAGAGTTGTTCCTGTGTTGGTTTCCGTCCATCTCATTGCTGTCATCTCCTCCTGTCACCTTCACTCCCACCCTAACTTCGGTCTTCTTTCCCCCTGTTGTCACTTTCCCTCTTGTCAGGTCCTTCTTTGTCACTTTTGTCACCTTCTTCTTTGTCCCTTTTCCTTATGTCTCCTTCCGTGCTGTCAATTATGTATTTTCCCTTCAACAGTCTCCTTGGATTCTCTCTCCTTACCACCAGCCTTCTTGTCTCTGTTCTCACTGATTTCTCTAGTCTCACCATCTGGGTGGACCTTGTCCAAGTCACCCTTTCTCTCCTTACCACCAGCCTTCTTGTCTCTGTTCTCACTGATCTCTCTAGTCTCACCATCTGGGTGGACCTTGTCCAAGTCGCCCTTTCCTGTCATCATCACAATCAACTTCTTCAGCTCGTCTACTTCCGCCAATAAACACTCCAACCTCTTACAAGCGCGATACACAATGTGAAAACTCTCCATCTGCACCTCCTTCCAAGAATACTCACACTCCGACTTTACCAAATCTACCCAGTTGTCGTATTTTAAACATGTCATGTGTCGACTACTCTTTATTTGCCGTTTGCACGGCGCCATGGTTTTGTGTAGTTTTACCGTATATCCAAGGTAGAAATTAACATATTAAAACTAAGAAAGTCTTTAAAACGTCTGTTTCCTTTGTACTACAGCACACTTTATGCTACAGCAGATTTTAATTACACAACTGATTATATATCCTATCACAAACGCTAGCTGTACCAGTAGTGACCTAATTCAAATACATTCAATTATTTTATGCTAGACTGCCTTATTTATTTAGGTTATACCGCATCCTAGCGAATACGTGGGACATTAGTTACATAAACAAACACGAGTTCGCCCGACTATCGTCCACTGACTTCACATGTATGTATGTTGAACCAGTTCAGTAGTCATACTGAAACCGACTTACTACAAATATTATTTGGCAGATCTTTCCTTGTGTGTGCTTTCTATGTACTCTTATCTCTTTTTCTCATATACTTAATAATGTAAACATTACTCTGAGTTAGACTGAAATCTCTACACCAGTCTCTACACCAGTATCAACAATGATCTGAGCCCAAACTTGCTTAATAATGTGATTTTGACCATAACATAACAGGTATAATCTCGATTGCACATTAGCTTTCATATAGGAGACTCTTTAGTTCCAGTTCCCTTGAAAAACTGTCTGCAAAATGATTCATCATTTGATCGACATTAAAGTGAACATCACAGTGAATGTGCACCAGTGCTAGCGAGAAGAGACGTCCTTGGCCCTTACTGGGCCGTATGAAGGTTTCCAGGCGTCTTAGAGCGCTGGCACTTCTTTCGCATTCGCATGACGTTTGTACAGGCACATTGCAAGAACACATAGATGTTGGGGAATGATTCTCGATGGCATTCCTTGATTGACTTTGCACAGTTGTTTTGGCAGTCCTTTCGATAGCGCTGCTTCCATCGATGCATCTCTTCTGGTTACACGCTCAGAGATTGCAGATCACCTTTTTACATGGCGATTGTTTCTGCAAGTTCATGCTTGTGCTTACACAACACTGCTGGGAACAGGCCTATAAATAAAGTATTTCCCTGGAAAATGTATTAAATCCCCCCTCAAAAAAGTGATCGTATCTGCAGGTTTTAATTCTGTGCAAATCTCATTCAACAGCTAAAAGTAATTCATGATTGCTATGCAGTTGGGTTAGCGGGAACGCGGAAGTGGGTATGAGGATTCTGAACGGGGGGTGGGTCCGTTTTCGAAGGTGGTTCGTTAAAAGGTGGATTAATATAAACCCCACAAAATATGTATCATATTTACAAGTTTTAATTATGTGCACATTTCACTGAACAGCTAAAAGTTATTAAATTGTTGAGTGAGAGAACGGAGGTGAGTATGAGGGGTTCGAACGGGAGGGGGGCTCGTTTTTGCATGGGATTAGTCCGAACCTCCCAAACAAAAATTATCATATTTCGTTTTAATTTAATTCTGAACAGATTTCAGTGAACATCTTAAAGTAATTATTGATTACTGCGTAGTTTGTTTAGCGGGAAAACGGGGTGGGGTTAGGGTATAGGCGAGGGTGTAGGGACGTTGGTTTTTGAAGTCGGGTTCGTAAAAAGGGGGGTTCGGAAGAATAAGCCTGGTTATGGGCCTGAACATATAGCAACAATATTAATCAATAAAAACAAAACCTAACGCATCATAAGAGCTTTGCGGTATCAATAAAACGGGAATGTTAACTGTTGACGGCTTGTTCCTAAGACCAAACATAGTCGATATCGTAGGAACCACGTAAGAACTGGATAGCATGCATTTATTTACGTTAAAATATATGTCACTCTTTCTATACTGATGTCATGCCTAAAGACTTATAATTTTAGCGAACGCCAGTTTAGTTTCAGGTGGTCATTCAAACATCAATTAGTAACTCTATTAATTTATCAACCTGTTTATCGATTTATTTGTTTAGTTCGTATAACTACACACACTTCATTGTGTTTATATTCTAAAGGTACCTCTACTTATATTGTATTATTTTAATATATTGGTATTAGCCCCATTGGAATATACATGATATAACTAGTTTAGCATACAGTTGTATTTGGTTATATTCATTGACGATATTTATTCATCTGTAGTTTAAGTGTTAATAATGTATGTTATTAGAAACAGTAAAATGTTAATAATATATAATTATGATATGATGTTTACACTATATTTGTGTACACAAAATATAAGAATATAGATACATATTTAAAATAGTTTGTTTAGTGTAACTTAAAGTATTATGTATGTTTGTTCAACAATTCTTTTTTATAACCTGTTATAGGTATTTTAGTCTGTGTGAAGTGCTACAAACAATCTGACATGGATTAGGCGCTATATTAAATAAATACACATATTATTATTATCTTACAAATCGCAGCATATTGTCGACGTACCGAAGCCTGCGACGACAACAATGGTCCAGAAAATCTTCCTGGTTCGACTGTGAGCCTCGCTAATGTTGCTCAAGCTCTGAACGCCCGTCTTCGTCGCCGACCGTCGCAGCAACTGCCAGAAGTCTGGCGTAGTGTCTTGTGCCGCCATCCCGTTTACCTGTTGACTGTTGTCTTAAAAATAAAATATTAATAATAATAATAATATTAACAATTGTAATAAAATAATTAACATCAAAAGCAAAAATAACAACAGCAACAACGACTATAATAACAATACTAATAACAATACAAATAACAACAGCAACAACGACTATAATAACAATAATAATAACAATACAAATAACAACAGCAACAACGACTATAATAACAATACTAATAACAATACTATTAACAACAGCAACAACGACTATAATAACAATACGAATAACAATACAAATAACAACAGCAACAACGACTATAATAACAATACTAATAACAATACTAATAACAACAGCAACAACGACTATAATAACAATAGTAATAACAATACAAATACTAGAGTTAATTGTATTGCAAAGATACAGGGCATCGTGATATAGAATATTGTATTGTAGACTACCACATACCCGCATATGCTTTTACAAAAAATAGCGGATCCACCTACAATAATTGTTTATAATAATAATGATATCTTTATTTTTCGCATATTGCAAATGGTAACTGCAATTTTTTTTAATACAGTTATTTGAGTAATTATACTTTCAACCTCGTCATGCCGAAAACTAATGCATATGTGTACATAATTTATAATTCCTATCATTTTAGAATTATAAAACATATACCTAACATATAATTCAACTGCATAGACATATATAACACTTTAGTTGGTATAATGTTCGCGTACTTAATTTAAAGTACCAGCTAATTCTGTTTAAATGAACAATTAAATTTGTGAGCGAAATAACGGCTTAAAGTTTTGAGAATACCATATTAGATGATGATAATATCCTTTAATGTTTTAGACGATCCCTGAACGTGTTGACACGCTCAGTCGGTTGTTTTTTATGAACATTTGTATTTTTGTAATGATCCCATAACCTATTTGAGACGATAGCTATATTTGTAACCCTTTAAAATGTTAAGTGCAATCTTGACGAAGAACCAGATCTGGGAAATATACCACAGTTGAAATTATACATATTATATTATATTCAGTCAGCTATAAAGTCTAAAAGAGAACGACTATATAAGTATTTAATAATTAATGTAACATGTTGAAGTAGTATAATTCCTAACGTAGACAAAAACAGCGTGCAGTTGTGCGGGACATAGGTGACAGCTGTTGCGGGCTACTGTGGGGTAACGTTGACATAGGAGACATTCTTGCAAAACAACTAAGAAGACTTCATTAAGCAAATGCTAGCTACTAACACTATTATTATTAACTACCAAAATTCCTTTGCGGTTAAATCCTTGGGTACCATATTAGAAGCGCATCAAAATAAAAGCGTAGCTCAATCTCAAATGTGGTAAACTGTATTAAGGTTCGTGAAAATGTTCATTAGAAAATAATTAAACAATGAAATATCTTATTTAACATCTAGGAAACTCGGCTCGGATTCTTTGTGTAATAAGGAAACTCGTTATTATATCAAAGTGGTCAACTTAGGTAGGGCTCCTGACCATGAAACAACAACATGAAGTCTAACAACAACAACAACAACGGTTGCAACAACAAAGGCGATGGCGACGACGACGACGACGACGACGACGACGACGACGACGACGACGACGACGACGACGACGACGACGACGACGACGACGACGACGACGACGACGACGACGACGACGACGACGACGACGACGACGACGACGACGACGACGACGACGACGACGACGACGACGACGACGACGACGACGACGACGACGAAGACGACGACGACGAAGACGAAGACGAAGACGAAGACAAAGACAAAGACAAAGACAAAGACAAAGACGACAAAGACGACAAAGACGACAAAGACAACAACAAGGAGACAACTTACCTCTGCACACCAACTGTGACAACTGCCAAGTTAACAGCAACCACATCAACGTTGTCTCTCTTCCGTCGCAAACGACCTATAAACACATGCATATTTAACACATAGAACTCGACACAAAGTGCACTAAGTCCCGAGGGAACAGCGTTGAAAGTGGTCACGTATCTGAGGGGCCCAAGTTGATGGCTGCAAGAGACCGTTTACCGCGTGAATACATGGGAAGGGGAAAATTAATATCCAAACTTCCACTAAACTATTTTAACCGTTTGTTAATGATAATAATTACTACAATTACATTAGTATTATTCAGTACATTCTTTCGTGTGGCAGACGCGGAGTGATCCGTTTTGTTTCGCCATTCCACAATATACACGGTTTTATAAAGTAAAATTGGTAAACATATTGTTCTTGCGGCGATTTCAAAATTTTTAAGTCGAGCGGACTTATTTCCCCTCATGGGGAAGAACGTAGGTCCAGCGGTGTTGATTGCAACGAACTCGGTGCACCACCTCAAGCCAAACGGATTGGGAATGCATGCACTCATTACAGCTAAGCGTTCTCCGAATGATCACAAACACATCGATGTTTCATACTTAACTCACTACAGCTAAAGCTACCATTACATATGTACGGGGTCAGCACACTGTTGGTTTTCCCATAGGCGACCATGTTGACGTTTTGTCTGATTATAAGAAAACATGACCTATAAAATGTCTTAAACTTCTCACCGGCTGTTATCATCATCTCATTGACATGCCGATAGATTTTAACAAAAATTGCATACTTCCAGCTCTCATAAAATGCCTGTATGTGTGACACCCGTCAATATTTACAAATGCCGGCAAGAATTACTCCGCAAACAGGTCACACAGACAAATTGCTGCCAAATATCCTTCCGCTTATTCAAATCATCTAGAAATCCACCATTTTACAGTCAACACCTTCTACAATCACACACGAAAATCTCCCTACTCAAATGTACTTATGTCACAGCATGTGAACTTTGTATAAAAAAAAATTCTCAAAAATACACTGCACTTTTCTTAGTGTGCAACGGACAGGAAGTCTAACTAGAACATGACCCCGTACGGAAACGTGTAAGGAAACGCAAGCGGAATGGAGAATACCTCTGTAGTGACGTCACTACTGGGAATTTCCTATCCGATTCGTGTGCAGATACGATTCGAATCGCTACACGGAGCGATTCAATTTGCCGCAGCCGCATCCGCACGACAAAACTCATCCGCCTATGCATGTTTGGGACTACTTATATTAATTTCCACCGGGCACTGTTTTGTCGCATGCCGCATCCGCATGCCGTATCCGTATATACTGATCCGGAATCTCCGAATGACCGCAAAAACACATCGAGTTTCATACTTAACTAATTGTGTCTCAATATAGGGTCAAATTAATTTACTACATTTACCAACAAAATGCCCATCCTTACAATATAAAAAATATTAAAATTAACCATCCTCAAGTTTACTAGATAAGTCACTATTACTTACTCTGGTAAGTCTCAAAAAGCACTTATTCAGCTCACACATTCACAATGGCTACTTGCAGATAAACACAGACAGCAATACAAAATACCCTGGTGTGTGGAAAGCGACTTTACAACTAAGGACATACGCACTTTCACACATACATATACAAATTACTGTGAAAATAGCGTTGGCTACTTGTAAAATAGGCATACAACAAAATTCTAAATTAAACGGACTCTAGTGTGTAGTTTTTAACATTCGATTGTGGACATGGTCAACTTCTGCACGTATATTAGTGTTGTTGCTCTCTGCTGTACAGGGGTGAGGGTTATGTACAGTATTGCTGAACCACTCGCTATGTTTTTCCTTCCAAAATATTCTATCCATAGCTCCCTCTCTCCATCTTTCATTCTCACCCAATCTTATCATATCACTCCTCATGCAGTCCTTCCACCTCACTTTTGGGCTTCCCCTTTTCCTGTGTTCTTTATGTTGTTCCACTTTGCTCTCTTTGCTATTTTCTCTGCATCTATCCTTACCAAATGGCATGTCCATCTCATCCGGATTCTCAGTAATCCTACTGTTACGCTGCATTGCATTCCAACGTCTTTTTTCAGCTCAGGTAATTCATCCTCTTTCCTGTCTACCATCTTTGTTCTTGTTAATTTTCTAACCCACCCAGTTTGTCTCACAACATTGCATCTTCTGTTGTTATTGTTCTGTCAGCGCCTCTGTCTCCAGACCATGTAGGCATGCCAGTGTGAAATATATTCTCAGGACTTTCCCGTTCAGCATGTCGAAATCTTTCTGTCCATCAAGACTCCCTCAATCTTTTTCCAAGCATTCGCTCCTGGTTGTTTTCGACGTAGCATCTCCGCTTCTGAACGACAATCAGCCGTAACCATTCCTTCAAGGTTCACAAAGCCATTCCGTTGCTTAATTTCCTTTCCATCCAACCTGATGTCCAATTCCTCTCTCTCAAGTGTCCAACCCACACCACATTTTTCTTCTCAAGGTTTATTCTCAGTCCATTTTTCTTGCACACCCTGTTCTCAATCATTGTTGCCACCACAATCACTCTTGTGACTGTGTCGTAGGCCTCCTCGAGGTCCACAAGTCCCACTGCCATTCTCCCTTGCATCTCCAACCTGTTATCCACCAGCTGTCTCAATGCAAACATCGCACCCGTCGTCCATCTGCCCTTTATGAATCCCTGAAGAATAAATTAATCAATCTGTTATTGGTATCAATTATTATACTTGTCACGTGATCCCATGACGGGTTGCTGAAAAAGGCAATGTTTTAAGCCTAGATGATACACACATTCGTCATGTCCACTCACATTGACTGTTTATAATGTGAGGTAGGATAGCGGCCGATTCCACACACCAGTCAACAAAGCAACCAATCGACAAATTTGTCAATTGTATCATCACATAAATTACCTACCCACACACATGCGCACGCACATGCCACCAGAAACTCCCGCGTTATCCCAATACTGAGCTGTTTGGAGTACTATATATCTATATATATATATACATACATTTTAAATTTAGATAAACTAAATACTATATATATATATATATTGTATTTAGTTTATCTAAATTTGAAATGTTTGTTTTACATTTCAATACTTGTGTATATATCTGAATAATATGTTGTTGGGACTATTAAAAGTATCCTTATCCTTATACTTACAAGTACTTGAGACTTGAATTTATGTGTCGTTGTTTGCTGCGCTGTGTTAAATAAATGACCCAAACTACACAGTTAACCCGTGAGTTTTCGACAACATCCCACTGCACAAGATCAGACCTGAACTCGACAAAATATTCACATAACGGAGAGACAATGAATATCACCATACAAATGACAAACAATAATTCCACTGGATCTGATAGTATTCCTGCCGAAATGCTTAAACATGGGGGAGGACAACTATTAATTCGAATGCATGCCGTTTGTGTAAAGATACAGATGTGGCAGCGCGAACAACTAGTGACCTTAGATATGCTACGATCATAAGAAAGACACAAATATGCTACACAGAGTACAATGAAGAGTTACCAAGATGATTCCTGAGAAATAAATTAGTTATAAAAACCGTCTGTTAGAATACGGGTTGACATATGTAGAGATTAGGAAACTAAGTGGAGACCAAATAGAAGTGCTTAAGTTATTGAATGGTTATGAAGATACTGATATGGGTGTTTTATTCAAAACAATACTGACTACAATGTTCAGGCTCAGATTTCGAAAGCTTACGAACCGGTGTCTTTGATAATCATGGTGACATGGACATCATACAGATGACATTTAAACGCCTTAGAGCAATATCACCAACGCTGCTTATGAAATATATTGCGTGTCCATGACGATAATCATATGTCTAGCATTGAAGCAGTCATCATGCACCACAAACTGAGAAAGACGTGCCACGTACTGGGCACGTCTGACACGAGATTGTTCAATACATTAGTGTGGTTTCTCTTAATTAATTTCAGAAATCCTACTAAAATTAGTGTAAGGCTAAGATAGTAATTACACTCTGCTGGCGAACAGCAATTATTAGACTTGTTTGTATTTGTTCACTGTTTAATAATTTATCTTGACCAGTTACATTATCGCCGAGTTTAAACGAACACAAAGTGCAAGGTAATTATCAAGTGCCCCGTGGTGGATCTCTCTACGATTAACGACACTATCGATCTTCCTTGAACTTTACTAAAATCCTATTACAATTAGTGTAAGGCTAAGGTAGTAATCACACTCTGCTGGCGAACAGAAATTATTAGACTTGTTTGTATTTGTTCACTGTTTAATAATTTATCTTCACCAATTATATTATTGCCGAGTTTAAACGAACACAAAGTGCAAGGTAAATATCAAGTGCCCCGAAGTGGATCTCTCTACGATTAACGACACTATCGATCTTCCTTGAACTTTACCAACTGAACCGGATAACACTACTGAAACAGAACACAATCTGATTGGTAATGGATTCAAGACAAAACTAATGCTATATAATTAAATTATTTGCTGATGTTTGAAAGAGGCGGACTCACGCACATGCGCACTTGCGAATACCAGCAATAGTCCGGCAGCCAAAACGAATTTGTTCGCCTAACCCCTTTTTGCCTGATATCGTTGATTATTCATCCCCAGTATGTATATAATGATATCCAGTTGGGTATTGAATTCTCACCCTTGAGCATTGAGAAGAAAATGACAAAATCGAAAAGACCGCCAAAACCAAATTATTAAAATGTCTACGCAACCATGGAGCTCTGTGGCCGAATGGATAGAATGCCGGACTCTCTACGGGAGGGACCGGGGTTCTAATCTTAGCGCTGGCCGGACAGTGGTTCGGTAATGTTCAGCCGCCGTGTCGAAACAATCTTGATATCGTTTGAAAGATTACGATTTCTGCTATTCAAATATGTATAAATGGTTTCCTAAAATAAACTATAAACGAACATACAACGGTGCCGGTTCCGGTGTCTTAGACACTGCGAACGATGTTGTTTCGTCGACACAGTTCACCAATCTACCGATTGAGGCACCGCTATCTGATTTCATGGTATAAGCTCCACCCACTTTCAAACAGCTGCTAAAATGGCATACGCGAAATAGGCGTGACGTCACAATCACGTATATCAACCAACCAACGCAACGAATTTTGACCCGTTGGTTGGCGTACGTTATTGTGACGTCACGCTGACGTAGACAAATATCGGCTTTGCTGCGATCAAAGCACATCAGTTTCGTTGCAGTTTGTTGTACGCCGCCAACATCGTTCGGAACCGTACAGAACACCGAAAACGGCACGATTGTAGGTCCATTTATAGGTGTTCTATGCTCGGTTACCGGGAAATATAAATGACGCTAGAATAAAAAAGTGCATCCTTTCAAACGACATCAAAATCGTCGGGACAGGACGAGCCATGAAGGTGCTAATGACCGTAGAATTTCATGTTTTGGACATGTTCCGAGTTGTTAATTTTTCGTTCGCTTATCTAATTTTGATTATGTGGAATGGCATAGGCGAAACGAAATGCGTCTGCCACACGAAAGAATGCACTAAATATTAACAAACGGTTAAACTATTTTTAGTGGAATGTTGGAGATTAATTTGCCCCTCCCCATACATCCACGCGGTAAACGGTCTCTTGCAGCCATCAACTTGGGCCCCTCAGATACGTGACCACTTTCAACGCTGTTCCCTCGGGACTTTTGCTAATTGCACTTTGTGTCGAGTTCTATGTGTTAAATATGCATGTGTTTATAGGTCGCTTCCGAAGGAAGAGAGACACCGTTGATTGGGTTGCTGTTAACTTGGCAGTTGTCACAGTTGGTGTACAGAGGTAAGTTGTCTTCTTCTTCTTGTCTTCGCCATCGTCGCCGTCGTCGTTGTTGTCGCAACCGTTGTCGTTGTTGTTAGACTTCATGTCGTTGTTTCATGTTCGTGAGCCCTACCTCAGTTGACGACTTTAATACAATATCGAGTTTTCTTTTTACACAAGGACATTCGATTCGAATTTGTAAGAGGAGTAATAAGAAACTCGTTATTTAATTATTCATCCAACTTGATGAAAATTTTCACGAACATTAATACACTTTACCACTTTAGAGGTTGATCTACGCTTTTATTTTGATACACTTCTGGCATAGATTCCAAGATATTAAGCACAACGGAATTTGCCTAATAACTAATAGTATAATATCATTAGTAGCCGGCATTTGGTTACGGAAGACTTCCTAGCTGAATTCCATGAATGTATCCTGTGCCTTAATAATTGTCAACTTTAACCATACTAGTAGTAGTCCATAATCACAGTAGTGGTAGGCCGTGACAACCTTCGCGCCGCACTACTACATGTTGTCGTTTGTCTATGGTAGGAATTCACCTACTTTAGGTAGCTACATTAAGTAGTTAAATCCTTACATGTTTTCTTTCTTTGACTATATAGCTGTATAACGTATGATTTCATCAATAGTTTAATTTTCAACTGCATTCAGGCAGACACATTAGACACTAGGGTACATACAAACTATTAATTCGTCTATGAAATCGAATTGTGTTAGGTATATGGTTTATCTTTCTGAAATGATAGGACTTAGAAATTGTTTTAAAATATGTATACGAACGTAAAGTTACTCGAATAACTGTATTTATAAACATGCTATTGCAATTTGTAATGTGCGAACATTATTTCATTATTATTATAATAGAGGTAATTGCATTGCAAAGATACAAGGCATTGTGGTATATAGAACACTGTATTGTAGATTCCCAAATACGCGCAATTACTTAAATATCGGCACCACCTACAATAATATACGTTTATAATTATTGGTGTTGTTACTATGTATATAATTATTATTGATATTACTATTATTACTATTATCATTATGTTCAAGACGTCAACTGGTAGAAGGGATGGCGGCACAAAATACTCCGGCAGACTTCTGGCAGTTGCTGCGACGGTCGACGGCGAAGACGGGCATTCAGGGCATGAGCAACATTGGTGATGCTCGCAGTCGAGCCAGGAGGACTTTCTGGGCCATTGTTGTCGTCGCAGGCTTCGGTACGTCGACAATGTGCTCAGATTTAAAATATAATGTAACAATAATATATGTTTATTTAATATATTGCCACATCCAAGTAAGGTTGTGCGTGGCATTTCATAGAGAATAAAATAGAAGTACCAAGTTATAAAATGAATTGCTGAATAAACATACATATACTTTAACCTACACTAAACGAACTATTTTAAATAAGATTATATATCAATATATTTTGTGTATACAACTATAGTGTACACATGATACCATAATGATATGTAAGTTAATATTGTACTCTTAAATAATAACGTATATGATTAATATTAGTATATAATACATATATAAATACTGTAAATTAATATAACCAAATATAGCTGTATATTAAACTAGTTATATCAAATAGATCGCAACGGCGCTAACATAATGTTGAAATAATACAATGTAGATATAATAGCAGTACTTTTAGAACATAAACACAATAACACGTATAAGAACTAAATACTCATAATATTCTCATACAAATAGACAGTTACGTTAAAACACATTTATTGTCACATCCAGTGGCCTGGTTTTGAGGCGGAAACAATGGAATACACATCTTTTAATTTCTAAATGTTTTCCTATTGTGCCACTACAATACAGATTTATTTGATTTGGTGTCACCTGAATTGACTACAGAAATAACTTCGTAAGCTTAAAACAAACAAACTGATTCACTCTCAATTTAATTAGTACTATTGCATGATTAAGCAAATCCATCTTTCCCCAAAAGTGCAACCCCATTAGGCTGGGATTCATTACTAGAAATGAAAACTTCGCTATAAAAGGATATTGCATTGCATCAAAATCACAAAATGGGCACTCACAGTAAAAATGGACAAAGATTTCCAAATGTTAGTTTCTATCAATGATAAAAATTAGATGATATGTACAAAAATTGCATTTTTGTTTATCATACAAACCGCTCTACTTCCATTAGTGGCCAATTTCTCTCCATCCAACTAATTTTAAAGTACTAGAGAAAATAAACCATAATCAGTTATCAACTTATTTTATTGATTCCAAGCTATTTTTTTATAATCAGTACGGATTTAGACCTAGCCATTCAACAGTATACGCATCACTCGAACTAGTAGATAGAATAATTACTCAAATGGACAACATACAATTAGTATTTTATTGAACTTTCCAAGGCTTTCGACACTACTGACCAGTCGATATTATTAAACAAGTTCATTTATTATGGCATAGATGGCAAGACTCTTCTTTTATTCGAAAGCTATTTAAGCAACCGGAAACAGTATATCGAATGTGAAGATATCACATCTGATACTTTACCTATAAAAGTAGGTGTGCCACAAGGTCCATCCTTGAACCACTGGTGTTTACTATGTATAGACTGGCATTGATCGATTGACTAAGTGAATCAAAGACAGTCACGACTATTGGATCGTGTTTTGGATTAGTGAGATTATCGCACTGTGATCGCTCTGGCATGTCTCCATTCAGAGTGTTGGTGACTGAAGCGTTGCCGCTGTCCTTTTGCTGTCCTTTAGCCTAGGCCATGACCAGTGTGACCACAAAGAGGTCACGCTGATCAGTGCGGACAATTTAGGGAAAGTTCACCTTCACTGACACATGGTTCACACAGGTACAACTGGTGAATTTACAGACTCTCTCGCAGTTGAGACCTGCTGGTACAGTCATTTGTATTGTCACCTCTCATATGATTTCGTTAAAAATCACCCGTCACTGGGATAAACAGAGTGGTGTGTCCACAATCTAGGATAAACAGAGTGGTGTGTCCACAATCTGGGATAAACAGAGTGGTGTGTCCACAATCTGGGATAAACAGAGTGGTGTGTCCACAATCTAGGATAAACAGAGTGGTGTGTCCACAATCTGGGATAAACAGAGTGGTGTGTCCACAATCTGGGATAAACAGAGTGGAGTGTCCACAATCTGGGATAAACAGAGTGGAGTGTCCACAATCTAGGATAAACAGAGTGGTGTGTCCACAATCTGGGATAAACAGAGTGGTGTGTCCACAATCTGGGATAAACAGAGTGGTGTGTCCACAATCTGGGATAAACAGAGTGGTGTGTCCACAATCTGGGATAAACAGAGTGGAGTGTCCACAATCTGGGATAAACAGAGTGGAGTGTCCACAATCTGGGATAAACAGAGTGGTGTGTCCACAATCTGGGATAAACAGAGTGGTGTGTCCACAATCTGGGATAAACAGAGTGGAGTGTCCACAATCTGGGATAAACAGAGTGGTGTGTCCACAATCTGGGATAAACAGAGTGGTGTGTCTACAATCCCTTCAACTGTCGCTCAATTTGACATTAAAATAACATCAAAATACATTTATCCGCATAAAGCATTCGTCCCATTGGCAGTTAATGCAATAACGTGAGGTGTTTTAGTACATAATATTCACGCTTTGAATTCATCTGTCAACACACAAAACACCATATTTCGTCACAAGAACAAAACGTAATGGCAACACCCAACATCCAAACAGGCATATGATAGACTACGTAAAGTTATACATAAGGAACATACATATGTACCCGTCACTCGGGCCTTGATTCTCTCCGTGAGCAGGACGTTCAACTTAACCCTGGTCCCTGATCATGTACTTTGAATCTAGAAACTCAAATCTTGCCAGGGAAATTACATTAGGAGAGAAGAACTTGTCAAGTCTTTTCGGACGACGCGAACATTCAAGCCAAAGTGACACTTTTGTATACTAAGAATAACATGTTACGACAAAAATGAGGCGACAATTTCATTTTTGCTCTCAACTGCAATAAAAAAAATAAAAGCTGTTTACTACATAATTTAGTAATATTTATATGTGTGCTATGTGGGCAAATTGTAGAAAAGCTCATTTTCAGCAATTTATTGTTGCCTATGACAATTCATATAGAATATTGAACAATATGTTTATGAAATATAGCGCTGGCCACATCTTTGCTACAGCAAATGTAAATGTGTTATTAAGCTATGTTAGCCAAATAGCAAGGATCGATAAGTCTATGAATACCATTATTCAGAATATGGTTACCAACTATATGAAATGTAGGTCGCAATTGCGACATCAGTGGATACTGGTTTTACTTAGTAATAATATAAAAATATATTGTTGCTATCTATGTATTTGTTTTGTGTATGAATATACTGTTTTATCTATGTATTGTATTAATAATTGACATACTGTTTGTTTGTCTGAAATTAAAAAAACTTCATTGTTTTTAACATTATTCCCAAATGGAGGTCAAGATAAACACATTTTCCTCTATCATCAACCAAAAACTCCGGGACGAACCTCTAAACACGTCTTCTAGCAACAGCTACGGTGACCGAAATTCACCGAAATCAATTGTCATGAGTGTCTGCGTAGAAGAGCATGGATGTATAACAAGCCTGGTTCGATGAGAATGACACTGGGATATAACTAATCGACCACAAACGAAAAGCATTTCATCCGTATCAACAAAATCCACTTTACATGTACGAAACAAGTTTACTGCAGAGCCAAAGATGAAATCCAAAGAAAGACCCGCAACATAAAGAAGCAATTTATGGTACATCAACTAATTGACCAAAACCACTTAGATCCAAGGATGGAAGCATCAACTACAAGAATTAAAACATAATTTCAGAGCGTCCAAGTCTCACGATTTGGCGGGAGAACTCCCGAATTTTAACAGAATCTAGAAAATCTCCCGATCTCCCGATTTTATTCGAAAAGTAAATAAAAACTGCACCGCAGCGCCGTCTTTTGGCAATGCTCAAATTGACCCCACAGAATAATTTTGTGTTGGCTCGAAACTCACGATCGATGCCATTACTATACTTTGCCGCGATCGCGACTTTTACTCATCACTGAAAATTTAAAATGCAGAACGAGAAGCGTCAGGCAGACAACGATGGCAATAATGCAAACAAACTCAATAACCAAGGGCATGTCGATGGTACAAAGAGGTGTAGCTTGCAAGCTAAGCTGACAAGCATGCGCTTTCAACCAGGTGCAACCGGTACGGTCGCGGAGAAGGTGACGAAGGCCGAGGCCTTATTTTGCCAGTTCGCCACCGAACACAACCTGCCCTTCGCTGTCAGTGACCATTTCACTGATCTCGTGAAGGCGATGTTCACCGACAGCGAAATCGCAAAGAAAGAAGTTTATTTGTCGCCGAACGAAGATCAATCCATCCAAAATTGATTTAAACAAGGCTGTTGGCTCTATAAATCTAGATGAGCGATTGAAGATTCTCCAACGATATTGCTGGCCGGCAACGTTTAATTACATAATTTGACTCCTACACGATGACATGCAGATAAGGATTCTAAACAATGGGTCAGCCATCGATCATTTCACAGTAAAAACGCTCGTGGCCATCCCTCTTTCCTAAACTGTTACAACTTTCGGCTGGAAAAATCCGTGCTGGCTTGCAAGCTATTCAATCTCACCATACTGACGGTAAAAACAAGACTACATCTACCAATGTGATTGAACTTCAGTATGCAGACGATGTCCAAGTCAGTGCTCACTCAGAAGAAGACCTACAGAAGATATTAAATACTTTTCACAGGACCAAATGAGAATGTGTTGCTAACTTTAAATATAAATAGGACTAAAATAGACTTCCAATCAACAGCAAAACAAAAAAGCATAGTGCCATCGATCCACAATACATATATGTTGACCGTCTCTCATTTCTCAGAGAGCAATATTCCCAAAGCTTCTAACGAAAGATATTGCGAATCACCATGCGACAACAACTGAACTGTATAGGTCATGTCCAGCGCATGTATGACGCGAACCTGTCCAATAAGTGATCACGGTTTCTCTTAATGAATATCCTGCTATCCAATTACAATTAGTGTAAGGCTAAGGTCGTAGTAATTACACTCCGCTGGCGAATACTACTTATTAGACTTGTTAATAATTTAACGTGTCCAGTTACATTATTGCGGAGTAGAAACGGATACACAAAGTGCAACGTAAATATCAAGTGTTGAAATCCCGGTAGTGGAAACTTCTACATACAACAACACTATCGATCTTCCGTCAAAGTTACTCAATTAAACCCGATAGTACTACTGAAACACAACACATTATACGTCGTAAAGGAATCAAGACAATATTTATGCGTCTTAGTTAAATGCCTTGCTTATTATTTACAGGTCTACCGGATGCACGCACTCACGCATTATTGTTTTATGTCACTGTAAAGACACATCTTTAAGAGGGTAAAGATATATGTACAAATAAGAATCGTACTAATTTAATTAACATCACCATTGTGCAGCTGTAGTGTCCCGTAGGCCTCAGCATCTCGTTTCCAGATCTGCCTATCTTGCGCTATCCTCTGCCAGGTGGTGCCTGTCCAGTATTCATCTAGTTCGTCTCTCCACCGTCTTACCGGGCTTCCTCTAGATCGTTTCCTTTCGTAAGGTCTCCAGGTAGAAATAAGCGATGTCCATCGATTATTTCGTAGGCTATTGGTCTCCCCTGACCACGTTCACTTATGCCATCTGATTTGTTCTATCAGGTCTATGACCTTTGTCTTCTCCCTTACACAGATGTTTTTTTGTCTCCCGATATGCGATATTTAACATACTTCTTGCTATCTTTGTTTGTGCGGCTGTTAGCGTGTTCTTTGCCTGGTTGGTGAGTGTCCATGTTTCCGCGCCGAATTTCGTTGTTGGAAGTACTCATGAGTTGTAGGCTTGTCTGTTCAAGCACGTTCCAACGTTACCCTTGAATATGTCACGGTGTTTGGCGAATATTGTCCTGTTGGCCATGATTCTTTTTTGAATGTCCCTGTTTTAGTTTTTTCATTAATGCTGTATCGCTGTCCCATGTAAACGTAGCTTTCAACTTCTTTGAATGTCCCTGTTTTAGTTTGTTTCATTACTGCTGTATCGCTGTCCCATGTAGCCGTAGCTTTCAACGTTCTCTAACTGCTTCGTGTTTATATATACCGGTGTGTCGTTTTCTAGCATTTTTTTCATCGAAATGTTCATCTTCAGACTTTGCTTTTCACTTTCGTCAGCTAGCTCCTGCAGCATGTTTGTAGTTCTTGCGGTAGTAGTAGCGCATATGAGTATAACGTCGGCGAAGCGAAGATGATTGAGGTATCCTCCGTCTATCCTCAAACCTCTACTTTCCCAGGTCAGTCTTCGGAAGATGCATTCAAGTGTTTTAACGATATGGTGTGACCTTGCCGTACTCCTCTCTTGATGTTGATCTTGTTGCGCTTTTTGTGTAGCTGGACTGTCATCGAGCTGTTGATACAGATGTCTTTTCAGGAGTTCAATTTACATGTATTCTATCCCATATTCTTGAAAAGAGGCCAGTATTGCTTGAGTTTGCACCGAGTAGAAAGCCTTCTCGTAGTCGACGAATGCGATGCAGTGCGGTATGTTATATTCACGGCACTTCTCCTTCAGTTGGTATGTGATGTGGATGTGGTCTGTCGTTGAGCACCTGCCCTGCACCCTGCTTGCTCTCATGGTTTTCGTTAAGTGTTATCTCTACCTTATTTGTTAGTATTTTTGTGAGTAATTTGTAAATGTTTAATAACTGACAGATTGGTCTGAAATTCTTTATGTCTATCTTATTTCCCTTGTTGAAGATTATCACCATATTTGCGTCCTTCCAAGCTGTGTGTATTCGTCTTTCTGATAAGCATTTATTATACACCTTAGCCAGTGTCTTCAAGATGATGTCTTCTCCTGCTTTTAGTGTTTACATGGTCGTTGCTGGTGTCTTCCCATTCTTCATATCTGTTAGCGCTGCTTCCACCTACCATGGTGTTATCTCTGATACTTCTTTCGGGTCAGTGCGTATTAAGGTATTCTGTTCACTGTCGTATAGTTTGGTGTAGAATTCCTCTATTCGTTCCATTATCATATCTTGGTCTATATTCTTCAGGCTAGTTGATGTTATAATCTGTTCTCGTATGATCACTTGTTTGTACTTTCTGATGTCCTCCTTCGCTTTCTTAGTGGTGGTCTTGCATACTGCTGCGTATTCCATTTTTATCAGCGGTCGGCAAAGTGAGGGCCGCGGTCGAAATGCGATGCTATTTCATTCGGCCAGCCGATTAAAAGCGAAATTGCATGCAATGCCACCCGCAGGATAACAATAAGTACATTTGCATGGAGCATCTTCCGTTGGAGGAAGAACAAAAGGGGTCAATGCAAATCTATTCAGGCCCACGGCATAATTTATCCGACGAGAAGTCTGTGTGGCAAATAACTGAAAATACAAAAGGTATTGTGTGCCGTTGTGAATACCGTGAAATACGTTCGCGCTCGTGGCCTAAACTTCCAGAAGTTCAACCGCCTTCTGATATGGTTGAATACGCAATATCCTATTCTTTAGCGAAATGTGCTGGTTCAATCGAGGTGCAATGTAGGGTCGCCTGCACGAGCTGGAACATGCAATTAGCTTGTGCGTAAAGCAGACGTTTCCAGAGGTAAGACCTACCCGAAATTGCTGACCCCCAGGTGCATCTGCGAATTGTCATTTCTTGTCGACATCGTGGCGTATCTTAGTCTGTTGAATTTTCAACTCAAGAGACGAGAACATCAAACCAAAGAACTCCTAGTTCGTTTCTTTCTGTTGGTTTCCGACATCAAGCTTCCATATTGGGAGACACAACTATTGCACTTGTCAACACTCCTGAAAAGGACTAGAAAGGCCGGACACGTACGAAGCATTCGATGAGCTGTTGAGACTGGAGTTTGTGGTGCGTTTTACAGATCTCGGAGCTCGTGTTGGCTCTTATTGTACAGCCCGTTATAGTCGGCGACACGCGCGCAGCTATGTAGATGGAGTTCGTCAAAATGTTATATGGCATTGTAACACTCAAAATGACATGCAATAAGGTGTATCTTGCAACCATGAATATATATATATATATATATATATATATATATACTGTTGTATATATATAAAATACATATACTTTTAGAAGAAAACATGAATTTGCATTAAAATTTCTCAAATATAATTTGCCTCATTCTATTAATAACACTCCCAAAATAGTCAATGATAAAATTAAAAAACACTCAGAGTTTACATGGATTCACATTGTATGTAAAAAAAACATTTTACAAATATATAGTAATATATGCACACTGCTACTCATGTTTACAAAATCAGTTAGTTACAAATAACATGTAGCAACCAAATACTAATATCTGTACAAGAAAATCGCCATGAATACACATGACAAAGATAACTTACAACATGTATGAGACAGACATCTGGCTAATAGAGCAATGACATCATCAAAATTGGGGTGGCTCCTATGACAGCGACAACTTTGTCTAAATAGGAGTCACCCACCCCAATAGTATCAAGTTTGATTATTTATTGTGTTTACATCTTTATTTGATCAATGTAATTTGTAGGCGGACGTATACGTATGCATGAGCTATGTGTTTAAATTTTATGAATTATATGTATGAACATGTATTTATTACCTACTAATTTTCTTCCAAACCAATGTAACACTACATAATGATGTATTTGGGGGGCAATCAAATAAACTTCTTCTTCTATTTCAAACTTATTCTTCTTCATGTGTATTTTTCGATGAAACAGTTTATAAAAGAATTCGAAAAAGCTCTAAAGGCGACACGTTTACTTTATGTACGATCTGTCAGGACGACTTCTCCGTCAGACTTTGGGGCAGAAATTATATGGAGAAACTTGTGTAGAGCAAAAAACACAATGACAAAGTACAAGTCGATGCAAAGAGGTGTGGCTTGCAGGCCAAGCTGACAAGCATGCGCTTTCAGCCAGGTGCTACCAGTACGGTCGCGGAGAAGGTCACGAAGGCCGAGGCCTTATTTTGCCAGTTCGTCGCAACACAATCTTTCGTCGCAACACAATCTCCCTTCGCTGTCGGTTACCATTTCACTGATATCGTGAAGGCGATGTTCACCGACAGCGAAATCGCCAAGAAGTTTGTTTGTCGGTGAACGAAGATCTGTGCCGTGATTAATCATGCGCTGGCCTCAATCGTTAACCTAGACGCTCGCTGGAAGATTCTCCAACGATATTGCTGGCCGGCAACGTTTAATTACATAATTCGACTCCTACACGATGACATACAGATAAGGATTCTAAACAATGGGTCAGCCATCAATCATTTTACAATAAAAACGCTCTCCGCCATCCCTCTTTGCCGAAATGTTACAACTAGCGGCTGAAAAACTCCGTGCCAATGTGCAAATAATTGATCGTACTGCTGGCTAGCTATTCAATCTCACCATATTGACGGTCAAAAACAAGACTACATCTACCAGTGTGATTGTACTTCAGTATGCAGACTATGTCCAAGTCAGTGCTCACTCAGAAGAAGACTTACAGAATATTAAATACTTTCACAAATGAGAATGTGTTGCTAACTTTAAATATCAGGATAACTAAAATACACTTCCAACCAGCAACAAATAAACAAGACTATTGCCATCGATACACAATACAGATATATAGACCATCTCTCATTTTTCAGAGAGCAATAAGCCCAACGCTTCTAACGAAAGATTTTGCGAATCACCATGCGACAACAACTGAACTGTATAGGTCATGTACTCCGTGTGTATGACGCGAAACTGTCCAATAAGTGATTACGGTTTCTCATAATGAATATCCTGCTATCCAATTACAATTAGTGTAAGGCTACGGTCATAGCAATCACACTCTGCTGACGAATAGTGCTTACGAGACCTGTTTGTATCAGCACACTAGTTAATAATTTATCGTGTCAGTTACATTATTGCGGAGTTGTAATGGGTACACAAAGTGCAACGTAAATATCAAGTGTTGAAATCCCGGTAGTGAAAACGTCTATATATAACAGCACTATCGATCTTCCTTTAAAGTTACTAAAATAAAATATTGTCGCCAACTGAACCGGATAGCATTACTGAAACACAACACAATCTAAGTCTTAAAGGAATCAAGACAATATCCATGCGTCATAGTTAAATTCCTCAATGATACGCACAGGTTGTTTTATGTGACTGTAAAAACATAACTTTAAGAAAGGTAAAGATATATGTACAAATACAAACCGTACTAAGGTAATTTATCATCATCACTGTGCAGTTGTAGTGTCCCATATTCCTCAGCATCTCGTTTCCAGATATGCCTATCTTGCGCTATCCTGTGCCATATGGTGTCTTTCCAGTACTCGTCTAGTTAGTCTCTTCACCCTCTCTCCGGACTTCCTTTAGATCGTTTCCCTTCGTAAGGTTTCCAGGTAGTGAAACGCGAAGTCCATCGGTTATTTCGTAGGCTACAGGTGTCCCCTGTCCAAGTCCACTTCTGCCATATGATTTATTCTATCTCGTCTATGACCCTTGTCGTTTCTCTTACCCAGATGTTTGTTTCCCGATATGCGGTATCTAACATAATTCTTTCCATCTTTGTTTGTGCGGCTGCTAGCTTGTCCATTGCCTGGTTGATGAGTGTCCATGTTTGTGCGCCGAATGTCATTGTTGGAAGTACGCATGAGTTGTAGACTTGTCTTTCAAGCACGTTCAATAGTTACCCTTGAAGATGTCGCGGTGTTTGGCGAATGCTGTCGTCTTGTTGGCCATGATTCTTCTTTGAATCTCCTTGTTTTGGTTTTTGCCTCTAATTCTGTATTGTTGTCCCAGGTAGACGTAGCTTTCAACGTTCTCTAACTGCGTCGTGTTGATATATATATATATATATATATATATATATATATATATATATATATATATATATATATATATATATATATATATATATACTGGTGTGTCGTTTTAGCATTACTTTTGTTATCGTAATGTTCACCTTCAGATTTAGTTTTTTACTCTCTTCAGCTAGATCCTGCAGCATTGTTGTAGTTCTTGCGGTAGTAGTAGCGCATATGAGTATGACGTCGGCGAAGCGAAGATGACTGAGATATCCTCCGTCTACCCTCACCTGTGGTTTCCCAAGTCCGTTTTCGGAAGATGCATTTAAGAGTGTGGACGATATGGTGTGACCTCGTCGTACTTCTCTTTTGATGTTGATCTTGTTGCTTTCTTTGTGTAGCTGGACTGTCATCGAGCTGTTGGTGTAGATGTCTTTCAAGAGTTCAATGCACACGCGTTCTATCCTTTGTTCTTGAAGCAAGGTCAGTATTGCTTGAGAGTTTGCATCGAGTTGAACGCCTTCTCGTAGTCGACGAACGCGATGCAGAGCGGGATGTTATATTCATGGCACTTCTCCTTCACTTGGTTTACGATGTGGATGTGGTCTGTCGTTGAGTACCTGCTTCTAAATCCTGCTTGCTCTCGTGGTTGGTTTTCGTTGAGTGTCTTCTCTACCCTATTCGTTAGTATTTTTGTGACTTATATGTAAATGTTTAATAAAAGACTTATTGGTCTGTAGTTCTTAAAATCTTTCTTATTTCCCTTCTTGAAAATGTTCACCATCTTTGCCTTCTTCCATTCGGTGAGTATTCGTATTTCTGGTAAGCATTTACTGTATAGCTTAGTTAGTGTCTTCGAGATGGTATCTTCTCCTGCTTTTGATGTTTCAATGTTTACATGGTCGTTGCCTGATGCTTTCCCATTTTTCATATAATCTTAATGCGGCATCCCCCTCCATGGTGTTCCTCTTTCGGGTCGTGTGAGTTATGGTACTCTGTTCAGTGTCGTACAGCTCGTTGAATAATTCCTATACTCTTTCTATGATCACATACCGGTCTGCATATATGTCTACCCTGCTTATCGAGAAGTGTAATATGTCTGTCTCTGCCTAGTGCCTGTGTTCTTCTGATTATTTGATGACATAATCGTTTCTCGTATGATCTCTTGTTTATACTTCATGATGTCCTCCTTCGCGTTCTCAGTGGTGGTCTTGCATATTGCTGCGTACTCTATGTGTTTTTTACAAGGGGTCGGCACCGTGCGGTCCGCGGGTCAAATGCAACCCACGAAGCTATTTCATTCGGTCCGCGGACTAAAAGCGAAATTGCATACAATGCCACCCGCAGGATGACAACAAGTACATTTGCATGGATCCCCTTTCGTTGGAGGAAGAACAAAATGTGCCAATGCTAATCTCTTCAGGCCCACGGCATCATTTATCCCACAAGAAAATCTGTGAAGCAAATCAATGAAAATGCAAAATGTACTGAGCGCCGTCGTGAAGACCATCAACTACGTTCGCGCTCGTGGCCCAGCAGTTCAAGCGCTTTCTGATAGGGTTTAATGCGCAATATCAAGATCTCCTATTCTTTTGCGAAGTGTGCTGGTTCAGTCGAGGTGCAATGTATGGTCGCCTGCACGAGCTGGAACATGCAATTAGCTTGTGCGTAAAGCAGACGTTTCCAGGGGTAAGATGTATCGGAAATTGAAGACCCCCCAGCTGCATCTGCGAATTGTCATTTCTTGTTAACATCGTGGCGTATCTCAATCTGTTGAATTTTCAACTCATGAGACCAGAACATCAAACCAAAGAACTCTTCTAGTTCGTTTCTTCCAGTTGTTTTCCAATATCAAGTTGCCATAGAGGGAAACACAACCATTGCATTTTCCAACACTCCTGAAAAGAACAAGACAGGCCGGACACGTATGAAGCATTCGATGAGCTGTTGAGACTGGAGTTTGTGGTGCGTTTTACAGATCTCGTAGCTCGTATTGGCTCTTATTGTACAGCCCGTTATAGTCGGCGACACACGCGCAGCTATGTAGATGGAGTTCATCAAAATGTAATATGGCATTGTAGCACTCAAAGTGACATTCAATAAGGTGTATCTTGCAACCATGTGTACTTGTCGATGGAAAGTTCATAAAACTACCACACACGCCAAGCTCACTTGGACGTGGAGTATTTGGTCGAAATATCAGTTGCATGACGACGATGCGAACCTTGAATAAAGTGCAATTTTAATAGTAAATTGTTCAAAATTAGCCAAATTAAAATTAAATGTGTAGCCCGCTGACCTAACCCAAGTCAGTTATTTAGCCCTCCTTTCAAAATGGTTGTCGGCCCATATTTTCACATTCGACGTTTTCCACTAATTCTCGTTCGTTTTTTTCATTAGGGCTCGTGTTGGTGACGATATTCTTGTCTATACTTGCTTGTTGATTGTTTTGTCTACACTTGTCCCACTTAGTTCGACCATCTCTGTGATGTGTTTTTCCTAATCTTTGTGTTCTATTCTTTATCAACTTCTTCCTTTCAGCCTCTACGTCCTGTTTGGTGTTGCTCATAACCATTCTGTGGTCACTTCTGATGTTGCACTGGTTGATGACAGTTTCGTCTGTGACCATGTCTGGCATGTTTGTCATGATGTAGTTAATTTCGTTCTTCGTTTCTCTATTTGCGCTTTTCGACGTCCATCTCCTCCCTGTTTTCTTCTGAAACATGGTAATGATGATTTTGTACTTTCTTGATGCTGCCCATTCTACCAACGTGTCACTCTTTCGTTTCTCAATCCTGTTGCCGTTTCCGTTGCGTTTGTTCGTTTCCCTACTTGAGCATTAAAGTATCCCATCACTATCGTGTAGTGGTTTGGTTTTACTCAAATTTAATTAACGTCGTTGTTGAAGCTATTTGTGTCTTCTTCTGAGTATGATGTCATTGGTGCGTATACTTGTACTAACATCAGTTTGTAGCACCTTGTTATGCTCACAGCAAGGTATGCTTCTCTGGGGCTGGTGCTGTTACCCAGTATTATATCTTATTTCCATATCTTGTTTATGACAAAGCCTAATCCTGCTTGTCCGTTGTTCGCCGTGGAATGGTATAGTTAGTGGCCGCTTTGTAATGTAGTGAAACATTCCTCTGTTCTTCTGACTTCTCCCATCCCGAACACATCCCATACCTATCTGGTTTCCTTAAATTATTCACCAGTTCGTGTATTTGTTCATCTTTTAGTAGTGTTCTTGCGTTATATGTTAGTATCTTCAGTTTACTTACTTTAATATAAATGAATACAATTATCGTTGTAGTATGTATGATTAATTGTTCGTTTTCTAGTGTTACTCGTGTGGCAGGTGAGTATGGTGTACGTCAAGTATCTCACCTACCCCGTCAACACCCGCACGGTGCAGCACTCGGCCCGAGGGTTCGACTTCCCGGCTGTCACCTTTTGCAACATTAATCCACTGCGAAAATCGGCTGTTCTCGACGACACCGGTGTATTCAGCGAGTTGTTTGGTGTGAGTTCAACAATTGACCTATCTATCACGTGTCTGTTTCCTGGCAACAGGTCCTTTGAACCATAAAAATGATGCCGAGCACGGTCATACACTCCTTTCTTTTTTGTTGTTGAAATGTTGGCCCTAAAGTGTTTGTTTATGACAAAAAACATAAGGGAGCGTTTGAAAGTGACAGCTGTATGCGGGAATGTTTGATTTAAGAAATTATTTACCCCTATGGTAATGAAATTTATCTATTGGCTACCAGCTCAATAAGTTATACTTCTCTGGTAGCCACCTCATTTGTGTTACATTGCTCTTGAATTGTGTTGTATATTATCTGGATGAGGAAATAAATTTACTTACTTACTTACTTACTTACTTATCCATCACGTGATCTGTTTCCTACCAGAAGCTCAGTCGTCCAATAAAAAAATTAATGCCGTCCATGTGGTGCTTTCGTACATTCCGTCGTATATTTTGTTTGTATTCTGACCCAAAAAGTGTTTCGTTATGACAAAAACGTAAGACCAAGTGTTGATGGATACATTATGCAGGAATATTTAATCTATGTGATGTCATACCGAGATATTGTAATTCACATATAAAACCATTATAAACATTGTTGCCAAAGGCAAAGATTGGCGGAGGACACACGCTCATGGTGACCTTGGCAAACCACGAATTAGCGGATCCGTCAATTTACACACACACACACACACACACACACACACACACACACACACACACACACACACACACACACACACACACACACACACACACACACACACACACACACACACACACACACTCACACACACTCACACACACTCACACTCACTCACTCACATACACACACACGCGCGCGCGCGCGTGCACACACACACACACACACAAACATATATATATATATATATACACACACACATATATATATATATATATATATATATATATACACACATACATATGCATATATACACACACACACACACACACACACACACACACACACACACACATATATATATATATATATATATATATATATATCTAACATTAATGAACAAAGGCAAAATTTGACGGAGGTCATGCGCGTAATGTTTGTATTGTGGCGTAGGAAAACCGCGACGTAGCGGATCCGCCAATTGATGTGTTCATAACTATATCCAGGCGGAAGTGCCTGTGTTGTAAACAACACTGACGACATGCAAACATTAACCGACAAGTTTGCGGAATCAATAAACTCTTGTTTGCGGAATCAATAAACTCTTACGGTTTAAGCATAAACCTGAAAGAAACGGAAGCTCTGTACCAATCACCAAGGGTCGAAACTAAACCTGGTCATGTCTTCCTAAATGGCCAGCAACTTCATATTAAACACTTACTCCATGTGTGGGATATTTTATTTCCCCTGGCATATACGCCAGATAGAAGAGACCAACGGCTTATAATGTCTCTTCCGAAAGACACAGGCAAGGAGAGGAGAACAAAAGTCTCGAAACGGCGGCAGGTGGAATTGAACTTCGATCGACTGTCCGACGCTCTACGCGCACAAACCGCTCTCCACCAGCGCAAAGGCATTATCAACTTTCGGTCGACTGCGCCACCGTTTATGGAAGCCTCACCATGTAACAATCAGGGTGAAATGTCAAGTGTACAGAGCTCCATCATAGGAATACCATGAAGGGGTATTACAAACATAGAAACACTAAAAAGAGCAAACATCCCGAGCATGGAACAAATACTCTTACAAACAAACCTCAGTTTGAAAGGTCATGTGACTCTTATGGACGACGACTAACGTCCACAGCAAACTCTATTTTCACTATCAGAAGGATCAAGGAACATAGGCCGCCCCAAACGAAGATACAAAGACACAGTAAAACGAAACCTGATGAAACAAGAAATATATTCCAGACAATGGTACACACATGTCCCCATGACCGGCCGACCTGGAGAGAACTGTTACGCATATCGAACCACGCGAACAGAAAAGAAAAAATATATATATATATATATATATAGAGAGAGAGAGAGAGAGAGAGAGAGAGAAACAAAGAAAGAAAGAAATGGACAGAGTTATTAGATAGTGCGATAGCTATATAGAGAGACAGAGCGAGAGGGGGGCAGACATACAGACAAGTAGACAGGCAGACAGAGACACAGAGACACAGGGGCACAGAGACACAGAGACACAGAGACACAGAGACACAGAGAGACAAAGACAGACAGAGAGTCAGAGACAGTGAGAGACAGAGACAGACACCAAGAAAATCAAAACAATTAGGCATGTTTACTTTGTAATACTTAGTTTAGTATTACTGTCTGCAATTTAATATCATATGTTAGGTAAGAGTTTATGTCAACCAAAACCCAATTAACAATTAAGATTAGTTTAATGCTAGACAATTTAAACAAGACGAGACTTTCAACTACGTTATCTTGAAGGGTGTTACATTATTGAAACCGCCGAGTATTAAACCATGGGTAAAGCATATCAATGTCCAGCTTCAAATAACTTGACGCAATTATCACAGATGAGGGGTGCAAACCTGAAGTGCTATCCAGGATTGCACAAACAAAACAGCGCGGCGCCTATTGGTCAAGTTTCCGCGTCATAATCAAGATGTTAACCTTCAAAATATCGGAAATTTCATTTGAATCTTCCACTTTTGAGAGCTCATTCTAAATAAATCACGTGAAAATGTTGACTCTTGCTGCAAATGGTTAGTTTGTGTTAAAGTTGTCTTTCGTTTTCCTTTAACAAACAACGGTTCCATCTGCAGAACAAAAACGCACCGAATGCAACGAGGCCGAGTGTTCAACAGAACGAGATGAATATGTCATCAGCGGCTAACAAGACGAGCGGTGTTCGGGTTAGCGGTGATGGGGCGAACGTTGATGGGGCGAGCGGTGATGGAGCGAGCGGTGATGAAGCGTACGTTGACAGGGCGAGCAGTGAGGGGGTGGGCGGTTATGGAGCGATCTTTGAGAGACCGAACATTTGGAACAATGACAATATGCTGCCTGATCGGAACTTTATTGGTTTGGCTCCCGACCGCCCTGCCAAAGAGATCAACGAACAGGCACTTGAGCGGTTTGGCAGGCTCTTCAGCCGATTGCCTCGCAAACTGCGCATAAAAGCCGGACACCAGTTGGACGCCATGTTACTGAGTTGCACCTGGAATGGAAAACCCTGTAACGCAAAGTAAGTCGCTGTGGCAATTGTGTAACAGTGTTACATGTTTCTTGCCATAGCAACAATAACATCGTGACGTTCTTTAAGCAAAGACAATCTTACCATTGTGACACTCTCTTAGCCAAGACAATGGTACCACTGTGGCGTTCTCATAGCGATGAAAACTTAACATTCCGACATTCTATTAGTGATGATAAACGTAATATTGTGAAACTATCTTAGACATGACAACAGTAACATTATTACATTATCTTCGGCGATAACTTCAACGATGCTGCGACAGAAAAAGAATTTTACACATATATATCCGGTTTACTGATCAGTAATACGACATGTTGTATATTGCAAATCCTATAACATAAATTACATATTGAATAATTGTAACAATAAGACGGACAGATTATGTGTTCGCAGAAACTTTACCAATTTCAACCACTATCTGTACGGCAACTGCTTCACGTTCAACGGCGTCGCGAACAACGAGAGTCTAGTAACTACTCGCACCGGACCGATGTACGGTTAGTCTCCTTCTTCTAATATAAGATCAAATGAAGTTTCTCGTGTTACTCAGGTGTACAATATTTTTTTTAATGAACACACAATAAAGACATCCCAGAAAAGAGGCTCATTTTAGCTAACTCTATCAGTGCTATATACCAGAAGCGTTGGTGCGTCCATTTATTCTACAATAAATGTACCATGGAGTTTCTCGACTAATTTGGCGCGACTACGGTATGTGTGTTTTATTCATTTGAATGACATCGGTTTTTTTGCCAGACTGCTTATATGCACTCTGGTGAACAAATCGTTGTCATACTAATGAATAATGTGTCTGTCCCTCTATGCCTGTCAATGTATCTGTCTGTATGTCTGTATGTCTGTATGTCTGTATGTCTGACTGTCTGTCTGTCTGTCTGTCTCTCTCTCTCTCTCCCCCCTCTCTCTCTATCTATCTATCTCTCTCTCGCTCTCTCCACCTCTCTCTCCCTCTCTCTCTCTCTGCACGCATGCCAAGGTCTGTCAATGTGTTTGTCTCTCTATGCCTGTCAGTGTGCCTGTCATTTTACACATGTTAATGTGTCTGTCTCTCTACGCCTGTCGATGTGTCTGTCTGTCTCTACACCTGTCAAATGTGCCTGTTTCTCCAGGCCTATCTTTGAGGCTGTACGTGGAACAGTTCGAGTACATGCCGTCACTATCCGACTCAGCCGGGGTGAGACTCGTCGTCCACAGCCAGACGTCAATGCCTTTCCCGGAAGATGACGGCATCAGCATCGGTCCCGGTACAAATACGAATGTCGGCCTCAGACGGGTGAGTTTGCGTGCATTTCACTGCAGCTTAACAATAACTATTCCCACATTTATGTTCCGCCTGATTTTCCTTACAATTCTTCTCCTCTATCATTTTCTTTCTCCTCGTTAGCAGTAAGGTATGAAGCTAAGACCCCGGAAATCATCCAAATACGGCATAAAATTTGCATAAAACCTGCAATTTTTCCTAAATTTTTAAATGTCCCATTTTTGATAATTTCCCATGTTGGAGACACTTATAACGACGGAAGGTCCTTTTTAACTGTCTTTGATGTGTATTTAGAAATGTGTGTAATGATTAAATATGCCGTTATTTTTACTAGAAGTTGTTTGCGCCGCCTATGGGTTTTTGTTGTATTGTTTTAGTCTTTACGTTTATTTAGCAAACGTCTGACGAGCTACCCGCTATGGTTGCGACTACCGCTGTAGTAAAATAGACCAATGAACGAGGAGCATTTGGAAATGTGTTTTCTATAAGTTTCTGTGTGAAAGAACGTATATCGATTTAGTGGAAAATTCGTTGATTGGATGTGATGGGTGCACCTTAGTTGTTGTTGTCGCCGCCGATGGGTTTCTGTGTCAAAGAATGTAGGTGGAGTAGGTGATGTGTTGGACCGTAGGTTAGAATGAAGTGTATAGTAAGGCGTGATGAATGAGAGGTTTTAGGAATTCGCTGAATCGGTATAATCGACGTGGTGTGTGTGGGAGCTGGGATAGGTATAGACGGCGGACCTGTGGATTTAGCTGGGTATTTCGGGCGTGTGCTATATATATACGGGAATCGGCAATGGTATGCTAATTTAAAAAAAAAATTAAACAACGACGCGCCTGCCGTCGACGTAGGCGAACGCTCGGTTTTTGGATGTGTGGAGAATGGGCTTTTTATATATCGTTTTCAGGTGTGAACTATTGAAACCGGCTATTAAGTCAGTCATTCGTAGTCGTGCATCTTCGTCTCGCTGTGACTAACACTATGGTGTAATTATTATTGCGAAAAAAAATTATAATTACTTTATATGTGTTACATAAACACTTGTATCTTGTATATTGTATGCTTTTAATCGTGGATAAAACGTTGAAGCGCGTGGCGACCAAGCGACCGGTCTTGGACGGGGATACGTCTGGGAGAATTGCGCGCCGGATGACGTTCGTTATCGGTTTTTTGTTCTTATAACATATAAGTAGGAATACTTAATATTTTAGCTTAGGTCGTCAATCGTTCTCAGTGGAATAGTTATATATAAAACAGCTTTCTTGTATCTTGTATGCTTTTTGATCGTGAATAAAACATTGCAACATTTTTTTGTTAGGAGAAGGAGTTTTTTATACTATATATATATATATATATATATATATATATGATCGGTCTTTGGAGCATACAACATAAGAGAACGAGTTCTTTGTACTTAACATGTACATAATAAAGATACAAATTTCATTAAGCTAAGATAATAAGTATTTATTGTTAAATGTCAACAACGAAAAAAGCCATAAATACTGCGTGTAAAGAAGTTGAACACCACCAACATGACACGTTTTCATATATTTATTCATTTGAAAAAACGTAGTACATAAAAATACGATCTCCTATCTCCTAAAGGCTCGGCTCGTCGCATTCAGTCAGTCGAATACACGATAGTCGTTGTCTACAACGTACGGGCCGAACAGACTCTTGAAAACCTTCAGCGACACGCCGCGTCATCGGTACATCAGGTAGGCTACGCGGTATTGTCCGCACACGTTATACAAGCCGCACTGTAGTCTCCGGTCGTTGTACGTCCAGTCGTCGCCACAGTTGCGGCGCCGAAAGGCTCGGAAGGTGGCGTGTTGCGGCAGCAGACCGTACAAATCGAAATATTCGCCGTGTCGGTCGACGTATATGCAGACCCAGTGTTCTCCCGCCCCGTCTCCGTTGTCGGTGTTGCGAAGGCCGTCGGGTAGGCGTCTATCTTCCTCGGTAGCTCGTTCTATGCCAAGACGCTGGCGACGACCCGTTCGGTTTACGTATCGCCCACCAGTAGACGCGCGATCTCTAGCGTATCCATCAGTAGTCGTACACGACGTTCCTGTTCCTATCGATTTCCAGCACCGTTTCGAACTCACCGCAGACGACGGCATTCACCATCTGTGGAAACGCCGAGGCGAAGTGCACCTCTAGTCGCAGGTTGCCCTTGTGCACTACGTTGATACGATCGTCGTGGCAAAGGTCGGGTGACAGATCGAACGCTAAGTTGGCGCGTGTCACGTCGTTACCCTCGTTTGCGAAAGCCTTGCCGGTCGATGCGAACATGTCCTGGTAGCTTCTGATGTACGCACCGAAGTTCGGCTGCAGCGGCTTGCTGTCGACCGTCCACGTAGAAGGCGAGGAGATTATGTCGCTGTGCTTCGCGTTGAACGGGTTTTTATTGCAGGTCCCTTTGTAAGCGTCGTTGTCGATCAGACACAGGACCACCCGATTCGGCAGCACGCCTAGGTAGACGTTCTCGTGAATGTGAGACATTGTCCCCCGCGGGATGAAGAACACCTTGCCGTCGACTCGACATAGCGGGTACTTGGTCGTCCCCATCGTCAACGCCTTGCTGTGAGTGAGGTGTACGGCCGGGTTCTGTTTGGTCTTTCGCATCTGCAGGAAGGTCTCGCACAGCAGTATCTGGAAGCCGGGGTCGGCACCGCCATGAATACGTACGCGTCCGCCATGAGTGCGTACGCGTTCTTGTTTCGCACCAGAAGGATCTTAACGTCGACGCCGTTTAGCTGGTAGCGGTCCTCATATGAACACGTCCGCGTGCACGCGTCCCAACAATTCCACTTCGCGGTTCCTCATGACGTACGCGCGCCGATGTTACAATCCTTCGTTAGCGTCGCTGTCCGACACCATAGAGCCCGTGGTGTCCTTACACCACAGGCAGCCCTCGAGTTGCGTCTCCTTGGCTTCGGTCCGGTAAATCAACAGCGTCTAGATGTAGGCGCGGTCCGGGTACGGTTACGTGTTCGTCGAAGAGTTCAGCAGCGTACAATTCAGCGACACGTCGACTTGACTGAAAAGCGAGTGCAACCAGTTGTTGACCGGTGCCACGGGGCTGTCAGTGTTGAGAATCGTATCGTTCGTTTTCACCACGTGCTCTCTCACATACAGTCGAACGCTCGACAGGTCCAGGTAGACGTCCCCAGACCACGTTACGAGAAACTCGACGTGACCGTTCGCGTCGAGAGCCGTCAACCGTTGGTAGTCGACCCATCGACCGCTCTCCATGGTCGCCTGCGTCGTCGGCACGCCGAACAGCTCCAGTACGGTCTTTAGAAACTCGCAGGACTGTCGATACACGAACGCCATTCTTCAAGTAGGTGAATATGTCACGACGTTTCGGTGTACTGACCGTCGTCTTGACTGGTCTTTTTATTGCCCGACGCCCTGGAGGTAGTAGACGAGGTGGTTTCCCCCTTCAGTAGACCGTTGAGTAGATCGGCTCACGCTTCTTTCGCGCGTCGTTTTGCTGCCTGTTTCAGGTTCTGACCGCTTGCAACGTCTTCCGCCACTTGCATGGCCGTGGTCTGAGCTCGCTTTCCCTGTGCCAAGGCACCTGTCCTGACGAGAGGCATGGCGCTTCGTAGCAGGCGTCCGTTTATTTTATACTGGTATATTTTAGTGATTAACTTATGCATTGAAATGTATTAACTATATTATATTGTAGTGTGTTTACTTTAAATTAACATCTTACTATCATATTCCAAATATGTTGATACGTTTTACATAATTTATTTATTAATATTTTCATTACTATTTTATGGCACAATGTTTAGTTTAAATTACTGTGTTAGTACTAATATTTTAGTTTAATTATCATGAAGCATGATGCACTGTAAAGCGCCACGAACAATTGTGGATCTATAACAAAGTAAATATATTATTATTATTATTATTAAAAGGTTTCCCAATGGGTGACATCGCTATACTCGCGCGCCTGCGAATACCGGTAGGTTAGTTCCTACTTGCCATGTAGAGTAGTCCTCGTATGCGTTCTCGCTGATACACAGTAGCCGCCTCTCGTCATAATTGTCAAAACAGTCTTGTTCTGCAGCGTCTGAAATGAAGCGTCACGAGGCTGTCGCCGACCACTCGTGCTTCCACGACGTTCGCGTATATGTAGAGCGACTCGAACACTCGCGATATGTCCACCACGGCGTCGGCTTCTTTGAAGCTAAAACATCTTTTCGTGGTCTCTAGTACCTTCCACTTTGCCGTCGCCGGAAACGCCTAGAATGGAGGTGTTCAAGTCCCAGACGAATACGACCTCGCCTTCACGTGCGCCGTAATCTTGTGCTTAATGGGACTGTAGGTCACGGTCTTCTCATCCGGCACGGCTCGTGTTACGGCGGCATAGATTGATCTGACAAATGTCTAGGGTTCGGCAAAATACCTGGCATCGGTCCTGCTTTTCTTCATAGTAGTCGACTCCCCGTTCTCGTCTATAATTCTTGTCGCATCATTGTCCTCCGTATAATATCTGACCTGCTGCCTGCTGGTTTCCGACCTGGTGGGGAATCTTCTTTCAATTTTTTTTTTTATCGCTATGCCGAGCCACGCGTCCTCGTCTCTCACGTTGTTCCAACTGTGTGGGTACTATATCTCCGCCAGACCTTACTCCCATCGACAAACAGGTCGATGCCTTGCGGTAGCCAGGTGATGTAGTGGGTCAGCGTGTTGTCGGGGTGCGCTTTCATAGACGCGTTACTAGGTAAAATCAGACGATTCCATAGCCTTTAACAGACGGGTTCGGTAGTACGCAACCGAGTCAGCTACTTAAAAGGTCCATCCACAGGTTCGAATCCCCATAGTCTTGCGTCAGATTGTATATGCTGACCACGATGAGGTAACGGACGACGATCTGGCACGGGAAGACGATTGCCGCCTTATGACACTCGTTACCGCAGAGACACCAGCGACTCGACGATGAAGTCGTCGACAAAACATCCGCTTCGTCCAATGACTCGGTGCTGCCGACGTTACTGCACACGTCCACGGCTGCTTCGTTCATATCCAGACTGCGGCTTGGAAGTCGCGTCGCTAGCCTTCGTACGTCACTACCGCTTTGGCGTCGATCCAACTGTTGAAGGAGGCCGGATAGCCGCACCATTTCACTAGCACTTCGTACCGCTTTCCCCTCTTCCGACCCTGCAGTACCGCCTCCACGCTATAAAATGTGTCCTTCGAGGCGGATACTTTCTGCAGCTCCGGCTCATAGAAGGTTCCGTTCCGCACACTTACGGCGTCGTTGATTATCTTGTACACGGTCGGAACGGACACGTGCGCCTCTCCCACGGTGAACAGCTCTTCGCTCCAGCTCGCCATGTACCCTTTCCTAAATCTTCTCTTCGCCTTGCTGATGCGGACGCGGCCTCCAAATCGCAGTTTCGGCTTGCATCTACCTTATAACCTCTGCCATACCGTCTCCTGGTTCGATGCGTCGACGTTCGCCGGGACCATTCCGTGGTAGGTGTTATTGTACGACCGCACGAAACCGGGTGATGTTGGCAGGTTGGGTGGAAGTTGTAACATTGACAGCGTGGGTAGTTGTGACGTCGTTGGGAACGGAAGTTGGTGTCGTTGGTGTCCCGTTGTCATGAATCGTCTCTGTCGACACAGAGACCATTCCTTGCCGCTTTGGTGGTAGCGGGCCTTCAATGTAGTTCTGCAAGAATATTTCAATAATATTAAAGATTGCATGGGAATAGTACACCGTTGTTAGAGTACGGTGATACAAGGACCGATGTGAAACAATGACAAGAAGTGATAGGAAGTAAGGTGACAATTTGTATGATCATAAAGATAAATTGTCGACCAAAAAAATTACCCGTGGGTGTAACCATACAGGGGTTTAAGACGTTGCCAGATGTTGATATGAAGGACAACGTAGGGGGGCCATACTCTTGGAAGCAAAGACGTGACAGAATATTGTGTACCCGGATGTTAACAGGTAATAGACGAGTCCAACCTTATAGGAAATAATAAAACTGGGCAAAGTTTTAGCGGAAGTAAAGACACAGTGGACGTCTTTTTGCCGGAAGTAAACATATACAGGGACGCAATTTTAGCAGAAGTAAACATACGCAGGGGCGACGATGGTGAAAGTACATAATAAAACAATATAAAATATGACTCACCACAAGCGCTTCCTACTTGGCTTCCTCGGCCGTTCTCTTCCGGCGGGCACAATATCCGCTGGTGATATGTTGCTTGGAATTACATTTCCGTGTGAACGACCCCCTACAGTCTGGGCAGGTGAAAGGTCTCTGCGATGGTGGTAGATATCTCGGAGTCGGCAGGGCCTTCTCGTGAGCAGCGATCGTTCGAATCATATCATTCGAGTCTACCGCACTGCGAGGTCGGTAGTAGGGTGTCTTCAACATGATGATGATGTTAGCCGTGCTGTCGTCGTGATACGAATGACGGTCCGATTGGTAATACACCGCGCTTATATAGTTAGTAAATGTGCCGAAAAGTCACGTGGGCGCGCCGAAAGATCACATATTGTAGAGTAGAAAATTCAAAAGCACAGACTGCAGAGTTTTAACGATGTCACTGCATCATGACGTCACATGAAGGGATTACATTACATACGCGCAAGTTCAAAACGATGGCTAACCAAATCATTACCTATTTGACCAACTCACCTCACGTACAAAATTACTGCGCTTAGCAGTTTAATGACGTCATACAGGGTGCGCACGCTCACGCTCGCAACAAACAAACATGTCCTGAGATCTTGATTTTATTGATAAAGATGTCTCAAAGAATGTTACATGTTCAGGAATCACTTCACGTCTGCCATTAATACCATACATAGGTACGCAAAATAAGAGACATTGATAGGGAAAAATTTACAAATAGGGTGAGGGGAAGGTCGTAGATCTGTATGGTAACCAGAGATGATATCATTTGACTTATTTTACTAGTTCTCTACCGATTCGTCAGGTTTGGACCTATGTTAAAGTTGTAAATGTATAGGTTAGGAGACGCCTACACCTAAACAAATGGTCGACAACCAATGACATATAAGAAAAGACACCATTGTCCGCCAGGGATGATGTTTGTAGTTCCTGATCTATCCGTCAGGGGGCTCTATTGCACGCAAGCGTGCAAGAGACACGAATTTTGGCTGTACACGAACTGTAGTTCATAACCTATCCGCTAGGGTACAATTTAGTTCACGAAAAGTCCGTCAGGTGACGCTACTGGTCAAACCAAGACGCACGAATTTTGCCAATACTGCACTTTGGTCCATATATTTAGTACATAAAAATCCCACTAGGTGGCGCTGTTTAGCCCATTAAAATTCAACTAGGTGGCGCTATTTTAGTTCATGACCTATCCGCCAGGTGGCGCCATTTGACATTTGCCTTTGACCTTAACCTACATCCGGGTACATAACAATCACACCACAGAGTTACCCAGACCGAAAACCGTCATACACGACTATACTAAAATAAGCATACCATTGCCGATTCAACACAAAATGTCTCCTTCTTTTCATATGGCTATAAATAGATGGACTCACAGAGTAACGACGTACCTTTGGTGTCTATGGGAATTAAAGTCTCTGTACAAAGTGACTTGGCCAGTGATCGTCTAACAACTGAAGAGTGGGAGAATAGCATGACGTCATCAGCGTGAAGCGACGACTACTTTAAGACACTGCAGGGTTTCATAATCATCTGACCAAGTACCGTCAATGAACATTTGTTGACCTATACAAACACACCATTTCAAACAAAATAATATGTAGAACAATACCAAAGTTGACATGAAGCAATTGCAGCGAGATCACAATAGTGTTTCCACTGGTCGAATTGGGGACCTGGTGAATATCATGTCTCTGACAAAAAAGAGACGAGCTAACCATCAAACAACAAAAAATAGTTGCAGGTAGATAAAGAGTATGTATATATATACATATATATATATATATATATATATATATATATATATATATACATATACATATATATATATATATATATATATATATATATATGTATATATATATATATATATATATACATATACGTATATATATATATATATGTGTGTGTGTGTGTGTGTGTGTGTGTGTGTGTGTGTGTGTGTGTGTGTGTGTGTGTGTGTGTGTGTGTGTGTGTGTGTGTGTGTGTGTGTGTGTGTGTGAGTGTGTGTATATATATATATGTTTAATATATACACATATATGTATATATGTATATATATATATATATATTGTAATATATACACACACACACATATATATATATATATACACATATATATATATATACATGTTTATATACAGCTGTATATATATATCTTCAATATAGTGTTCCGAACTCTGGGTATATTTCAACAAAGGCACCTATTTAAAACTTAAAATCGCATACAACAATATGCATAGATGGATCCGAGGTTACCACCGATGGGACAGTGCAACTGATATCTTTGTAAATAATTATATTGACTCATTTGATGCCCTATTGCAGAAAACGTGTTCTTTACATTTACAATAACATGATAAAATAGATATCTAACTGTAATGAAAGTATTAATGGGCCCATGTGGTCCTGCTGGTCAAAATCTCTATATGTTGTAAAACAGTAACTATATTATATATGTTTTCCACTTTTTTCTATTTTTATTACTTTTTTATATATTAGCTTACTAGTTTGGTTTACACATTTATGTATTATACTTATTATGTTTAATGGTGTACCTTTTATTCTTATTTGTACTTAACGGCACATGTGCTATGGGTTTTTCTACCTGAAATAAAAAGCATTCAGCATTCATTCTTATATTAATTTTTTTCGTATATATATATATATATATACACGTAAATATATATATATATATATATATATATATATACATGTCTCTCCTTTCCGTGTCCTGGAAGAAGGAAACAGCATGACAAAAGCTATATTGAGACTGCTACCCCTTATTCTAGATGCCTGTGGATGCTAATCAGTTAGCAGGGCGACTGGTGAACTGGCCCTCGTTGCTTGTAATGCGGATAAAGCCGTTGTGCATGCATTTCTTCATCCTGCATATTTTGTTCATCTACTCTGATCCCTGATCAGCAGGAAGATGGATGAAACGCCTTTTGGTTTTCTTCACAATAAATTGTCCTTTAATGAACACTGCATGAACCTCAGACGCTGCGTTTTCCACATGTGTCTTGTCTACCAGATAGTCCATCTCCATCGGGTGTAGTCTGTGTGGTCGGAGAGGGATAATCATGGCGCAGGAGCATCACATGCAGAATTCAGCTTTGCGATTAGCACCTCCGTTCTTGAATATCTTACAGCTTAATAAGTATATTATGTTTTGTATGACTGAGAACATGCTTACATCGAATGATTGGGTGTGTGTGTATCACATATAGTACTTAAGTAATCATGAAAGCTTTTGATTTTATGTAAATATATGCTCAAGTAGATGTAATTTGATAAAACATGGTATTGTGCTTTCGGCCTTCAAGATGAACTTTAAATTCTAAATGGAAGGTGGCATCCACCGTCAAACGTATAAAATCACACAATGGCTGTTCTGCTATTAATGACATTTGTTATATTACAATGTTCAACTGAGCATATCTGCGTTGCTGGCAGCACAAGATGACACGAATGGGTTACCCATACGGTAACTGTGCTTCATACACGACAAAGGAAAACCTTGCCCGGAACGCCTTCGTTTCTGAAATGCCGGCGATTGAGTACAGCGTGCAGGTATGTCCCGGGGATAACTCTATTGATCCACGGAAGCAATGTTGGATTGTCAACTAAAATAGTGTAATCGCTTAAACGCTAGGACATCATCTGATGATAAGTGATTACAGGAAATCACTAGAACCGAATAGTCAGAAAAATATGAGTCTGTATGTACTTCATATGATATAATATATCAAACGAAGTACATATTGCCTTTATTGGAAGTCGTTTTACCAAATACATTAAAGACACATTTTAAATTATGAATTTGCCTAGATTAGAACCAATACGATTATTGGTTGTGCTTTTAGTTACTACGTTTTATTATAGTGCCATTTCGAAACATTTCTCCCAAATATTACACTAACATTGGCAATGTTGTAATATTTGTATTTGTAAAATAATGTTCCCGTAAGCAATCACGTTATACACTGACGGTCCGAAATTTCATTCCGAATCAGCACCTGTGAGAAACTTCCACCATTTGCTAAGGAGGTAATTAGAACGTACACCGATAACGCGATCACAAATGGTTGGATATGTTCCCACTGCATCCAACAGGCGTTCAGATAAAAAATTACGTTGCGGTCTGTTCTGAAATATGTAAATAGATTTGTGTACACCTTCACGCCATTTACCAATGCTTTCGTTGATCAAGCGAATGAATCACGACCCCAGTCAAACCGCGCTTATAACCAGGTACTCATTCAATAGGCTGAGTGAACTGGAACACCTCAATCATTCAGCTGAGTGAACTGGACCACCGTAGAGTGAACGAACTTGCCAAAGATTCGATCAAAACGGCAGCGAGAGGAATCGAATCCGGAATAGCTCGATTGACACGACACCTCTCTTATGGCTCCACGCCAGGGGCATCAGTTACAATATCGACAGGACCCTGCCTCACGAAAGCCAATAAACACGAGGATTGGGGATCTATTACATACGCAGAAAACATACGTTGAAATGTCTTTGTGGCAAAGCTGGTAACTTAATTCAGCTATGGTTTGGCCATTGTGTTGCTTTCGCTTTTAAAATATTAAAGTAAACTGTGTGTGACTGCTTTTTTCCCCGTCAGTTGAGCCCCTGGATGTACTTCGTTGCTGTTTGGAATTAACAAGTGTCAGCTGCGTAGACTGCAGTGCATTCAGAACACGACTGCTCGTCTAATCACACGAACAAGGAAACAGGAGCACGTAACACCAGTCCTAAAATCTCTCCATTGGCTTCCCATCCAAGAAAGAATTACGTTTAAAATTCTCCTGATCACCTTCAAGGCACTCCACGAACTTGCACCGCAATACATTTCCGAGCTTCTTGTTGAATATCAATTCACACGCTCCCTTCGATTCTGCTGGTCTGCCGACAGTACCAACCACACGCCTCAAGTCTTTCGGAGACCGTGCGTTCTCCAAAGCGGCCCCAGTACTTTGGAACAATCTGTCACAGTCAGTCAGAGAGTGTGACCCTATTGTGTCGTTTAAGACGGCGCTGAAGGCACACCTTTTTAAAATGGCTTTCACTACCTAAATGAGTGACATATAATTGTGAACTTTTTTGTAAAGCGCTTTGAACAGAACTAAGGACTGGATACAGCGTTATATAAGGAAAAAACAATCCTGTATGTGTTGGTCATTTTCAGGCTTGCATGAAGACTTGTTTCCAACTACACGTGATGAAAGAATGTTCGTGCTACAGAGCGCATCACCCGTTTGCCAACAATATAACGGCGTACGACTCTATTGACGTAGGCGGACTCTTGCCTTGCGACGACCAGTCGCTTTCCGAGAGCAAACGTGGTGAGTAACCTGTCCAAACTTTACTTTTTGAAGGAAGCAATTTAATTAACTCCAAAATCAAAAGAAGGGAACGTATATTAATCTCGTCCGTGTTTTAACTTAATAAGATTTAGCTACATTGAGATGGACTTCAAACATTCGTACACATAATTTGCAATTCGAACGTGAAAGCAGTAGGAATTTTACAGATGGTGGTAAAACAGTATTCGTACGTTCAGTAGCTCAAAGAAAAGAGTGTATCTAACAATCTTGCTTCGTTCGTCAATACAAATCTGTGCACAACAATATATAAACAGTAAAACACCGAATGATCAAAATGCTACATGAAACTGATACGTGTAGATATCATATGGAATATTCACGAATTATGTGTATTGAATCGTTGAGTTTAGCAGTTCGGTCGGATTTATATGCGAATTTCAATGTTGTGCTTGCAGATGCATTCGTGAAGTGCGCAGAAAGTGTCGAATTGTTGAATAACAGTAATAGTCGACGGTGTTCAGAGAAGTGTCTACCTACATGCAGGTATGATATGTCAGGAATTAACACGATTTTATTAAGATTGCCACCCAGAGAGCTAACACAAGATGGCAAGTGGACAAGGAAGCCATTGGCTTATCGAGAGTTCAACTCTTCTTATTTCATGAGTTTTTCCCTTTCTGGGCTATATATGTCCAAAAAAACTGTTTTAAACAGTTTCACGTTGCTAGCACCCCAGTGTTTAGAACGATGTGTATAATTTTAAGTGATGCGTTTTTAAGACTGTGAAGACTGCGTTCTTGTGTTTCACAGCGAGGACAGTTACACCTACTCTTACTCGCAGTTGACGTGGCCCTCCGTACCCAAAAAGGTACTGCTTCCTTCGTCACGTTTCTGCGTCAATTCTTGCAGATTTATTTGGTGTGAAATCGTGCCAAATATTGTGCTAATAATGTAAAAATAACAAATCTACCTTATCATTGTGTAATAATGATACAGTGGTGTGTATGCATGTATGTATGTGTGTGTGTGTGTGTGTGTGTATGTGTGTGTGTGTGTGTGTATGTGTGTATGTGTGTATGTGTGTGTGTGTGTTTGTGTGTGTGTGTGTGTGTGTGTGTGTATGTGTGTATGTGTGTGTGTGAGTGCGTGCGCGCGCGTGCGTGCGTGCGTGTGTGCGTGCGTGCGTGCGTGCGTGCGTGCGTGTGTGTGTGTGTGTGTGTGTGTGTGTGTGTGTGTGTGTGTGTGTGTGTGTGTGTGTGTGTGTGTGTGTGTGTGTGTGTGTGTGTGTGTGTGTGTGTGTGTGTGTGTGTGTGTGTGTGTGTGTGTGTGTGTGTGTGTGTGTGTGTGTGTGTGTGTGTGTGTGTGTGTGTGTGTGTGCGTGAGTCAGTAATATATATATTATATCTAATTTTACATTTGTTTCTTAAACAGGGTATTTTTCTGAATAATGACATGCACAACCGGTCACCCCCGTTTTGGCAACGACTTACCCGCTACGAAAAACTGAATTATGAAACGTATGTATACCCACGTGCACCCGTAAAGCTGGGGTAACTTGTTTGATTCGCTACGACGTGACACTTCCCGAATTATAAGATGTTATTTCATGAAAAGTAAACATATTCATCAAACAAGGATGGTTGTCTGACAGCTAATTAGTACGGTTTGAAGCATATTTGAAAAATGTCTGTATTGCTAACGTGACTGTCCTGAGACAATTGCTGGAATATTTATATATTGGTAATTGTGTAGATATTTCGATTGGAATAAACTAAAACAGTTGCATCAATATACACAGTATATATGTGCTTGAGTAGTTGTATCGTCCAGTCTAATCGTTGTTTGCAGCTGGGGTTATGGGCTCCCATGAGGAAATTCTAAGATGGCGGCTGCCTCACCACACGTGATCGGAATGAGTTAGCGCCCCTGGCGGGACGGACGCGTTCGGTGGGCTGGTGTGCGGGTAATGGGCGCCTCCTAGTGGATATCGGATATATCATCGTATTTGTGTACGGGCATATGTAATGGTCATCTATCTTTGTGTGTTGTTGCGTGTGTGTGCGTGTGTAAGGGTCATCTACCTTTGTGTGTCATCGCATTACGACCGCGCCTTTGGTTCGTGCATGCGTGATGCGACTTACAGGTGACTTAACACCATGCCTGTGAGTAGTTATTAAGGGCTGGCTGGCCCCGTGCATGGAATGAACAACAAAGGAACATCAAAGGATTTTGGCTCAGTCATTCCATTTGGCTCCCTACTTATAAAAAATGAATGAGTAATGACCTGTCAAAGAAATCTACCTGTAAAAAGCCTTCTTCTCTTAATTGCTATTTGACATCTTACCTATAAAAAGCGTTTGATCGATACCCCTTTTTTATGATGCCGCCGGTTGTTCTAAGTACTTTTGAGCTGTCCTCTAACGGATGTGCATTCGTTATAACAGCGCCGTAGCGCCTCTGGTGGCTACGTTGTGAGTACCAGTGGCAATCCGCATGATGACGTAGACAATAGTGCCTCATACCTTAGCCGTGTAACTACTTTTGAGCTGTCCTCTAGCGGATGTACAATCGTTATAACGTAGCGCCTCTAGTGGCTACGTTGTGAGTGGTAGCGCATGTAGTGTAAGGTAATATAGTGGTTATACGCGTGGCGGTGTAGTCAGTAGCGACGTCTCTATATCAGCGGTATGGAGTCTCCTATACATTTCGGTGGATCGGCGTTGTTCCTGTCGAAGTTGTATCCATGTCGAGTCGTGGCGTACGGACGGGAGTTCAGATCCGTCGAGTACGCTTATCACTTTAGAAAAGCTTAACGAAAACGGCGAACGCGCGGAGTACATCAACAAGTCGTGGTCGGCCTATATAGCGAAGCGCCGAAGTTACGACATCAAGAAAACGAGAACGGTAGCCGAATGGAACACCGTTAGGGTCGAGTGGATGAAGAGCCTGTTGATGAGCAAGTTCGGAGGGACAAAAAAGTTGTAAGACTTGGCTACCGGGGAAGCCGAATTGGTGGAGTGGGTGCCGTCGAAAGAAGCCTTCTGGGGTAGCTGCCTCGAGGGTAAAGAAGGACAAAATATGCTCGGTAAATTGTTGATGGAGGTGCGCGATGAATATAGAAGAAACGAATCAAAGATCATCGCTCGTTTCCTCGCGCGCTAGTCGTCGATATGTGCGCGCCTTTGAATCATCCCTTTACGTGTATAGTAGCCGGCCCTAAGGGGTGCGGTAAGACTACTTTCGTCGCTCGCCTAATACAGTTCGCTTCTTCTATGATCGAGCCGCCGCTGGAGAAAATCCTGTGACGCTATGGCCAGTGGCAATCCGCCTGCACCTCTATGACGCCCGAAATAGAATTCGTAGACGGATTACCGGATCCGAAGCTTTTAGTCGCCAAAACGAGGACGCTTCTAGTACTCGATGACGTCATGGAGAAAACCGATAGCAGGGTCACGACCTTGTTTACAAAAAAAAGTCATCACTGCAATACGTCGGTCGTACAGCTTCTGCAGAATATTTTTCCAAAAGGGAAAGAAAACCGCACAATAAGTATGAACGCACAATACATGGTGCTATTCAAGAGCCCCCGGGACGCCGCACAAGTAGGTCCCCTAGCGAAACAGATGTATCCGGGTAGGATCAGCTACATGATGGAGGCTTTCAAAAATGCCACGTCAGCAGCGTACGGTTATCTCCTCGTAGACTTGAAACAAGAAAAGGAGGAAAACATGCGCCTGAGCACATGCATTTTTCCCGACGATCGCCTTCAGTACGTCTACGTAAGGAGAGTATAAAAAGAGGAAGGTGTCACTGCGCATGTTATTCATCGATGACGACGGTCTCAGGATGACAGAGCTCGTTAAGAGGCACATCCTGGCCCTGCAGATGTTGAATAGATATAAGAGGAACGTCGATTTGAGAAAAGCCGTACTCGGCCACGCGGACTCCGACCTCATATATTGTCTGTGCGACTGCGCGTACAACATTCTGAAAAGGAACGTGAATTTGTCAAAGAAGCAGAAAAAAGTACTGTTAAAATACAGGAACCATTTGCGTAAGCTAGAGACAAAAAAGTACCCTTCAGAAGCGGCTCATCCTGCAAAAGGGACCGGGCGGGTTTTCTGATGGCTCTGCTAGCCCCGTTAGCGAGCACCGTCCTTCTCCCGCTGCTCAGACATGTTATCGGATGAAGAGGAGGAGGAAGCACCACGCGAAGAAAATGGCGTTGGTGGACCCGCGGTTGGTGGAAAGTCTCCAGCCGCTCATTGACCAGCCGCCGAGCACGACCCGATCACGCGCGATGAGTAACCTGGAGAGCGACATGAAGGACGTTCTAGACCGGTCGGATTTATCCGAGCGCGAAAAGGTGGCGTCGTACAAATAACTGCTGAGTCTTTACAACGCGATAGAGGCGACTCGAGCGGCGCAACCAGTACGCGTGTCGGTGGTGAACGAGGCGGCGACGACGACGGGTGAGGCGGCGAACCAGCCGAGCTCGCTGAACGCTATAGAGCGCGAGATCGTGGAAAGCGTGCCGAAAACTCTGAAAGGGAAAGCCCACCTCCTGATCGCGAAAATGAAAACCGATCCGTTGGTTCGATGGAACGACCGCGGCGAGTTCGTGTACGACGGTCAACCTATCGCGGGCAGTAACATGGTCGATCTCGTGAACGACCTCATGTAAACGAGGAAGAAGGTGGCACCGCCTGTCGGGTGGGAAGCGTTCGGGGAGCGTATGAGGCGTCTGAACGTCCCTATAGAACTCGTCGGTAACCCCCGGCATCCAGCTTACATGCAGCAGCAGCAGCAGCGGCGGCCGAAGCAGGAGGAGGAGGCGACGCCGGATGGAAAACGTAGTCGTCGTCGTAGCAGCAGCCTGGAGTGGGAGACGTATTAAAGAGGACGAAACGTCGCCGTCAGAGCCACTCACCACATTGCCCCCACGAAGAAGGTCGGTAGTCGTCGTCGTCCTAGTCGTAGCGGCTTTCGCTCTATATATGTGTATATTAGTCGTCGTCAATCGTTCGTCGTCGTCGTCGTCATGGTGTCCCGGCGGCCTCGCGGTGCGCAACGAAAGCGCCGAACTCAACGAGACGACGACGATGACCGCCTGAAGCGCGTCTACTACGACCCTAAACAGGCGGGTAGTTACGGCGGCGTCGACGCGTTGCGCCGGGAGGCGGCGGTAGTACGCAAACCGGTCGTCAAGCGGTGGCTAGCGGCGCAGGATACATACACCCTGCACAAACCGGTTAAACGACGTTTCAAACGACGTTGCGTTATCGTAGGCGTTCGAAACCGGCAGTGGCAAGCCGACCTCGTCGAGGTGGTAGCTAAACTAAAAAAGCACAATGACGGTATAACGTTCCTATTGACGGTCATCGACGTCTACTCGAATCGGGCGTGTTGCGTCCCGTTGAAGAGTAAAGCTGGCCCGGCGCTCGTCACGGCCATCTAGACCCTGCTGCAGGAGCAGCAACCGCCAAACGCGCTGCACACCGATAAGGGGACGGAGTTTCTCAGCAGGCCCCTACAGAAACTCTAGAAGGACTACGGCGTCCAGCATTTCGTGACGCATAACGAGGAGACTAAAACGAGTGTCGTGGAACGGTTCAATCGGACGTTAAAGACGCGCATGTGGAGGTACTTTACGAAGCATCAGACGCTGCGATACGTAGAGCAGTTACCGGACTTCGTGCGGTCGTACAACAACGTCTACCACCGAAGCATCGGTAGGACGCCGCGAACCAGGAGAGCGTATGGCAACGGTTGTACGGCGGCGGCGAGGGTCGAGGCTGCAAACCGAAACTGCGTGAGGGAGATCGCGTACGTATAAGCAAGGCGAAGAGTCGGTTCAAGAAAGGGTACATGGCTAACTGGAGCGAAGAGCTCTTCACCGTCGTAGAAACGCATCCGTCCGATCCTCCCGTTTACCGCATGAAGGACGACGCCGGGACGGTACTAGACGGCACGTTCTACGAACCGGAGCTGCAACGAGTAGTCGTCCCGGAGGATAAACTGTATCGAGTGGAGGCCGTTCTACAGCGTCGTCGACGACGAGGAGGCGGTGCGGAGGTACTCGTGAAACGGAGCGGTTATCCGGCTTCCTTTAACAGTTTCATCGACGCCAAGGCGCTCGTGGACTATAAAGGGTAGGATACCGTAGCGTCGGACGGTAGACGTCATGCCGTATTGGATGCGACACTCGGGGTGTTGGTGACTACACGAAACGGGGTTGTGCAACGGCTTTTCATTCTTTTATAAGGGATGGTGCTGCATTAACAGACCGCAGTGGCGCTACGATGACCGACGAGGTGACAACGAATGCATGTCGAATGATGTCGTTCTGACGCTTACTCAGGCCCTTCGTGCTGTACTTATCGCCGGGGGCCCCGAAACAGTAGTAGGTTTTACTGCACAGCGCGATGATACCGCGACAGGACCATTCCTCTTTGAAGAGGCCCGGCGTTCGCTTATCGTACTTACGACGTCGCGCGCAACATTCGGCGGACGCATCCCACGGTCGCCCGGCGAGTCGGCACCGCACGTACGCGTCCGCGTGTGCGTCGCAACACTCAGCCGGAAACCAGGAGGTGCGGTGGCGAAAGTAGTGCTCGCGCTTAGCCTCCGCCACCAGCTCGTCGACTTCGCTACCCGCGAGGGCTATGTACGCCGTGTCGGTGTCCATCGCGCAATACTGGAACAGGGGACGCGGAATGTAGGCAGCGATGAAATCGTAGTAAAATTCCAGAATCCTCAGTTTGGCGTATTGGTAGACGAAGTACGGCCTTCAAGATCGTCCACCGCGTAATGGCGCCGCTGCCGGTCCACCGAGAGGAGCTCTACTCGGGCGGCAACGGCACCTCGCCCCACCGACATTCCCACATTTCGACAACGGTGACGAAACGGCGAAGGTAGGCCGTAACGGCGTTCGTCTCGGCGTACAGTTGAATCGTCCACAGGCGCTCGGCGAGTGCGGCGTACTGGGACGACTTGTCCTCCTCCTCCTCCTCCTCCTCCTCCTCAGTGGTGGCGGCGGCGCTTCGCTTCGCTCACGGCCTCCAGGGCGACGATCAGGCGATTTCGGACATGTGCAGTCGGCCGCCCCCTTTTCGTCAGCGCATTTCTTTAAATGTTTCGTCAAGCTGTTACGAAAGGCAATTCGGGCATTGGTGCTGCGGTTTATTTTTACAAGAGTGCCCCTCCAGACGGTCGACGGTTCGACCGCATACAGGGCAGACGGGCATCGCTGCTGGTTACGATCGACAGACAGACAGGTGGCAGCGCCGGTGTTGGCGGTGCTTTCGCCAGGTGGCAGCGCTGCTGATGCTTGCTTGAGCCGGCTCGCTGAGCCGTGTGTTGCCGCTGCTTGCCGCTTCTTTCGCCAGGTGGCAGCGCCGGTGTTGCCGCTTGCCGCTGCTGTTGCTTGCTCGCTGCTTGCCTGCTTGTACGCTTACTCCGTTCTAGCCGACACCAAAAACGATATTAACTACGGAGAAGTCTCTACACCGACTATAAAGGCTAGGAGTGGCGGTGAATAGTGGTGGTGGTGGTGGTAATAAATAGCGATGATGGTAAATAGCGGTGGCGAGTTACATACGCGGCCGCGAGGCGGCTCGCTGAGCTAAACAGTGACACTGCCGTGATATTTGGCCTGGATACACGGCTCGCGGTAGTCGTGAGGCGGAACGAGTGAAGATAACGAGCGCTGGCGGCTTGGTATGCAAGATGGATGTTGTATTATTAAACGTGTTGTTTTCCGCACAGACGGGGATTCGTGTATGCGGGGAGTTACGTTGAATGTAATAGTAAACAACAAGATTTTTCATACGTTTTATTAAGCCGGTAACACTGCCGTGATCTTTGGCCTGGTTACACGGCTCGTGGTAGCCGTGAGGCGAAACGAGTCAAGATAACGAAACGAGTGAAGGCTTGGTATGCGAGACGGATAAACGTTTTGTTGGTTTTCCGCGCAGGCGGGGATTCGTGTATGCGGGGAGTTACGTTCAACGTAATAGTAAACTACAAGATTTTTCATACGTTTTCAACGTTTTATTAAGCAGCCATCACCAATACAACTTTTTCAACGGTTTATTATTATTATCGTCCGGCTCTTTCTAAGCGCGGCGACTACTGTTCGGCGCTTGTCAACGTTTCATTAAGCAGCAGCAGCCATCACTAGTTCGTTATAGCGCACAATTTTTTCAACGGTTTATTATAGTGTCAGCCGGCTCTTTTCAAGCGCGGCGATTAATGTTCGCTAGTATAATGTCTTTTATAACGTTTTATTAAGCGTCTAAGTTCAGCGTTATAGTCTCAGGCGGCTAATGTTCGCTAGTATAACGTCTTTTCATTAAGCGTCTAAATTAAAGTTCAGCTACTATTCACACAACCAGGCCGGCCCTTTTCAACAGGTACGGCTGCGTCGCAGACTCGAGCATCGCATTGTTGAAGCAGGCTCTCCACTCAGTGCCGAGTAGCCAGTCGGAAACGTGCTTCACCAGATGGATTTCCGCCGTTCGACCCGGCGGGAGCGCGCTTTTATCGTGCACGATCATTATTAGCCTCGTGACGCACGGCACTAGTGACCGATCGAGCACGCGCTTGAAGAATCGCGTAGTTGTGTCAGCCAAGTCCTCGTGCATAGGCTGATAGCGTCGGTTAGGTCGCCCAGCTCGAAACCCGTCCATGTGGACGAAGGGGCAACCTTCGTCCGGAGCGCACTCACCGCAGTAGCGTCGCGTTTCCCCGATAGATTCGGCGAATGCGCTCAGCAGGTACTTCGCGTCTCGTCCGTCCTCATCAGAAGAGATAGGTGCCTGTTGTTGTGATCGTAGTTCGGCAGGAGCGGCGGTGGGTGCTGCGCTTCGATCACCTCGGGCGCCAATTGAGTGGACGAGGTCAACGCCGGTAGCCCTTCCGACGACACCGAAGGGGATGAAATAGTCATCACGGGGTATAGGGTCGCGTAAGTCGGGGGCGAGGGCATCGAATCTTGCGCGTACATGGGCTGGCACGGGGGTTGACTCGATGGCGGCGAAACGTTCACCACTAGGGGGTATGAAGTGGAGGCGTCAACTTTCATACGCTTCGAGGCACGATGTTCCTCTGCCGACTCCTTCAGGGCTTAGGTGAAGGCGACGGCGTCGAGCTTGGGCTCTTCTGCCACCGGTGGCTCGTTCACGGCCCTCAAAGCGTCTGATATTATGTCGTCGAGTACACGATCCCGCCTCTCTAGGTCCTACAGCACAAAAAAGCGAGGCATTAGGCAAATGTTAACTATTTCACGCATTTATTCGTCGGTCGTCTTACTCAGGAGGCGCACGGTGTACGTCGCCACGCCGCCCCACGAGGTCTTACGTACGCTGACCTCCATGATCGTGCCGACGAGCATCAGCATAACGTCACGCAATTTCTCCGGTCTCAAAGAGGCCAAGTAGTCGGCCTGATTAGAGACGAGCACCGACATGACGTTATCACATAGACTAAGCCAAACCTCGTCCTCGCTTTCCGATGCGCCTACTTCCTTTATCATTAAACGCACCTAAAAATAGTTTTTCGGTTCGGTTTGGATGCCGTGAGATAGACACATCATAGAACCGCTTCTCGCGCGATGCACATTACGCCGGCACTGCGCGCATCCCGCGTACGTGCATTTATTTTTCCACGAAATTGCTTCGATTTTGACGGGCGTCGCTATTTTATACAAGCCATCTTCAGCCTGCATTAGCTCGCTCACACTCACCGACGGTGGCACGAATACCACCGAGCTCTCGATAGGCGCCTCCTGCTCGGTCCCCTCAGCAGCCGGGGCTGGTAGCGGCGCCGGGTCGGTCGATGGTGTTCCCTACGCAGCGTGAACAAAGCGCGTCTCTCCAGCGAGTAGAGGCGTCTTCGGCGTCGCCGCCTTCTTCGATTTCTTCTTCGGCAAAGTCACGAATGCGCCTTGTTCCGCCATGACAATCGTGGTGCTGGTGATCTGACAACGAAGAAGCAGACAACGTTAACGCAGCAAAAAACGAATGAATACAGAAGCATTTTCAACCTACCCATTTAAACCAGCCTAGTGAACGGCGCGCTTGCACACGACCACGGATACCGCAAAACAGCCGAGTCTGCCAAGGTTATTGAAAATACAAAAAAGCGTTCGGTCATGTTAGTGCACACACCGCGCGTCACTTTGATACAGCGTTATTTTCAAATATATCTATACCATTAAATTCTCTAGTCCCGCTTCGTCTTATAGAACGCTTATTTTACACATTTAAGCTTTTATTTTAAAAAACATTTAGAACAGTACGCAACACAGTCGGTAACGGCTTACGTGACGGTGTCTACGTGACATTCGTCAGGCGTTCATAAGCGCGCCACCAGCAAATGCCGTCAACAACATTCCATTTCACGCCCAACATGGAAACGGACCACTTTCACGCCGCTCCAAACACTAATTCCCTACAAGCGCGTCACGGATCCGACAGGTACGTCACTCCTCTACCTCGCCTTTTAACATTAACTCGATAATATTTACAAAGTCTACTATTTTTTACCTTTGTTAAATACATTTTTTTAATCTATTTACAGTTCGTCGCCGCACCTAGCCACTCCATGACAGCCACCCCGGCTTGGTCGCGGACTTGGCCGGAGCGCTCTCCTCCGCATCAGGGCGCCAAGCGCTGCAGAGTACGTTCCAATACCGTCGCCCAAACCCGGGCTTGTTCGCGGATTTGGTCGAGGCGCCGCAGCGCCTATTCCAAGCAGCGCGGACGCTATCATCGGTAGGCGAAGCACCACGCCGCCTCCGTTGCAACCACGCACGCAAAGCCGCGTTGATCGGCGTGCCAAGGCCCGAGAAACACAAGCCACGCGTCCAGCGGTGGTGGTTGGGGGATGATGATGAACCATGGACCACGCCCACACCCGAAAACGCGCCACCGAGACATGGTTTCGGACAACCGCCTGGCTCGCCCACTCTCGTGTATGGTGCGCCTCCACGATGACAGCCGGACAACTAATAATACTCATCGTCTCCTTTCCTATGCTCACAGCGCCATTATTATAAACAGCCTTGTATATAAAATGCAGTAGCACTCTTCGTTTCCTTCTCCGCTATCAAGCCAACTTCAGCTTACTAGAAACCAGCATTGCTCTGATAATAGCGTTCCCCGGCTAGCTTCATGTCCCGCCTTTACGCCTCACGGCGACAACAGATCCCAGATCACCAGCGCTGCCGCTCGCGCGCCAGCTTAACTAGGACAAGAAAGAGATCACAGGGCACCAACGCTGCCGCTCGCGCGCCGCTAGGCAGCAGCTAGGCTTAACTAGGACAAGAGATCACAGGTCACCAGCGCTGCCGCTCGCTCGCCGCTAGGCAACCGCTCGCCCAGCAGCTAGGCTTAACTAGCACAACGAGATCATATGTCACCAGCAGTAACTAAGCACCGACGTCATACCAGCAGTCGTCACATTATGTAGTGGTTATGTAGTGGTTATACGCGTAGGGCGATTATGTAGTGGTTATATTACGGCTATGTAGTGGTTACACGGCTAAGGTATGATTATGTAGTGGTTATACGCGTTATACTATGGTTATGTAGTGGTTATACAGTTAAAGTACACTTACGCAGTGATTATACGCGTAGGAAGGATATGTAATGGTTACACAGTGGTTACACGGCTAAGGTATGAGGCACTATTGCCTACGTCATCATGCGGATTGCCACTGGTACTCACAACGTAGTCACTAGAGGCGCTACGGCGCTGTTATAACGATTGCACATCCGCTGGAGGACAGCTCAAAAGAACCGGCGGCATCATAAAAAGGGGCATCGATCAAACGCTTTTTATAGGTAAGATGTCAAAAAGCAATTAAGATAAGAAGGCTTTTTACAAGTAGATTTCTTTGACAGGTCATTACTCATTCGTTTTTTATAAGTAGGGAGCCAAATGGAATGATTGAGCCAAAATCCTTTGATGTTCATTCCATCAACGGGGGCAGCCAGCCCTTAATAACAACTTCTGTGTTCGTGAGCCTACGAGTGTTTGACCACCGCGGCATAGTCTCGATCGACGATGATGATGGCCTTGTTGTCAAACAACACGGTGTCTATCAATAGTGAAACAAGCAGCGAATTAGCGAAACTACTATATATAAAATGAATCAGAGCCGAAACACAGTATATACCTTACCGCAACTGTTTAAGCTAATCAAACACACGACAAATCAGTGCCGAAACTATTCGGGAAAGCCTTCATTGAAACGCCATAACAGCGAACCATGAGATAAGCGACACTATAATGTCCACAAACGTTAGACAGAACACTCTGAAATCTCTTGGAATTACGAGTCCTTTTTATAGAATGGTTTTCATGAATATGCGGAACTCGACGTGTCGTGACAAGCCGTACAAGCTCGATGTAGGCGCGTTTCGGGTACGTGTTGGTCGAGAGGGTCACGAGTGTTCCTTTCATGTAGACATTGACCAGGCTGAACAGCCAATGGAGCCAGCTATCCACTGGACCCTCAGCATCAGCGGCATGGAAGTCTCTTCCATCGGCACGGGTCACCTTCGCCTGAACGTGTAGCATCGTGCTTGCGAGATCCAAGTAAACTTCTCCCGATCAAGGTTTGGCGAATTCTAACGGTTCACCCGCGTGGAGCAAGGACACGGGTTCATGTTGCACCGTGTGATTATCGATGATGATGGTCTGAGTCGGTGGCACGGTAAAGATATCGAGCTCGCTCTTGACCCCCTCACACGATTGTTTATCCACGAATGCCATCGTTGAATATGTTGCGTTCACGTGTTCTGCGACGTGCATGCCTTGTTTTGTCTCCTAGCTTTATTGATTCGTTTCTTAATGGGAGCACGATTTACACGCTTACACGGTGGTATGCCCGGGGTCAAGATGTCGCTCAACGTGAACTTATCTGCAGTCGTGATGCGATTTTTGAAGACCATCATGCACTGAGCTTTCAAACTGATCGTGCGACTCTCCTTGTTTTTCGGAAACTGTTTTTGCACGAGATACAGTATGGACGTGTTCTGGTGATTATTTATTTCGTGAACAAGTTCGTGACCTGCTCGTCCGTTTCCGCCATCAGATCGTCTATGTCAACGAGATTTCTCGTCGATGCATCGAACACGCTCGGCAACCCTTCCTCGAACTGTACCGCGTCGTTGTCTATAGTGGCGTAAGCGCTTTGCGATTTTCCGTAACACCACGTGATCTTCTCGGGAGGCAGATCTATCATCGTTCCGGCGTGACGTAGCATGTGTGTCACGAACGTACTCGTACCACACCCCGTCGGACCCGCCACGATGCTGGTGAACGGATGTTTCCATCGCGTATCCATGATCGCTTATGACGATAGAACGCGAGACATCGTGTTTAGTAGTAGGTCGTGTTCGATGTCGTGTTGTTGACATTGTACATCATGTCGTTAGATACCACGATACCGTCACCACACCGATATCTATGACGAAGGGGGACGTACAACAAGACGTACACGACTGCTACTATTACTCCTACGAGTATTACCGCTCGCGTTGATGATATGATGTCTAAATTGTTTAATTTTTTGTTTGTGTACTTTCTGCTTACTAACCTCGTGACACCTCGGCGGCCTCTAGCCCCAACTTCAGTAGACTTGCATGCATCGATTGCGTTAGATGCAATCGATAGTTACACTATCATTGTAATACCGGACCCGTGATGACTCCGTCCGTGGACCACGCGTTTCGCATAGAAGTAGGTCAAGGCCGCACGTTCCTGATTCACCCGGAACCCGCGGTTCTTTCCGCTTCCGCTCCGTCGTTTGGTCAGCACGTCCAGGAACATCTGCCTGTTGATGTTTAGTCTCTTGGTACTTTACATGTCGGTGGGTCCCGAACAGTAGTAGGTCTTGCTGCACAGACCCAAGAAAGTATCCCCGAACCACTCGACTTTGAAGAGTCCCGGTGTTCTCTTGTGTTACGCTTTGCGCGCCTTGCAACACGACTCCGTGCCGCTCAACGGACGTCCGGTCATTCGACAACATACGTACTCGCTCTGATGATCGACGTAACAATCGGACGGCAGCCACCCAGAGCGGTGTCTGATCGGAAGTAGTGTTCTCGCAGTTCAAGGGTCACGAGTTCGGACTCTGGAAGTTCCAGGTACCTGTTCATAAAATCGTTGTAGAACTCCAACATGCGCAGTTTGGCCCATTGCAACATGAAGAAGCCCACGTGTGCTGACGGGCAAGGTGTACTTGACGCTTCTCTTGATCATTTCGATCTCGTACGCGTCGTCGGGGACGACGTCGAGCTGTCGAGAGCGACGATCGTTGATCATCATCGATGCCCTCTTCTCCGTACTGTAGAAGACGTTACGGTACCTATCGACATTGGTGATACATTTCCTATAGCTCGAATAACCCGTCAACTTATTGGAGTCCGCGAAGATGGCCTTGTCGAAAGCAGGAGACCTATGTGTATTCGATGACATGTTAGACGCGGTTCACCTCGAATCCGTGCTCGAGGTACTATCGCTAGAGAGGTGTTGCGAGAAAGATCTTATCTCCGCGATAACTTCCGACGAGCATGTGGCGCCGGGTTGTCATGATGACGTGTTCTTCGGCGTATTGACGCACGAACGGTCCGAGGTCATCGTGGATCATGTGAACGTTCTTGAAGAAGGGCTGCATCTCGGCAAAGTGTGCGCGCAATACTTCTGGTATACGAATGTCGCACTGAATCTTCACGAACCCGGATCTGTTGCGCACGCCTGTCAGAATATGTTGTGACGTAATCTTTCATCGCACGTGTCGTCGTCAGGGAAAGGCGGCGTCCAGAAATGTTGTCAAGCCCGGATCGCTTCTCGTGTCTTTCCACTCGCATTCCCACACGACCTTGGTAGGCGGTGTTCTTCCGCTTTTCGGCGAGTAGTTGAGCCATGGCTTTCCCGTTGACCTCGTTGACCTCGTTGACCTCGTTGACCTCGTTGACCTCGTTGACCTCGTTGACCTCGTTGACCTCGTTGACCTCGTTGACCTCGTTGACCTCGTTGACCTCTCGTCGAGTGCACGAACATCCGTGGTAGTAGCATAGGTGAAATTGTCTCGCTGCATCCTTGCACCATCAGTTTGCCAATGCTTTTCTCTTTTTTTTTTGATGACGTATGGCGCGTTGTTCGGTGTCGATCGCAAATGATGTGCAATCCAATCAATCAATGTCCAATTAACTTTTGGTAGGTTTATATACACAAACCCAATCAAAATGTCTTGTTGATGACGAGACAGTACATTCATAATCCTTAGGCAATTGAGTCACAAGGGAAACTTTGATAAACACGTTATCGTTAGCGAGTGCGCTATGCGATAAGGGCCGACAGGACCACGTTGCGAGACGACACTTATCTCTTGCACTCGGACGTATGTTTCTAATGAATGTTCTCAACACCTGGAGACAATCCATAGTTGTTCCTGTCAGAGTGTTTGATGTGCTTTCTAATAAACTCCCATCAACTGCATGAGAATTCTACCAAGTGCGTTCTTTTCCGTTTCACCATGTCGTTTCCCAAAAAGCCTTCCGCTCTAGCAACATGTTCGATGAGACATAAAACTCCCGTCTATCGATGCATCTGGAAGGTGATATCATACCGTATATAAATCGTTCCTTTGTAACGTCAAAGCATTTAACAAACATGGCTGCTTGTACAGTACTTAGGGATATCATACAGGACGACTGGAGGAAACGAAAGACGTGAGACAAAATGTGAGTAATTCAGTTTTCACAAAGCTTTCTTTAACGAGATTATTTCACTATCTTTTTGTAATTTTATAACTTGTACATACATTGGTATCATCAGCTTTAAAACAATACGCATTTACTGTACTCTTCCTTTCAGAGAGGATATACAGATGAACTTGTATGTTTTAAGTCGATAATGATTACTAGCTCTTTATTTCTCTTTCATCATTTTAGCGGGGCATACAGTAGCATCGCCAGTAGCAGTACCACCAGCAACTGCAGTAACAGCCCTGGTTCAGGTTGCACGTGAGTTCTATATGTATATTAAATGTATTCTTTGAGAATTTTAATATCTTTTTAATGTTCTCAATTATTAGGTAATCCTATTAATATGATTGATTCATGTAATTATATCCCTTTATTTAATTAGAATTATGTTTTATTAATCACTAATGACCTGACAATATATAGAAAAAAAGAGTTTCTACTTTGGGCCCACCTTCACAATCCGCATATGACATGAATATTCGGGACTGTCCGTCAGACGTCGATTAGCTACGCCGAGTTATTAGATGCAAGAAGTACGTTATCAACATGTGTGTATATGGATTAGCCACCGAAATGCGAATGAGTCGTGACCGATAAAATTATCAAAATGAAACGTGGACCAGCTGCTGTTTTTGTCACAGATTCAGCAAAGAAAAGAAAGAAAATATATGGAATGAACGGAGAATGAACATAACGACAGTTCACGACGGACGGATTGATTTAAAAGAAAAAACATTTTGATACACAAAGCTATCAGAGGCACACATCCATTTGAAACTCGAAGTGAGGTACAACTTCCCAGTAGATGTCGCACAGAACAGAATGGGGCAGAACAAAGTCAGACATCATCTTATGTCAGGTGAATCTTTTTTCCAATTAATGGCACTTTAAGTAGAGCTCTTCAATTTCCTCTTTCCATCAGTTCAGCTATTTCCAATGTTCCTGCGAATAAACGAAGTTGCATTTAGAAAACTGAGTATGAGTTAACTAACTCAACACTGTGCAGATTAATTTAGTTTAGATATTGGATTATGGGACGTATCACCAAGTGCACAGCTAGCTAAATGGAAAAGAAATACAAGAGAACCTTGTTATGTTGATTCAGTCAGACTAAAATCCCAATCCATTACTTCGGCCAACTTTTCATTTATTTCTACATAATTGGTCATATACAGTGCACTTCAGATAACTCGAACTCACATAAGTGAATGTTCGCTATGTTAAGTTAATCGTTTCCTCGGTCTAGGGCAAAGGTCCCAATAAGGGGACCTTCTGATAACTTTCTAGTTATCAGAAATTCCACTTATCACTATTGTCATGGGTCCCTGGAAGTTCGACCTTATCCAGAGTGCACTGTATGTTTTCCTTTATTCTTGCTCTAATAATTAACGTTGTATATAATTATACATATGTGCCATTCTCGTGAAAAGTATACAGTAACGGCATAGTAACATGTCAAAAATAAATGTATAATTTGTTTTTAGCGAATACTATTATCAAATGTGCTATTCACATGACGCAGCGCACCATGTTCTGGTCTATTATTAGATTTTTTGTAAATATATTCATGGATAAAAACTTATGTATACTAGAATGCATATCTGCTGGTGTCCAAAATTCGAGCATCTCAAAATTCCGTATCAACATGGTATTGTGTACTTTTCAATATACCTAAAACTCCTACATTGAATGATAACATGCCAGCCAGGTTTACTAACAATCGTAGCTGTAGCATTAAAAACAGTATTTAAACGTACGAATCTCACATTTTTATGTTTCGGTTCAAATAAGTGGGAAAACGGGGACTTTTCAAAAACGGCTGACTGGAATTTGGAAAGGCAAGACCCGTCGACACACATACCCAAATCCCAGATTTAGGCAAAACAATTACATCCACGACCAGATTAATATTCTTGCTGTGGTTTCATATACTGATATTTTAGTGTGCATTTCGTTCACTGCATGTCAAATACTGGACAATGCAGTTTTACTAATCATAAAGGCGAGACCCTTGCCTAGGGCTAGGCTAGTTACTGTAGTAGAGGCTCGACAGACTCAAACTCAGTGACAGTCCCAGCGGCAGCTGACACCCACTGCAGCCGTCCGCGTCGGCGGACCTTATAGTTCTACTTAATCGATACGTCACTCGGCTGACGGCACTTGGAAACAGGATCATTAAACAATGCATACGCTTCATACACTTATAAAAATCGCTGTCAATATGCATATGTCTACAAATTGCATATTTACAATGATATTGCTTCAATCAACTCTCCTCGGAATCTAACATGTCAACTGTGTGTGATACGTCAACAGACTTTGAGTGGTTCACTGCGCGTGCATGAATATTCATTATACTTGGGCAGCATAAGTATTCATCCACGTGGTAACAAGCTGAAAATGATTCGCGTAGACACAATTGTTTAAAGGCTTTTTGTGCAGATAACACCCAAATTATGCATAAACATGCAAGACATAAGTAGCAGAGAAAGTACTTATGGGAAATTAATATGTTTTGATACGGTACACCTCGAATGTATATTAGCTTACAAAGAATCCCTTTAATTACTTATTGTGTTCGCTATTACATGTCTTATTTACAAGCGTTAATTAATACTCCCATCGTCTCGAGGTTACATAACTTGCTCAATAGCCCTTTGCAATAATACGCCATGTATATATAACTGATACCTATACTTTGGACTTGACTCCGCTTAACCTTTTATCACGTTGCCTAGCGACCCGGTCTCATGCTACACTCCGCGACGAACACCTGGTGACTCGTAATGCCGGCGTTCTGACTAACAACAAATATATGTGTGAATGACGCTGTGTTTTAACTAACCCTCCTATGAGAATGATTTAAAATATAATCAATACACTCAGTTTTCTAAATTCTCTCTATCTGTTTTCAGAGAAGAAGAACTATGAGAAGAACACACATACGCCTTATATCCCGTACTTCGCGAGTTGAAGACCACAGTTCCAACGTTCCATTGCACACGCACACGCACATGCACACACGCACCCGCTAGAAGGCACTACCTTTCATTACCCCTTTATAACCCTTAATTACCTATGATATTTCCCCCTGCTTACCACTAAATACCCTTCATTACTCTAGTATACTTCATTACATACGGGGCGCGTACCGCCGGGAGGCACTACCTCCGATCACTTGTCTACGTACAGATGACTACACCAGAAGCTGAGACAGCCGCCATCTTACAATTTCATCATGGGAGACACTGCCCCCGCCGCGAATAATTATTAGGAAGGACCATACAACTACTTTCATGCGTACGCGTGCATCAGGGTGTTAGAGTGTGTGTGCGTGAGTGCAAGTATAAGGAAAACGTGTCCAAGGAATGACAGTGCAGTTGTCTGTAATGCATCATTTGCCATATTCCTTCTTTACCTGGTTGCTTCTGACTGTTTTCAGCCACAACGCGCTCGCCTTGGCAGTCTACTTTGAAACGTTTCACTACGACGAACAACGCACAGAACCGTCGTATTCAGTAAGTTCATCACCTCGGTGTGTCATGCTATTTCCTCACCAATAGCAAAGTTTGGGAAACAAAACAAAAAAATATTCATTACGTTGGTCAATTATGATAAACATTGCGTTTGTTAGTGTTTTGCGAAAGTTAATTTTTGTGTTATTTACTTCACGATATACACTAATATATGATAAGTATAATAAGCACGTATTCGTATTACACGCTCGCCCGCGCATACGCATGCACACCCCGCACACACACACACACACACACACACACACACACACACACACACACACACACACACACACACACACACACTCACAAACACACACACACACACACACAATCACTCACACACACACACACACACACACACACACACACACACACACACACACACACACACACACACACACACACACACACACACACACACACACACACACACACACACACACACATACACACATACTCACACACACACACACACACACACACACACACACACACACACACACACACACACACACACACACACACACACACACACACACACACACACACACACACACACACACACACACACACACACACACACACACACACACACACCCTGTGCATTATCATGATCGTTGTAGGTGTCTGATCTGCTCGCGGACATCGGCGGTCAAGGTGGTCTTTGGGTCGGTGTCTCAGCCGTCGCGTTTTGCGAGTTATTCGAGTTTCTGTTCGACTTAATCATCTTAACGTTGCGTCGACTGGGTTCAGCGATAAAGGTTCGACCCAATAAGATAATATTCAACGATTGAAGATCCGTTCCTCCCTTGTCGTCTCATTGACACGATCACAACCTCAACTCAGATCGTTTGCTAGAAGAACCGTTATACTAATATGTTATGGCATAGGCATTTGAACACGGCTCACTGCAAAATCATCCAGTAGAATGATCTGGTGTTCTTTAAAGATAACGTTGATATATGTAAAAGTTAGTGTTATTTGTAGAATACGACACGTTTATATTACTCAAGATTGAAATGCATGTGTAGCCTATTTAAATATGCTGTAAATTTATATATTAAATATTCTACTTAATTGATTAGTTATTATATTTGTTGTGCTTGAATTTATTTTTGAATGAAGCTGCTAAATGCAGATTATAATAACGTGTTTTTATTATATTGTCATATATATATATATATATAATACAGTGTGGTTGAAATATACCTATAGAGATGCGTGTGCTTGGTGTTTTAGCAGTGCTGGACTTGTTTTGATTATGCATCGATAATGATACACGGATAATAACAGTCGAGTTACACATGCTGTACTTGGGGTTCACTAAAGCGCACGTGGATGGTCTATAATACATTATACAAGAATAATTATACATGTAGTTGACACTATACGTCCCATCATTGTTGTGTATTAAACAGAATGTTGTTCGTTTGTTGTATGTTTCTTCTTCCTGCATATTGCCAGCAGTTTCGCATGTACAGGGCTGGACTAATGTGGGCATGTTGGGGCCCTTTCGAATATTTGGTAGACTTGGACTTTTTCGAATTTAACTCCCTGTAAGATGAGGCTCTTGGGGCTAAATATTTCGAGAGGCTATCCCTAAAATAGTTAAAACGAAATGTAATGTTTGTTTTCTAATTCACCGTAGATATAATAATGGCATCTACAAATATGTGTTTGGAGTATGCAGACATTATGAATACATTTCACGCCACTGATGTTTAAAAAATTGGGACTTGAATCTGGGATGGTTGAACATAAAATACATAAGTTGAATCAGTGTTCTATGTCATCATAAATATAACAAGGCCTTCTACAAATATGCGACGTTAATGCGAAAAACTGTTTAAATTTACGTCACAGCAAACGTCATTCGCCGTCTTTTGCATCTGTGTGTATGTAGTGTCATCTGGATGGAGATTCTTTCTAGTAAATAAATGTTTGTATACATGTTGACATGGTTGTCTTCTTTCCAGCATTTTTACCCACCGGCCATATATGCTGATTGGAAGGGTTTTTCCCACCGGTCCCATACTCACAGGTAACATAAAGGGTGTTTATGAACTCTTCGGCCCTATTTTGAAAGGGAAACATAAAGGGTGTTCACATCAACCCACCGGCCATGTGCTGACAGGGTAACACGAAGAGCCCTTATTGAACCCACCGGATATGTTTGAAACCACCAGCCTATGATGACAGAGTAAAACGAAGATTGTCCTTTTGAATATACCTGCCTATATTGACAGGGTAACATAAAGGATGTTTATGTGAACACTTCGACGCTATACTGTCAGGGTAACATGAAGGGTGTTTGTGTGAACCCATCAGCTCTGTACTAACTAAGAACATGCTACGAAAGTCATATGTGTGACTCCATGGACCTTACACTGACGGGGTTAAAAGGGTGTTGATGTGAAACCATTGGCCTAATTCTGAAGGGGTAACAAGAAGGGTGTTTGTGGGTTTATTTACAGCTTGTGGTTCTTCTTATTATATTATAATAGCGTTATGTTTCCTAAGTTAGTAGCTTAGCGGACCGCGGGCCTGGGCTCCAACGCGTAAGTGCTGATTGGGCTTGAACTAAAATGTTAGCCCCGCGCATGGTGTGTACGTAACATTTTCATCACACATGTCTGCCGCTTATTTCCATCGTTAAGGAACCACTTTTGGGCAAACTGCAACCGATAGATGTCACACTGATAGAGTTTCTCACTAGTACGAGTGCGCCGATGAGTACTCAAATCTCTATTCTGGACAAACTGCGACCCACAAGTATCACATCTGTATCGTTTCTCACCAGTATAGATGCGCACGTGACTCTTTTATTGTCCATTCTGGAAACACTAACTAAGCTTGTAGTGTCCCCTGTAGGTAAACGGTGTGTGCGGTAAGTGTAAGGAATAAATTATTATTTATAACAAAAACATCATCCATTCCTGCAAACTCTATTTACACCTAATTATTTTATGTGGTAATGCAAATATAGTTGGCTAATTAAAACTTGAATACTTAATTTGACAATAGTTCAAATGTGTTTCTTTCCTGTAATTGTTTTCACGACTAATATAAATACTACGACCTTTTTATCAGGCATGGCCCGCTATGTCAGCATTCCCTATTGAAACCCCTATGCTAGCCTTGGCATAGATAGAATAATGCCATTGTGAGAGGAAAATAAGTCAAGAGATATAATTTTATATACAATAAATGATTCGGTGTTTGTTAGTATAAATCAATATATATGTATATATATATATATTAGATATACATTATATACGTTTTCCCTATGTCCGTCCGTTGAGAGTATGCCGCTCGTAGCAGTACGCCACCTGGCGATTTGGGGAGAACTAGACGACACACGAATTGACCCATTATATAATTTTTGTAACTGCTCTGTTTGACGTGAGACGCGGCCGTTTGTGCATCATGCAATTTTAATCGTGCCCACAACACGACAGACGAAGACAGATACCTCTGAGACAAAGTACACAACACGACCGACGGAGACAGACACGACCGACGGAGACAGATACCTCTTGGACAAAGTACACAACACGACCGACGGAGACAGATACCTCTAGAACAAAGTTCACAACGCGACCGACGGAGACAGATAACTTTAGGACAATGCCCACAACACGACCGACGAAGACATATATCTCTAGAACAAAGTACACAACACGACCAACGGAGACACATATTTCTAGAACAAAGTACACAACACGACCGAAGGAGACAGATACCTCTAGGGAAAAGGACAGCTTTACAACTGATTCAGCGAACGTCCGCACATTGCGTAAGATATCTGCCTGGGTTGGAATAGGCAACGGATAGCTTCCTGCTATCCTCCAACGTACCTTTTTGTGGTTGGTCTGATGCGCAAACATGGTTAGGTTAAGTTTAGCGTACAACTACACCACGGTAGTTGAGCGATGCTGCGCAACACGTTAACATTGAATACGTAACAACTACTAAGCTGCTGTCCAAAGAAAGAACGATATATTTGTCCACAAATCACAATAGTAATAATGCTCTGTTATCCGCCATTTGGAATTCTTTTCATTACACTCACAAGCAAAAATGCTCGTCAACTGACGGGATTCCCTGGTTAGTACAGCGGCTAAGAGCCACAAATTTGACGAATTGTGCACTTTTTGACAAAAGCATGAAAATTGGCACACATGTAGTTTATGATATATATATTCATACAAAGTTAGGTACCCATCGCCATCGACATGGTATCTAGCCTAAATTTTGATTTTTTAAATGGCCGCCATGGAAATCCATTACCCAAGTGTCTTGGCATCTAAACAACATAGGAACACGGTTTTGGTGCCCAAACCATAATTTTTTGGGTCAAGGAATTAATTTCTGCCACATTCTGTATACTCAGATGACCGCCATATTGGCATTCAAGATGGCCGCCATGGAAATTTATTAACCAAGTCGCTCCAGTTCTAAGCAACATAGAAACATGTTCTTGGCGTCTGAACCATCATTTTCAGGGTCAAGGAATCCGTTTCTACCACATGTCATATCCTCAGATGACCGCCATATTGAAATTCAAGATGGCTGCCATGCAAAATTCAATATGTCTAGTTAGTTTGGTAAAAAGTGTCGACGATGGTGTCAACAACTGATGACATGAGCAACCCATTCCTTGAAGATAGTGGTGATATGCTGACACTTGATACAAAGGTCATCATGAACAAAGATGCGGTGTAAACAGTCTACACAGCTGATGATATCGGGGGAAAAGACAATACAAAAGCTGGAGGACAGACTAAAAGGCACACCTAACAAACCACACAGTGATGTTATCTCCCCAAAAAAATTGCCTCTCTTTAGTAAGCCTCATGCAAAGCAAACATATAGCAGCAAAGATAAATTTGAAGACAAACTGCAATCTGAAGACAAACTGCAATTTGTTTGCAAGGCTCTACATAGCTTGCCAGAACAGACAAAGAGACCTGGACCGTTTCTTTCAACATGAAAATCAGGCGTGTCCTTCGTCTATTTCTGATATTGGACAACTCCGACATGGATCTAAATCTAACTTACTGGACTGCTTAAAAAAATGTTATTCCTCATCAGAGAATGCTCCAGAAGTCGAGGCAAAGGTTTTGGATGGTGCTGCCATCATACATAATGCTCAGGCCAGGGACTAGGCGGACATTTGATGATTGAGCTCAGCAAATATTTATTCCATATATTACCTCCCAGCTAGAAATTGTCAGTAGGGTCGACATTGGATGGGATAGGTATTTTGCTGACAGTCTCAAACAATCAATAAGGGAACGCCTAGTGCATAACGAGTTCTTGCAGAAACCCTTATTCCAGCAAACTGGGAGAGTTTCCTGAGGATTGAGCAGAACAAAGATGAGCTATTTCGTTATTTGTCAGAATGTATCAGGTCATATGATGCCGGTGGAAAGATACTTATCAGCACAACAGATGACACACTTGTGACCGCAAACCAGAATGACATTGGAGACACATTGGCACATTGCGTGAAAGAAGGACTTTCCAAAGTGGCCATCTGGACAGTGGATACAGATGTGGTTGTTTTGGCGGTAGGCCAATTCCAAGCTCTTGGGACTGATGAACTTTGGGACAACTTCGGCGTTGGTACTCACTTTCGTCATATTGTAATTCATGATATTGCCAAAAAAAAGGTGTGTTGAAATCTAGAGCATTAATGCTGTTTCATGTCCTGAGCGGGTGTGACACTGTCTCCTGCTTCCTCGGCTGAGGGAAGAAGTCGGCATAATTGGTCTGTAACATATGCCTTCCTCACACTCTCATCCCCACCGGAAGAAGTTGTCCCACCTACTCTAGATGAGATCGAAAGGTTCATCGTCGTCATGTACAGCATGACGTATACACTTAGTAAGGTGGACGAGACAAGAAAGCACCTCTTCGTCCAGGGATCCCGTACCATTGAGAATGTCCTGCCAACCAAAGCTGCATTGTTCCAGCATGTCAGACGGGTTGTGTACCCGGCCGGATATGTGTGGTCACAAGCTCTTGTGCCAGCGCCACACCTGCCAAGTCCTGGATACTGGGGTGGGAGTCCAAGTGACACAGGATGGAAACCATTCTGGACTGACCTACCAGAGGCATCAATGTCGTGCAATGAGCTAGTGTGCACTGTGGGGGCAAGAAGGGGTGTAAACGGAAGTGTAAATGCCGGTCGTCTAGTCTGCAATGCACCGAGCTGTTTAGCGCAGTGGAGCATGTGGCGATCCTTGATATCTCTGACTATGCGATGGCTTATACTGCATGCGGTTAATAAAATATGACTGTTATTTTAACATGTGTATGATTATAGTCCAGTGTTAAACACATCAGAGTCATGATCATCATGTAATAGCCATAACTATGGATATCCATGACATATCTAGATTAATTTTAATTTTTATAAACAGCATGGGTACCTAACTAGTATTCCCAGTTAGGTGAATTAAAATAAAATATAAGATCTTGTATGTCGGCCATTTTGAATTCTAATATGGCGGTTATCTGAGGATACAGCATGTGGGAAAATGGATTCCTTGACCCTGAAAATGGTGGTTTAGACACCAAGAACATGTTTCTATGTTGCTTAGAAGTCGAGCGACTTGGTTAATAAATTTCCATGGCGACCATCTTGAATTCCAATGTGGCGGTCATCTGAGGATACGGCCTGTGGCAGATATGAATTCCTTGACACTGAAAATGATGGTTTAGATACCAAGATCATGTTTCTATATTACTAAGAAGCTGAACAATGTGGTTAATAGATTTCCATGGCGGCCATCTTGAATGCCTAATAATCTTCAAGAAGGGAAATAAGAACGACTTAGAGAACTTCTGGCTAATCTGTCAGTTAGCAAACATTTACAAATTACTCACAAAAATACTAACAAATAGGGCACAGAAGACACTTAGCTAAACAAAACCAACCACGAGAGCATGCAGGGTTCAGAAGCAGGTACTCAACGACAGATCACATCCACATCGTAATCCAACTGAAGGAAAAGTGTCGTGAATATAACATCCCGCACTTCATCGCATTCGTCGACTACGAGAAGGCTTTCTACTCGGTTCAAACTCAAGCAATACTGACCTGGCTTCAAGAATAGGGGGACAGAAGACGTGTAAATTTAACTCCTGAAAGACATCTACATCAACAGCTCGATGACAGTCCAGCTACACAAAAAGAGCAACAAGATCAACATCAAGAGAGGAGTACGACAAGGTATGCGACTATACAAATTTTAAAGTTTTTATTAACAGTGTTTCTCATATATAATTTATTAATTTAATTAGCATATGTAGCAAATTAGTATATTGCACGTGACGTTGTATTTTTGTACCATGTGTTTCTTAGCATAACATGATAATCCTTTCAAACTATGGGTCAATATCTTGTTTTCACAAAATCAGTGATATTATTTATAACATGTGGTAAGTTATATTTAAGACACTTTTTTGGACATTCATGTTTATTCTGAAGGTGTAAAGTTCAGTTGCTCTTTGAGTGTCAAATTTGTATGTGCTGGTATTTGGTGTTAACTGCCAATATAACAAGTAAACGAATATATTTTGATGTTTGTATTTGTAATAACATTTTAGTTCTTGTAAATGTCTACTTTTAGTATGTTGAGTTGTTTAAAGGCGGTTCAGTAGGTGAATTGTATTTACGTAATGTTATAATTCACACTGCATTTTTTTGAATTTTCGTTAATCTGTTTCCTTGGTATCCCCGTGTCATAATACAATAATTAATATGAGATAATAGCAGTGTATTATATAAAATAATTTGTATTTCTAAAGGTAACACATGTTTTAATGTATTTAATATTCTATAGTTTTTTAACATTTATTTAGTATTTTCAGTGTATTTTTCTAATTTAAATTAGTATATAGAGTTAAACCGAAGAAGTTAAATTCCACTCTCACAATATTTATATTGTCAATTTTGAGAAATAGACTCTGTGTAGGTTTGTTTGGCATTTGGAAGGTTATATATTTGGATTTATTTTTATTTAGTTGCAACTTATTAATATTAAGCTAATCAATTATTTTGAGGAGTTCTTCATTTATTACATCTACTATATTTATATTTTGTGCTTTATTACTAAAAGTTTCAATTGTACTAAATAAAGTGGTATCATCAGCATACAATATAAATTTAAACATTTGGCTTGCTTGTGAAAAGTCATTGATATAATATATAGTAAACAACAGCGGTCCAAGGATGGACCCTTGTGACACATCTACTTTTATAGGTAAAGTATCAGATGTGATATCTTCAAATTCGATATACTGTTTCCGGTTGCTTAAATAGCTTTCGAATAAAAGAAGAGTCTTGCCATATATGCCATAATATATAAACTTGTTTAATAATATCGAATGGTCAATAGTGTCGAAAGCCTTGGAAAGGTCAAGAAAAATATTAATTGGTAATTGTTTTTTGTCCATTTGAATAATAATAATTCGATCTACAGTTCGAGTGATGCATATTCTGTTGAATGGTTAGGTCTAAATCCGTACTGATTATCAAAAAATAGCTTGGAGTCAATCAAATAAGTGGATAATTCCACGCTGGCCGGTGCGGGTTGGAAAGGGGACGACGTAGAGTGAACGAAATTGTTTCGACACGGCGGCTGAACCATTGCCGAACTACCGCCCGACCAGCGCTGGGATTCGAACCCCGGTCCCTCCCGTCGACGTCGGCACCCTAATCTATCGGCCACTGCGCCCCATGGTTGCGTACAAATCTTAATAACTTGAGTTTGGCGGCCTTTTCGATTTTGTCACTTTCTTCTAAATGCTCAAGGATGAGAACTCCACACCCACGTGGATATCATTATATACATACTGGGGATGAATAATCAATAAAGAAGGTTAGGCGAACAAATTCCTTTTGGCTGCCGGACTATTGCTGGTATTCGCAAGTGCGCATGTGCGTGAGTCCGCCTCTTTCAAACATCAGCAAATAGTTTAATTATATAGCATTAGTTTTGTCTTGAATCCATTAACAATCAGATTGTGTCCTGTTTCAGTAGTGTTATCCGGTTCAGTTGGTAAAGTTCAAGGAAGTTCGATAGTGTCGTTAATCGTAGAGAGATCCACTTCGGGGCACTTGATATTTACCTTGCACTTTGTGTTCGTTTAAACTCGGCAATAATGTAACTGGTCAAGATAAATGATTAAATAGTGAACAAATACAAACAAGTCTAATAATTGATGTTCGCCAGCAGAGTGTGGTTACTACGACCTTAGCCTTACACTAATTGTAATAGGATTTCTTAAAATTAATTAAGAGAAACCACACTAATTTATTGGACGATCTCGTGTCAGACGTGCGCAGTACGTGACACGCTTTCTCAGTTTGTGGTGCATGATGACTGCTTCAATGCTAGACATATGATTATCGTCATGGACACGCAATATATTTCGTAAGCAGCGTTGGAGATATTGCTCTAAGGCGTTTAATTGTCATCTGTATGGTGTCCATGTCACCATTGTTATAATCTGACATTCTGTAGTCGTTACATCGGGTATAATCTATTCTGTGTATACGGCGCGCTGTTGCGCGCTTTGTGTGTAGTTGGTTCCGCCGCAGGCGTGGTTCTTCGTTCTCAAATAAACGGTTTATAATACTTACTACTGTCTAGTTATACATTAATAGTCAAGTTACGACAGCTGGCGACGAGGATAATGGCAGGCTACATCGGTCAGCTAGGAGAGTTCAATGAGGCTAAAGAGGACTTTGAGAGTTACGTAGAGAGGCTGGATCAGTGGTCTGAATTGAACGGAATCGATTCGACGAAGAAAGCAAACGTGCTTCTTTCTGTGATCGGGCCTACGTCATATAAACTACTCAAAGATATCCTGACGCCGGAGAAACCGAAGGATAAGTCCTAAGTTGAACTATGTGATGCCTTAAAGTGGCATTATTCGCCAAAGCCTCTGGTTATTGCTGAGAGATTCCGATTTTACAAGAGAGGACAGAAGGAGGGAGAGTCGGTGTCAGACTACGTGATCACCTTGAAGCAGCTGAGTGATACGTGCGAGTTTGGAGAGTTCCTACCGCACGCCCTGAGAGACCGTCTGGTGTGTGGTCTTCGGGATGAGAACATTCAGAGGCGATTGCTAACCACCAAAGAGCTCACCTTCCAATTAGCAAAAGAAGTAGCGATTGCAATGGAGCTGGCGACCAGAAGTGAGGTCTGTCTACGTGCCACTGGTGAATCCGTAAATAAAGTCACTTACTCGCCGCGTCACGGAAGTGGTCGTGCTGCACGCACGCCTGAGAAGTCGAGACGGAATGACTGTTATCGCTGTGGCGAGGACCATAATCCTGAAAGATGTCACTTCAAGACGGCAGTGTGTCATGTCTGTAACAAAGTGGGACATTTGGCACGCAAATGCAGAGGAAATAACCGCAGAAACACGTATCAGAGTCAGATGACCAAGAGTCAGTCCCAGAATGTTCGCTACGTCGGTGTGGTCGCTGATGAGTCGGACATTGGAATCTACACGTGTGACGTTGGAGGGGCCGGGGCGCAGCCAATCTTCGCTGAAGTGGATATTGGAGGCAACGCCGTGAGAATGCAGGTGGACACAGGTGCAGCTAAGTCGCTCATTCCAGAGACACTGTACTTGAGACATTTTGCACATCTCGCTCTACAACCCACCAACCTCACTCTATGCACCTATACTCAAGAGGTCATCGAGCACATCGGAGTGGTCACTCTGGATGTGAGGCATGGAGACCAACGAGCTGAGTTATCCGCAGTGGTCGTCCAGGGCGACAAAACACCTCTACTAGGAAGAGACTGGCTGGAATGAAGTTAGACTGGTCGAGTATCCTGGCAGTCACCGCAATTGCAAGGCATTCGGTGGAGAAAGTGCTGAAAGGGCATTCAGAGGTATTCCAAGAAGGAACGGGCACAATAAAGGGCTACACAGCGCACATCTACATGAAGGAAGACGTGCAGCCTCGCTTTCATAAGGCTAGGCCGGTGCCCTACGCACTGCGAGATAAAGTTGTACACGAACTGGACCGGTTGGAGAAGGAGCGCATCATCCAGAAGGTGGACCACAGCGATTGGTCGGCTCCGATTGTGGTAGTGCCGAAGGCGAACAAGACGGTGAGGATCTGTGGTGACTTCAAGGTCACGATCAATCCGAATGTGGAACGTGAACACTACCCACTTCCAAACGTGGAGGATCTCTTCGCGTCACTAGCCGGTGGCAAGGTGTTCAGCAAGCTGGATCTATCCCATGCGAACCAACAACTCGAGTTGGACGCCGAGTCGCAACACTACGCCACAGTGAATACCCACAAGGGCACGTATCGCTACCTGCGTATGCCGTACGGTGTGAGCAGCGCACCGAGTATCTTCCAGTCGGCGATGGATCAGATCCTGCATGGCATGGATCATGTGATGTGCTTCCTAGACGACATCCTCATCACGGCTGAGTCGGAGCAGGAGCATCTGAAACTTCTAGACGAAGTACTCACTCGTCTGGAGAAGTGTGGCGTCCGAGTGAATCTGGCGAAATGTGAGTTTGCCAAGAAATCAGTTGACTACTTGGGTCATCTGATAGATGCGGAAGGCATCCATCCCACATCTGAGAAATTGGATGCAATCACCAATTCTCAGAAGCCGAGGACGTGAAGGAGTTGCGTTCGTACTTGGGGTTGATCAACTACTACACTAAGTTTATAACCCGCATGTCTACCGTGTTACGTCCACTACACCTACTGCTCATGAAGGATCGTGAGTGGCGATGGACTCCCGAGTGTGATGACGCAATGCAGAAGTGCACAGATCTGCTGACGTCACAGCAGGTGCTGGTGCACTACGACTGTTGTAAGCCACTGCGACTGGCTACGGATGCGTCTCCGACAGGCGTCGGGGCCGTGCTGTCACATGTCATGGAAAACGGAGATGAGAAGCCGATAGCGTTCGCGTCACGGACCCTTTCGTCGAGTGAGTGCAACTACGCACAGATCGAGAAGGAGGCGTTATCGATCATCTTTGGAGTCAAGAAGTTCCATAAGTATCTCTATGGACGCTCTTTCACATTGATCACGGATCATAAGCCGTTGGTCACAATCTTCGGTCCCAAAACGGCTGTGCCAACGTTGGCAGCGTTACGAATGCAGCGTTGGGCACTCATCCTGCAAGCGTACCACTACGGTATCGAGTACCGTAAGTCCGAGGATCACGCCAACGCTGACGCATTGTCGAGACTACCTCTGCCGACTACAACGACAGAGGAGCCGGCAATATTCGAAGTATCAGTGGTTGACGATCTCCCGGTCAAGGCTAGGGACATCGTCGTGAAAACCCGCAGCGATCCTCTGTTATCAAGAGTACTCGAGTATGTACTCACAGGTTGGCCCAACCACACAGACAAGGAACTACAAGTGTTCTTCGCGAAGCGAGACGAGCTGTTAACTGAACAGGGTTGTCTGCTGTGGGGATCACGCGTTCTGGTTCCGTCAGCCTATCACCAGGCGATGCTAGATGAGCTCCACTCGGAGCATAGTGGAGTCAGCCAGACCAAAGCATTCGCACGCAGCTACATATGGTGGCCAGGTATGGACAATGATATCGAGACAATGGTGCAGGCTTGTGCAGTGTGTCAGTCAGTGAAGAATCAGCCAGCCGTAGCACCACTGCATCCATGGCCTTGGTCCACACGCACATGGCAGAGGATTCACATTGACTTTGCTGAGAAGGACGGTGTGAACTATCTGATTGTGGTTGACAGCCATTCGAAATGGTTGGAAGCTGTGGCGATGACGTCCACTACATCCGCTAAGACCATTGAGGTACTCAGAGGAATGTTCGCGTCTCATGGTCTACCGGAGGAGGTAGTGTCAGATAACGGGCCTCAATTTATCGCACACGTGTTCAAGACGTTCATGGACAAGAACGGCATCAAGCATATGAGGGTGGCTCCATACCATCCAGCGTCGAACGGTGCTGCTGAACGCTGTGTGCAGACTGTGAAGCAGAGTCTTCGGAAGTACTCTGTTGGAACTCAACTGACGAAGGAGAGTTGGCTCGCTAATTTCCTCCTGCGTTATCGGTGCACTCCGCATATCGTGCGGAACTCTTCCTCAAGCGTCGACTGAGGAATCGCTTCAGTCTTCTCAAACCGCACCTAGAGAGACACATGGAGGAGAAACAGACGCAACAAAAAGAGCAACACGATCGGAGTAGAGTGAAGCTTCGAGAGCTGGTCAGCGGTGATCCAGTACACGTTCGCAATCATAGTGGACTGTACCTACGGTTCCGGAGATTCCAGAGTCGGTGAGTGTTACCCTTCCTTCATCTTCTACGGAGCCGTGTGTTCGAGCAGAGTCACTTCCGTCTGAGGCAGATGAAACTGTTCGAGCACCAAGTTATGTGACTGTGGTTCCTGATGAATCATCGTCTCCTGTGCTACGCCGATCAAACCGGTGTGTCAAACAACGAAAAATACTGGACCTTTAATTGATTCAGTATTCTGACACTGTTCCATGTTATTACATTAGTTAGTGACTTAAAAGCTTAAGAGGAAGGAGTGTTATAATCTGACATTCTGTAGTCGTTACATCGGGGATAATCTATTCTGTGTATACGGATAGAATATTTTGGAAGGAAAAAGCACAGCGAATGGTTCAGAAAAAAAACAGAAATTAAGAAGAACTTTGATTGTCCTCCAGTATTGAAGGATGAATTTCGAAAAGCCACCAGATCATTGAAAAAAGGGGAAAGCTGCTGGACCAGATAATATTACCTTTGAAATGATTGAGTGTTTAGATAATTTGGTATTGATGTAGTAACAGACTTCTTGAGCAAAATATATGACAGCGGAAGAATCCCAACTGATTAATCAAGATCCTTTTTGTAGCAATACCAAAGAAACCAAACGCGATTGGAAGTGATCTGCACCGTACACGTCTCTTGAGTCACTTCACCAACATGTTGCTTACAATTATTATGGCCAGGATAAGAAACAAAATAAAGCCAGAAATTGCTGTGGAACAAAGTGGTTTTGTAGAAGGTAATGGTGCAAGTGATGCAATATACATCCAACGAACACTGAATGAAGCCATCCTTAGGACAGCCAAATCAAAAAGAAAGATCATAAACAACATTAGAACACAGCAAGCACGATATATAGGCCATATCAGGAGAAAGAAAACGTTAGAACATATTGTAGCAACTGGAAAGGTAAAAGGAAAAAGATCCTGAGGACGACAGAGAATAAAAATAATAGATAATCTATGAACGTGTTGGAAAAAGAGCACAGCAGAACTGCTACAAATTAGAAACGACCGTGCAGTTTGGTGGGCCATGATCACCAACGCCTGTGTCGGACATGGCCCACCAAACTGCACGGCTGTCCTAAGGATGGCTTCATTCAGTGTTCGTTGGATGTATATTGCATCACTTGTACCATTACCTTCTACAAAACCACTTTGTTCCACAGCAATTTCTGGCTTTATTTTGTTTCTTATCCTTGCCATAATAATTGTAAGCAACATGTTGGTGAAGTGACTCAAGAGACGTGTACGGTGCAGATCACTTCCAATCGCGTTTGGTTTCTTTGGTATTGCTACAAAAATGGATCTTGGTTAATCAGTTGGGATTCTTCCGCTGTTATATATTTTGCTCAAGAAGTCTGTTACTACATCAATACCAAATTATCTAAACACTCAATCATTTCAAAGGTAATATTATCTGGTCCAGCAGCTTTCCCCTTTTTTCATTGATCTGGTGGCTTTTCGAACTTCATCCTTCATTACTGGAGGACCATCAAAGTTCTTCTTAATTTATGGTTTTTCACGCCTTTCTTCATTGTAAAGTTCACCAATATATTCTTGCCATCTCTCGAGTATTTAGTCTTTGTCCATGATTATGTTTCCTTCTTTAGATTTCAGGCAACCTGTAGATGAACATGTTCTTTTCCCTGCGATTTTTTAGCATGCATTGATTTTGTGTCGTGCTTATGCATTTGTTCAATTGCTTTACCTTTTTCGTTAAACCACTTCTCTTTCGCTAGACTACATTTGGTCATTATATCGTTGTTCATTGTTACACGCATCACGAGTTTGCTTAATTTCCTCCTTTCATTCATCAAATTTAGAATATCGTCAGTCATCCATTTTTCTATGCTTTTCTGCACTGCCTCGGAATAGTTTCTTCTGCGGCCTGTGGGATTGATTCCTTCGTTTGTTCCCATTGGTCGTCCACATCTTGAATGTCATTCAGAACATTGAATCTGTTTTGAACTGCTATGATGAATTTCTCTTTGATAGCTGAATCTGATTTTAGTACACTCATGTATAGTTTAATGTTCTTTGTTGCTTTTTTCCTTTTCTTCAGTTTCAATCGGAATGTGGCTCGCACTGGCACATGATCAGAAACGCAGTCTCCCCCCGGAAAGGTCTTTGCCACCAGTAGGACATTTCTAAACCTTCTATTGATTAATATGTAATAAACGTGATTACTTGTTCGGTCTCCTTACTTCGCTAAATCCAAAGTCTTATTGGGTGTTGTTGGAACCAGGCGATTTTGCCCACTATATAAGTTTGTCTGTTCTCTCATTTCTGCTCCCCAGTCCATGTGGTCCACCTATGTCTTCACATCTTTCCCCATCAACTTTAGCATTAAATATCCCATAACTATTACAATCTCCTGTGATTTGCATTGCGATTTTGTCAATTCAAGATCACTATAAAATGTTTCGTGCTCTTCATTAGATTTGTCTGCGGCTGATGCATACGCTTGTATGATGTTAGTGTTAATTAAGTGGTTTGCCAATGAGTTTCAATTCTACAATTAACGACACTATTGATCTTCCTTCAACTTTACTAAAATAGCCACTTGTCGCCAAATGTACCGGATAACACTACTGAAACAAAACACAATATAAGTTGTAATGGATTTAAGGCAAAATTAATGCGCTACAATCAAACTCGTTGCTTATGTTTGATAGGCTCGGAAGCACGCGAACACGTGAATACCCACAAAGAGAGTTTTATGTGACTTAACACGACACGGCTATATAAGAGTAAAGGTACATGCCCAACTAGGAACTGTAGTAATTTAATTAATATAAATATGTACAATTATTTCGTTGCAGTAAGTATAATTAGTGTTCGTGTTCCAGTGTTACTCGTGTGGCAGGTGAGTATGGCGTGCGTCAAGTACCTCACCTATCCCGTCAACACCTCCACGCTGCAATGCACAGCCGAGGCGTTCGACTTCCCTGCCGACACTTTTTGCAATATAAATCCAGTGAGAATATCCAAAGACATCAACATCCAGGGGCTTAATGTGAGTCCAACAATTGACTTGTCCATTATATGAACTGTTACTTATCAAAAGCCCCGTTAAAACCAGCACAAAATGGACACTGATCTCGTGGTGCGTTTGTGCCCTCCGTCGTATATTCTGTTGATATGCTGACCCAAATAGCGTTTGTTGTAACAAAAACATATGACCAAGTCTTGAAAGTGCCAACTGTACGCAGGCCTGTTTGATCAATGAGATGTCATGCGGCAATAATAATGTAATTCAATCATTTAGCGTTATCAACACTAGTGAAATGCCCGTCACCTGAGGGATGCCTTAGTAGTTGACATTCATGATAGTTCTGTTTACCAAAAGCTAGAAAACACACAGCATCGTTACATAAATACCATCACAAAGGTAAGAAAGAACGTGACGTCCACGTCCATCGATACGCCATGATAATGTAGATAATATGCGTATTGCTATTCTACTGGCATGAAATGAAGGTAGGGATAAACATTATTGTGTCAGCGTCTTCTCCATGTTGTCAAATGTATGGCGCAGGGACCGTTTCCCCGAAATATTTGCTACGCGCGCGTTGTTCTTGCGATTGCTACGTTACGTTTCACGCATTAAAGATGAGATTGAGGAAATTATTGAAAAATTTGTTCCCTAAAAAAGCAAGGGAACGATCTAGGAAAAACACCTATCAAAAGAAGCTATTCGAAAGATTGCTTACAAACAAATTGTGTGGACAGTTTACAGAAACACTGGAAATATAGAAGACTACAACAACAACAACAAAGAGGCCCTTAACAGGGAGAGAATGTGTTAGACTTAGTTTTGTCCTCACAGAAAGAATTAGTTGACAATGTCAAGATATGTGAGCCACTGGGGAGTAGTGATCACAACCAGATACATTTTACCATCAAAGTAAAATCAGAAAGGAATAGTAAAAAGCAGTATAGGAGAAATTTCCACAAAGGAAGGTATAAGGACATGAGGAAATATTTAGCAAAGATAGACTGGAATAACACACTGAAGAATAAGACAGCAACCGAATGCTGGAATATCTTAAATAGTGAAATTAAGTGCATAGTCGATAAATTTGTACCTTTCAAAAAACAAGGGAAACGGTCTAAAAAGAAACACTTATCGAAAGAAGCCATTAGAAAAATTAAGTATAAACAAATGATGTGGAAGTCATATAGATGTACTGGAAATGATGAAGACTACAACATTTATAAAGAAGCACTTAATCAAGCTACAGCTGAAATTAGAAATTCAAAGAGAAGCTATGAAAAAAAATTTGCTAGTCATATAAAACATGACAGTAAGAGTTTTTATGCGTATATTCGAAGCAAACAGAAAGTTCAGGATAAGGTCGGTCCTCTAGAAGATAGTGCTGGAAATACAATCTCAGAGGGATTCTTAATGGCAGAAGACCTGAATGAGTATTTTAGTTCAGTGTTTACCAGGGAAGATATTAGTTCACTGCCAGTACCAGAGGCTAAGTTCAAGGGGGCAGATTCAAACTATTTAGGACAGTTAGTTGTAACCTCGGAAATGGTAGCTAAGAAAATAAGGGCTATGAAGGATAATAAATCACCTGAAGTGGACGGGATTCCGCCCAAACTACTATTGGAAATTGTAGAACAAATTAGCGCACCGCTTGCAACAGTTTTCAATTTGTCATTAGAAGAGGGAGTGGTTCCTTTAGAATGGAAAGAGGCAAACATTATACCGTTATTTAAAAAAGGTTCGAGAAACAAGTCAGAGAACTATAGACCAGTGAGTTTAACATCAGTGATTTGCAAATTATTAGAAAGACTAATTAAAGATCACATGGTGGATTTTCTTGTTAAACATAACTTGATAAACCCATCTCAACATGGGTTTTTAAAAGCGAGGTCATGCTTAACAAATATGTTATGTTTTTTGGAAGACATCACTAGGTGGGTAGATGAGGGTTCACCAGTAGATATCATCTATTTAGATTTTGAAAAAGCTTTCGACAAAGTACCACATCAAAGATTACTCCTTAAGCTAAAGGCCCATGGCATAGGAAATGGTATAATAAACTGGATAGAAAAATGGCTGAATGACAGAAGACAACGTGTAGTAGTTGATAGGGAGGCTTCAAACTGGAAATCGGTATTGAGTGGGGTACCACAGGGATCAGTACTAGGACCTATATTATTCTTAATATATATAAACGATTTAGACGATGATATAACAAGCAAGGTGTTAAAATTTGCGGATGATACAAAAATGTTTAGAAGGATTAAAAGTGATGGAGACAGACAGCATTTACAAGATGATCTTGATAGGTTGATCAAATGGTCTGAAAAGTGGCAAATGCTGTTCAATTTTGGGAAATGTAAATGCCTCCACACAGGTCATGGGAATGAAGAGGTAAAATATACAATGGGGGTACTGTTCTAAGTACTACTGTAAAAGAAAAGGACTTAGGGTTAACCATTAGTGCTGATATGAAGGTTTCAGAGCAGTGCGGAATTGCAGGGTCAAAGGGAAATCAAATCCTTGGATTAATTAGGCGAAATATAGCGTATAAGAAAAAAGAATTAATAGTACCGCTGTACAAAACAATAGTGAGGCCTCATTTAGAATATTGTATACAAGCATGGAGGCCATATCGCAAGAAGGACATAGATATGCTAGAAAGAGTACAGAGGAGAGCGACTAAAATGATACCAAATCTGAGGGATCTTAGTTACGAAATACGCCTAAAAGAATGTGGTTTAACAACACTAGAGACCAGGAGATTGAGAGGAGATCACATAGAAGTGTTTAAAATATTGAATGGTTATGAAAATATTGATAGAAACATTTTTTCTCAGTTAAGAAAGATAGAAGGACCAGAGGACATGAAGCTACATTAGTAAAGGAGCAGTGTAGATTAGATATAAGAAAGTTCTCATTCTCACAAAGGACTGTAAATGAATGGAACAGATTATCTCCTGATTGTGTTGGTGCTAGTAGCGTGAATATGTTTAAAAATAAAATCGACACACACCTTAAAAAGGCGGGATACATGTAGATAAAAAGTATTGGACTCTCGATAAGCCAAAAGGCTTCCTTGTCCACCTGCCATCCAGAGTAATTTTCTGGATGGCAATCTTGTTAAACCTAGCTACAACCGAAATTAGAAAAGCCAAACGAACGTTTAAGCAAATATTGGCGAATGATATAAAAAATGATAGCAAGACTTTCTACGCTTATGTCAAGAGTATACAGAATGTTCGAGATAAGGTGAGAACACTAGAAAGCAGCGCAGGAAACGTAATATCTGATGGATTTCAAATGCCAGAGGCTGTGAACGAGTACTTCAGCTCAGTGTTTACCAAAGAAGATATAAGTTCACTGCCATTACCAGTTAATACATTTGAGGGGTATAAATCAAATCAATTAGGGCAGTTGTTTGTTAGTCCTGAAATTACATCAAAGAAAATTAAGATGATGAAAGAAAAGAAATCACCTAGAGTTGACGGGAGTCCACCAAACCTGCTACTCCGGAAATTGTAGACGAAATCAGTACACAACTATAGTCTTTAACTTGTCACTTAAAGAGGGACCTGTTCCACTAGAATGGAAAGAAGCAAACATGACATCATTATTTAAAAAGGGATCGAGGAGAAAATTACAGACCAGTGACCTTAACATCAGTTTTATGCAAATTATTAGAAACGCTTATTAGAGACCTCATGGTGGAATTCCTTGTAAAACACAAGATCAGTGAAATGTTCACCGACAGCGAAGGGCAGGTTGTGCTCGGCGACGAACTGGCAAAATAAGGTCTTGGCCTTCGTTCACCTTCTCCGCGACCGTACCGATAGCACCTGGCTGAAAGGTCATTTTTGTCAGCTTTCCCTGCAAGCCACACCTCTTTGCTTCGACAGACACTTTGTTATTTTTTTGCTCGACATGTGTTTCTCCACATCATTTCTGTCCCCAAGTCTGACGGAGAAGTCGTCCTGACAGATCGTACATAAAGCAAACGTGTCGCCTTTAGAGCTTTTTCGATTTCCTGCAAATTTGTCCTCCCATGTTTGCTGCCACTTGGAAGCATACTTCCTCGCCTTTCTCTTTGCATGGTTGTCTGTCTGACGTTTCTCGTTCTGCATTTTCAGTGAAGAATAAAAGTCGCGATCGCGGCAAAGTATAGTACAAAATGGCGTCGACTGGAAGTTTCGAGCGGACAAAAATTTATGTTGTGGGGTAAATTTGAGCATTGCCAAAAGACGGCGCTGCGGTGCATTTTGTTATGTTTTCGAATAAAATCAGGAGATTTGTATTCTAATTCGGGAGATTTTCTAGATTCTGTTAAAATTCGGGAGATCCCCGCCAAATCGGGAGACTTGGAAGCTCTGAAGTAATGTTTTAATTCTTGTGGTTGATGCCATCCTTGAATGATAAGTGGTTTTGGTCAATTTGTTGATGTACCATAAATTGCTTCATTTGTTTTGAACAGGCATGGGTGGTGTTGGCATCAGCGAGGAGTTGTATCTCCTCACCCTTCTATGTCCACCATTGAATGAATGAACGTTTATTCAACAACAACAACAACAACATAATACATGCACAGTATGGTTTGCTGCTGCTGCTGCTGAAAGGACATAGCTGAAGTCATAGACTTATGTGTTGCTATGCCCTACTCGAACTATGAAAACTGAATAAATACAACAGGAATTATAAATAAATCACAAAATAATATTCACAACTCATATAATTTTATAGACTGTTTACTATAGTGCTTGTGTTACTATTTCATGGGTTTAACAAAACGTCACCTTCAATTAACAATTCACAAATATGTAGAAAGTAATGACAACTTGATTGCTTTTTTAAATTGTGTTAAACTTGGAAGCTGAGTCAATTTATTTGGTAAATTGTTCCACGTTTTTATACCCTTGACGGTGATTGACAGCAGTCGGAGGGTGGTGTTTGTCTTTTTAACATAGAACAGTTTGCTTTGTCTTGTATCATGTATGTGGATAGCTGCGGTTGGTTCAAATAATGCTTGAACACGACCATTTAAAGAATGGTTGTTTGCTTTATAAAGTATGATCATAGTCTTGTATTTAACTAAATCATGAAATTTAAGCATGTTTGAGAGATGGAAAAATACAGATGTATGATCATGATAATTAAGATTATAAATAATCCGTATAGCTTTTTTCTGTAACATAAATAGTTTTCTAAGTCTAGATTGATAAGTATTTCCCCAGATCTCACAGCAATATGACATATGTGGTTCAACAAGTGAATTATATAATGTGTGTAACGCTTGACAATCAAGAACATGCCTAGTTTTATACAAAACTGCTATGTTTTTTGATACTTTTGATTCAACCATTTTTATGTGTTCTCTCCATGTTACGTTTTCGTCAATGGTTACTCCAAGGAATTTAGTATATGATACCTGCTCAATGTTTTTCCCATTCAAAACTATATTCACACCTGTTCTAGGTTGCTTTTTATTGTTGAACATTATAAAATGTGTTTTGTTCACATTAAGTGATAATTTGTTCGCTCGAAACCACAGGTCTAGTTTTTTTAGTTCGTTGTTAATAACAGTGCTTACTTCAGCTGTGTTACTAGCGGAATAAAAAATGTTTGTATCATCAGCAAACAAAATAATATCAAGCAATTTTGAGACTTCACACATGTCATTTATGTACAGAATAAATAATAACGGGCCAAGGATTGAACCTTGCGGGACTCCACACTTGATTTCCTTTTGTTCTGAGTTACTGTTGTTATAGCATACATATTGTCTACGGTTGGTTAAGTAGCTTTTTATCCAGGCCAGAGCCAGACCCCTGATTCCGTAGCATTGCAGTTTACTTAGCAATATATTGTGGTCAACAGTGTCAAAGGCTTTTTTTAGGTCGATAAAGACCCCAATCGTGCTTTGGCATTTATCCATTGCGGATGTAATTTTTTCGACAAATTCTGTTAAAGCTAGTGAAGTTGAGTGATTACTTCTGAAGCCATACTGCCCATCTGTCAATATGTGTTGTGTTTCAATGAAAGACCTTAGCCTTTTGTTGAATATTTTTTCAAGTATTTTTGAAAATTGGGATAAGAGAGATATAGGTCTATAATTAGAAAACTGAAAACGATCTCCTGACTTAAATATAGGAATGACTTTTGCTAATTTCATATCATTTGGAAATGATCCGCTGATCAAAGATCTGTTAAAAATGTGGATTAGCGGTTGTACAATTTGCTTTATTACATGCTTAACTGTTTTCATGCTGATTTCATCAGGTCCGTATGAAGTTTTACTTTTGCATCCAGACACAATTTCGAGTACTTCTTGCTCAGTAACGGGGGACATATACATTGATTGTGATACAGTACGTTTTACAAAGTCGGTTGGCTTTGTTCCCGGGCAGGGTTCTATGAGGTTGGATAATTTAGTACCTATATCGACGAAGAAATTGTTAAAATGATTAGCTATTTCTTTATTTTCTAATACTACTATGTTATCGCCAACATGAAACTTTTTCAAATATGTGGTATCAGATTTTCTTTTACCTATTATGCTGTTAAGAGTTTTCCAAGTTGCCCTTATATTAGTCTTACAATCGTCGAGTTTTTTTCTGTAATATTTTTTCTTTTCTAGACGTAATAATTTTGTTAACTTATTTTTGTAATTTTTGTAGCGGATTTCTGTTAATTCTGTCCTATTTTTTAGAAACGCTAAGTACATGTTATTCTTCTTTATGCAAGCGTTTTTTAGCCCTCTTGATAACCAAGGTTTATCATTCTTTTTTGTCTCTCCTGAATACGTTGTAGTTTTTACAGGACAGGCATCGTTATAAGTATTATTTAGTATTTGCATAAAGCGCGAGAATGCTAAATCAGGGTTTGACTCGTTCATTACAGTGTCCCAGTTTGCATAATTTAAATCGTGCTTAAATTTGTTTAATGAGTCCTCATCTAACGTTCTGTTATATTTATATGTTGGATCATCGTTAATAACCGCATAAGTGCTGTTGTCACACAGGACGAAAATTGGCATATGGTCTGTAGCATCGCTTAAAACAATGCCGCACATTTTGTTTCTACACAGTTCAGAACAGAAAATTTTATCTATTATACTAGCAGTCGTGCTTGTTACTCGTGTGGGCCTGGTGATCAAGGGATATAATCCAGAGCTGAACATTTGATCAATGAAATATTTTGATTCAGCTTGCTCTTCGCAGTGCAATAGGTCTATATTGTAATCACCACATATATACACGATTTTGCTGGTGAGATTTCCCAGTATGAATGAGAGATTGTCATTAAATTTGCTGAAGCTGGTATTCGGTGCTCTATACATACAACCGACATTGATTTTTTCGTGTTTACTAATTTGTATCTCAATAAAGATGCTTTCAAAACAGTCATCAACAGCATACGATATATTCCTTAGACAAATATCAGAAGACTGGCAATTGTTAAGTACAGATTCACACACATATATGGCAACGCCGCCACCGTGTTTGTTTTTTCTGGAATTACAGTACAGTTTGTAACCCGAAAATACGACATCGTTACAGTTTACTTCACTTCCGTCCCAATTGTTTTCTTTAAGCCACGTTTCTGATATAGCAATTATATGAAATTTATACTCCATGCTTTGGATAGTATCTTTAATCTTGGGTAAGTTAGCTTTTAAACTCCGAGCATTAAAGTGTATTATACTCAGTTTGATTGGCTGGTTTTTGCCAACACTGCTAAAGTTTGTTGAAAATTGTGCTGGGGTGTAGTATTTACATTGCGTGGGCAAATCGTTATACAACAAACAATCAGTATCAATATCGTGTTCGTAACAGTGTTCATTATAATCAAACGGTGTATCATACGGAGGCGTTAACTCGTCATTTTGTTGTGTAGTTGACGACATGGTTAAGTCATCACAAAAACGTTTGCCAGGATAGTCAACAGGTACTTGGTAGTTTAACCACGGTTTGCGACATCATGTCGCTCTCTTACCACCAGTTTGTCAAATGACAAATATGCGACTTTGCCCTCTTCCCTGGCCTTCATCATTTTTGGTAGCAGTTCTCTCCGCCTCGCCATGACCCTCTGCGAATAGTCCTCATTCACGTAGATGCCACGAGGCCGTTTCTTCTTCGCCGCCTGCAGTACCAGCTCGCGGTCCTTGAACGACTCGAATTTGACCACGATGGTCCGGGCTCTCGTCCCCATGCCGCCAGTTCGGTGCGCGCGACCGATGTTGATGGCGCGCACTTGGGCTTCGGGGAGTTCTAGGGCTGTTGTCATAGCCCTGCGCACGCTCTTCTCCGTCTGCTCCCACGTCTCGCCGTCGACCTCAACAACGCCGTCGAAACGTAGATTACAGCGTCTTGACTGGTTTTCTTGGTAGTCGATCGCGTGCTCGACTTTCTTGATCATTTCTTCAAATTCGATCATCTTCTTCGACAGATCGTCAATGTTTTCCTTCGACTGCTTCTCTTTGATCTCCTCGACTTGGATTTGCGTGTACTGCAAGCTGACTCGGAGTTCGGTCAGCGCGGTGGTTGTCTCACGCATAAAGCTGTCCACCCTCCTGTTGATTTCAGCTACCGCGCTTTGCAAGCACGCTTGGTACGCATCTTTTTTTATTTTCAGGAGCTTCTCAACGTAGGTCTGGCTTTCGTCCGCGTCAGAGCTTACTTCTAGGTGGATGTCGGCAGCAGGGGCCTCGGTGGCACCACTTACGCCCGGTCCGGTCTTGGGCGGCTTTGCCTTAGCCTTAGCCATCACGGTTTGCGAGTGTCAGACGCTTTGTTCTTTATGTCGCGGGTCTTTCTTTGGATTTCATCTTTGGCTCTGCGGTAAACTTGTTTCGTACATGTAAAGTGGATTTTGTTGATACGGATGAAATGCCTTTCGTGTGTGGTCGATCAGTTATATCCCAGCGTCATTCTCATCGAACAAGGTTTGTTGTAAGTCCATGGTCTTCTACGCAAACACTCATGACAATAATTATTGATTTCGGTGAGTTCCGGTCACAGCAGCTGTTACTAGAAGACCATGGTAGAAGGGAAAGAACATTGACAGAAAGGCAAGGAAACTGACAGAAGGCGGGAGCATTGACAGAAATGATGGGAACATTGAAAGAAAGGGCAGGAACATTGACAGAAAGGATGGGAACGTTGACAGAAAGGATGGGGACATTGACAGAAAGGATGGGGACATTGACAGAAAGGGCAGGAACATTGACAGAGAGGATGGGAACATTGACAGAAAGGATGGGGACATTGACAGAAAGGGCAGGAACATTTACAGAAAGGGCAGGAACATTTACAGAAATGATGGGAACATTGACAGAAAGGATGGGGACATTGACAGAAAAGGCAGGAACATTGGCAGAAATGATGGCAACATTGACAGAAAGGATGGGAACATTTACAGAAAGGGCAGGAACATTGACAGAAGGAAGAAATTGATTACCATTATCAAGGCAGAGACCGACGAGAGCAACAACCTAGTTAGTTGACCGATCTAAACAGAAAGCCTCAAATCTATGCTGCTGCGTAACTCCCGCCCATTCGAGCATTACGTAACTGTATGTCTAACACAGGTCACTGAGTGTTTATCTGGTTAACAAACGTAAATCGCTTCATGGCCAACTACGCCCGACGTAATGATGCCGAAGTAATTGTTGTTATGCTAATATACAGTGCTATTTCTGCTTCTATGTAGACTCTACATTAGCCCTTCAAACAGAAACAAGATCAACTTGGTTAAGTTGGGGAGAGCGTCTGGCTCCAGTTTAGCCAGACGTATTTCTACATCGCGTGTCAGTCGGACACGCCGCCTCGGCTTGTGGCTTCCACCGAGCCGACGTCTGATCCACTCATATGTTAATGACGCCAGACAAAGCGGTCCAAATTCCGGTACCAAAATACATAAATCTAATTGTTCGCGACGACTCCTGCCATATGTAACTTGCTCCTACCGTTTAATCACTGCTGTTCCTAATACAAGACTATTAAACTACACTTAGAAGCGAACGGGTCAACAACAAGGTTTATTTCAAACTGATATACGTATTTCCTTCAGAGGATTTGTGAACTATAAGCATTGTCTCAAACGACGTGTTTCACGGAAGGATGAATTTAATACTCAGCGTGGTAAATATACGTTGCTTGCAATTACTTACAGCAAAACAGGACGTGCAAATAATAAATAGGCATCACATAAATCTTCTTCATTGTTCTCCTTGACTAGTTTTCGTATGTATAATAAAGTTTTATTATAGCCGTTCTTAAAACAAAACTATCTAATTGCACTTAACAAAAAGTTTCAACAATACCTGGTTTAGTTCAAGTTTAGATACGCGTACAATTATTTCCTCCAGGAAACGCTCACGAGCAATGAATAGCACATCAAGCAAAATTGATCACGAAAAGGTTGAATTTAATACTCAATATTGTAAACATGTGATGCGCCCAATTGCTTGACCTCCATTTACAGAACAAGAGGACATGCAAATATAGAGCGGCCTCATTTAACTCTTCTTCATAATGAATGATCTCTTACCGTTAGCGCCCTCGTGGTGTTGTACCGGGCCACACTAGTGTGTGTGTGTGTGTGTGTGTGTGTGTGTGTGAGTGTGTGTGTATGTGTGCGCGCGTGCGCGTGCATGTGTGTGTGCTTGTGTGTGAACATGTGTGCGTTCGCCCACACAAGCATGTAGGCCCCTACGTGCCTATGTCGCTCAAATTCCTCCCGATTAGGTTTTCATATATTCCTATCGCGTTACTAAGAGACGACTTTCTATATCATATGCATAACCTTGCTGAAATTTGTAGTTGTTGTTGCCGAAGCTGGAATGAATATGGATACATTGATGGAATTGTGCTAATGATCACCCCACACTGCCCACAGTATGTTGACGCTTGTCATCGTTCTTGCTGTGCAGTGGAGACATCTCACAGTGGATGCTGAACCAACCCCACGCCGTTGTTACGTCATGCCGTGGCTCAATGACGGGGCGACATGTATGTATCGTGAGCCTGTGCCTACTCCCCGTGTCATTCAACGCCCATCCCTACGCGGCGCTACAGTCAAGCCTCGGCGTGATCTGCGCCACGTCAAACACCTGCCTGTCCGCAGCGCCACTGATAGGCCGGCCATCTCGTGGCGCCATCAGAAATACGTGTTGACCACGTCCACGCAGTGTTCTCGACAAGCGACGTCTCCTGTGTCCGGGAAGACGGGCACGTCCCCTCGTTTCATCACAGCAGGCTTCTCGATTTGTACTGCTACTGTATGGGTCTCACTCCAAGAGGATGTTAGAAACCCCCGGAATTCAGCATAATTCACTGCCCATTGCGTAAGAATTGGACACACGCAATATTGTATTTTTCAATTTCCCGCACTATCGGTACATTAATTGGGGTGGAGAGTGGTGACATTCATTGTCTAGTACCCGGATGTATCGAGGCTGTCATCACATAGTGCGAACTGTAAAACTGCATAACTTGTAATTACCCTCTCCTAATAGTTCCGTGTGCATTGTTCAGTAGAAGGACCGGACCCTCTCCCGGCAAAGGACCACGACGAAGCAGCACGCACCCGAAGAACGGCTGCGACGGTCGATCATTCCTCGCCGCTCTGAATTATTCCTAGAAGCAGCAGCATCGCTCGGAATTCGTTCCTTTCTATCAGGTTGTTTTCTGAAGAAAAAAACAACGGGTGTGAATAATCATCACAGCGTATGCTAAACAGTATTCACATAGTTTCGCAAAGTCCCAAATATGGTACGCATAACATATGTGGGGTTTGGCCGGCAGCACGTGTCACGGGTAAAATATTATTGCTATAATGGCACCACCCAGCAAGTGACACGTGTTGTTGCAAATTAATTATATTGCCAACGCTGGATCGTTAAAATTAGAACTACTTCTTCCAACCCCTGTCTTGTTTATTCCAACATTATACCTGTTTATCTCAACCAAAACGTGATTGTTTTCCGACCACGGATCTGTTAATTATAACCTTAAACCTGTTTATTACAAACGCATATTTATTTATTCCAACATCCGACCCATTTATTCCAATGTCAGACTTGTTTACTTCTACCTCAGATATGTTTATTCCAGCCTGACTCCTGTTAATCCAAATCTAAGCGAATAACGTTTTGTTTGGACTCTGTGAATTTGCGAATCTTTCCCAAAGCCATATGAAAACAATTATCTCTGATTGTGCCAATGAGCCATGTTTACTTTGGTTTGGCCATGAACTGGTTCTTACGATGTCTGAATTATAATAATTAGCAAGAACTTGCAAATTACAAGAGCTCGCAACAATTCATTAGCACGTAATAATGATATGAATTTGTGCAAGGCCTGAACCAACTTAGAAATAAATGCTCTCGAATATTTTACATAAAACTAGTTAAATTACATGACTATTAAATAAATATTAATTAAGCAAAACGGAATATAAAAAGCTGGTTCAAACACTTAATAAATCTAAGTACAAATACAAAACATTACAATTATAGTACAATATTGGCCTACATACTTACGCTCGCTCACAGACTCGACATACATGCGTACACAATGCTACACATACCCACAGGAACACACGCACACTCGCATGCACGCGCACGCACGCATGCACACACTCTCACGCACACAAACACACACACACAACTAAAGCATTACAATTATCTTATAAGCTATTGGTTTGATAATCCACGTGGCTTGTGAGATTTGAGTAGGTGGGGTTGGATTATGTCAGATTGGATTATGTGATAATGCCGTGGCTTTTGTGCTGTTACAGAAACTGAAGGATGGATGTTAAATGTGTGTTGTTTTTAGTTATGTAGACCCAAGTATGACATAAGGACAGCATGGATAGACGTTGGATATCTACGTTCTAACAGCAACTTAACAAGTCTGCTGCTTCTGCGCGCATCAATGAGTTATTAGTTTATGCGGCAATTAAGTGTACCGCCAACACTAATTGTTGATTGACATTTCGTCAAACAGCAATAGACGTAAAGGAAGTCAAGTGATGTCTTCCGCGAAACAATGACCGGACCAACCAAAATGCGTCATTCGAAATGACCTACGAACACGGATTCTCAGACAGACAGACAGACAAACAGACTGGCACACTTGAGTGACAGGTATTTTCGTGTAGTGATAATGGAAGAGGACCAATGAACGGCGGCTGATGAAGACGCATAACACAGGGAAAACAGCCTGACATTTCAAAGGCAATCCAACACATCGTCAAAGTGGAAAAGTAAAATAATAAAGAATACAAGAAGCAACCGTGATGTGAAATTCGCAAACTTCAAGAACAACGCTGTAGCTAGGGACAACTGCCCACCGGGCACGACCAGCTGACGATGAATTTCCACTGTATACACATTCTTAGCATTCAAAAACGAATTATTGCACGGACCTCCTCTTTGGACCACTGCTCCAGTCGAGTCGCCATCTTTAACTGATGGCCGTCACCACACAAGCGCAATAACGTACTGACACAAAGTTTCCAACTAAAAGTAATAATTTCTCTGCAATCAAATCCGACCAGCCTAGCCTCCGTTTTAATGTGCCATGTAAACTTATTTTGGACTGCCCCTCGTAGTAACTGGAAACAAGTTAGTGTACATGGGCACACACACGCACGCACGCACGCACGCACACACACACAGAGTTTCAGTGGTGGCTCATGATCAGGACGGCATTTAGCACATTTGGATACAACTTGAGTTGAAAACACGTAAAACGATCGACACAAGGAGTAAACAAAGCTGATTGACTGGGCTTTCACACGTAATCCAACAGACAGTTGAAAGGCTAAACGAACATCGATGACATGCTCATAGGGGTGTGGTTGTTCTTATGTAGTGCAGTATCCAGTCCTTAGAACTGCCCAAGTCTCTTTATTCCCCCGATCCTTGGCGGACATTTCAACATCAACCCGACTTCTCTGGAAGCCTCTGGCTGCGCTCCAGTCACTGCGTACACAATAGTATTCATTCGCATACATCTATCCAGGCCACCGCTGTGAGATACTCATTTATACACATACATTGTAAATGACATGGAGTGATAAGGCGCAAGAAAACTACCGAAGCTCAATCCACGATGCTGTTGCATGGTTTAGGGGTGGCCGCATATTACGTATGAGGGGAGGGGTTGGTCGACTCCACGGGGTAAACCAATTCCACCTAGTGAGTGAAAATGATGTTAATGTTAATGCAAATCGATGCTAATAGCCATTTTGAATCGTACCAATGTCACATCGGATATCATTGCCACGATGTTGCAACCATATAATGCGCCACCGCTCAACCGAACATGTTTCGGTTACGCAATTCCGGAAATAGCGTCGTTAGAAGAAACGCTCTGGTTCTTCACGCATCTCAATGGAAAGTGACGCAAATTCGCACAATGCTCCAGTCGACATACCAAAATGGAACCGGATGTTTGACGAGAATGTCAGTTCAATATTTTCCGGAAGTCCAATCGATTTGTATATATTAATAATTTGTAATATATAAATTATTCCGCATGTGTTATTTTTCAAAGGTTTCAGTGATTCATGACTGAACTGCATATGTGACGTTACATAAAACAGCACCACTGGCCTTCCGTCGTGGCAGTGATTTATAGAGATGGAACGAGTGGTATTCAAACGATCAAAACAACCGTCATCACATATATAGCAATGATGCCGTCAAAGCGAATGATGACGTGTCTGCGAATACAAATGAGACAGGCACCATTTAGCGACGTTTCCACGTCGGTGAACGCACAAAGATCGCAGAAGTGTCGTGTTCAGTCCATAGGTCATACCACTACCGTTTGCGTCACACCGACCACACGTCCCCAGTTTTGCTTTCTGTTATACCGGAAGAAGGTTTCCGTGAAGACTCCAGCACGACGAGCGTAATTTGCTAGGCTCATACTTTCCGCACCAAAAGAAGCAGGCGTTTGAAAGGCGCAACAATAAAAATACACGCAGGACAATAAAGGAATGGATCACATTATCTAGTGTTGTGTAAATGCTAGCACCGTATATTAAAATAAAATCTTAAAAGAGCGGGTAGCCGTTGTGCTCTCGGTTACTGTCACTATATCATCCGCGGGTTTTGCTTTGGATGGCAATTTTGGTAAATCTGATTAAATATCTTGCTGACTAGCCCACATCTCCACACTGGACACGAGTACGCTGGAATTACGCGACCAGGTGCGTCATATGACAGCTTCATTGTAAATTACATAAGAGTTGTCCCAACAGAGAGGATAAGTTCTTCACCTCATACATGGCTTGGGATTTGTGATAATCCGTATACTTTGTATTAACCATCATCAAAATGGGGCAACTTAATATGATTGAACTAACGAGACCTGACTACGAAGAAACTACCCACTACAATGTCATGTTGTGTTATCCACAGTAGCTTCAATGTGCATTAATACCAGTTCCATTTGCTAGCCGGCGCCACAGGTGCGACTAATTTGTTTTTAGAAAAGCGGTGACGACCAGCCCACCTCCCACCAGTACATTAAACGTGTTGAAGAGTTTGCGAACTTACGCGATCAACCATAAAATAACAGCTACGAATGTTTCTCCGGTTTCGTTGAGTGACACTCACCGTTCATATCGAAGAGTCGAAATAGTCTGTCAAACAGTTCCTCGTCGCTAGTCTTCGTCGAGTGCGTTCGCTGCAGGATGACAACCGCGCTGTCTCGCTTCTCCGGCGGCCTGAACTCGCTCTCTGCAAACACAGTCAACTTCACGTCTCGCATCACGTTAGCTATCTACAGTTTAACAAACAAGTTAGCCATATGCAGGTCCACGCACAAGTTAGCTATTTGCAGTTCCATCTATGGCTCAATGTTATGTCATTTCCGTATCTACTCATGATATTATGTAATTCATGTTTTTTCTATTCTTCGAGTTTTCTGCTGTTTCATTTCAAGAAGCGCATAAACAGCTCATTTCCCACAACTTATCCCCTCTAAACTGATACTACCCCAGTCACATCTAATATTCTACCACATCTTAAAATTGTCTAGCCACCTGGGTTGATTTTTTCGGCGTATTTCTCTCGCGTTTGTCTCGTCAGTACAGACACGCATAGCTTCGCCTTCATGTTTTGTGCAGTGCCGCGTCGTGCATCATTACGCAAACAGCATCATACAAACATGGCTTACACAACGACGGGATGTACACGGGTAATTACCTCTGTACATTACGCCCGGGTAGCGCGTCCTGCTGGCCAGGAAGGCGTGGGAAACGATGAGACTACAGCATAGACATAACGTCACGCCTGTCCACGCCGTCCGTTGCATATCTGAAACAGCAAAGAACACCGCGCTTTACTCTCCTCTACTCGCTTGCGCGCATATCTGAAAGACGCAACACGGGAAATAAAACGTTCCTTATAAACCACTTAGAAGGTTCTGCCGTACGGCACGACCTGAATGCGTTTATTGCATTGCATTGTTGAAGAGCCGCAACATATAGCGCATATAAATGTACGTTTTTAAAGCACCGTGACGTCAGTCTGCCAATGATTTCTCTTCATTACGGCCACGTAGTTCAACTTTGTTCTTCAAAACAATCACAAATGTGGCTATCAAACAATCATCTGTGTAGCCACACGAATAGCAAGTGTGGCGCCGTTGAGACATAACTAGGTTAACATACCACAAGCTACGAGCGCTGTCCTCTAATCGTGATCGCTTAACATTCGAGTGTAAGATTTTGACGTCCGAGTTGCACTTATATACTACAACAAATCTGCGTGGTTTCCTAATGGCCAGAAAGTTGTCCGCTGAATGAGTAAGTGAACGTTCGTTGGGCTGCCGTTTCTCGGACCACAACATCGCCCACACCTCTATTAGCAGCCTTAAATTTAACAATAACTCAGACGTTTGAACCTAGAACACGTGTAGCAACACGCCGGCTTCACTTCAGCCACTATCTCCCCCGATCTTGACCATTTGCTTCACGAAGCAACGCACCAACGATATTATCAATGACACTCATTAATCAAGTTAAAATTAACAACGACTGCATTACATTAGCATCCGACGCTATTCACACATTTACTAAACGTAAACGGCATTGCAGATTAATGGAACTCAAGTTCTCTTGACTGGGAAACAATTCCCGCGCGCACACCTTCGACATTTGGAGTGATTATCATCGATTTTGACGATGATGTATTATGACGGTTCAGAATGACCAGTATACTTATTTCGTACGCCGTAACCATTAGTGATTTGTCGCTGGTGTTGACATAAATAAACAAACAAAAACAATAGTCGATTCATGGAATGCTGCGGTGGTAACGTTGCGCCGAACAAATGCTGGCTCAGCCGAAGTGGACCGGCGGCATTAGTGACGTGCGTCACTCGTTTCACGGTTCCTACACAACGCTCATGAAATGGGCGACGCAATACGTCGAGTTGAATGCAGCAATCGGCGGTAAATCAGCGCGTTTTGCAAATATCGCCTCGTCCACAATTAGGCTGCGCGAAATCACTCATTTCGATGGTGTAATAAAAATCGCTGTAGGCCTGGCCGCGGGGTGTTGTAAATGGGATCACTTGCCGACATGAAAACCCGTTCAACCTAATGGCCGTTGAAACGCGGAGAAATATATTGGATTCGGTTCGATGACAGCTGTCGTTGAAAGGGTGCGTTTATTCCGACACCGTGACGTTTCTTGGCGGAATGAATTTCGGACAATAATAATAATAATTTTATTTATAAAGCGCCGTATATCCGGATTATATAATTTTGCTCAGAGGCGCATAAAAATACAACTGAGCGATTAGATATTTGTGCGTTATTGTATTATCATGTGCTAACGCAGTGATCTGTCAAATACCAAGTCGCCTACACAGTAATGCCGACTGAATGAAACTGTAAATAGAACCTAAGCCCAAATACAGATTGTGTTTTGACTGACGTGGGCAATACCGATGTAGACGTTGACGAAACCGATTTCATTTTCATTTATGTACGTACGTCCGTACATATGTATATATTATTATGTGTGTGTATCACTTTAAAATATAGATAATATATATTATATATATATTTAATATGTATATATATATATACATATTAAATATATATATATATATATATATTTAATATATATGTATATATATATATAATGATTGTGTGTGCGTGTGTCAGTGCTATTTACTGTAGATCCTTCTCTTTATAATGTCCACAAATAAAAATTCGTCCTAATAACAATGATAACGTAAAAACAAATAGGGAAGATACGCTGTATATGTTATATATCTATATACA
>OZ023212.1:12721035-12743749 GCA_963995525.1 Escarpia spicata
CCCATAACTAAATGGACAAGAACGTGCATAGAACGTAGATCCGCCAATTATTAGGGTCGTGATTAAGTCGTGTCGTTTCAAGTCAAGACCATAGAAAGTTGTCTTAGTTACAGCTACACTAATATTACCTGTTATTAAATGTAGAGCTCACATACGTGCAGTTCGAATACTTGTACTTCGACTGAAACTGACAAATAATAATAATAATAAGATAACTTCTATTGCGCCTAAATCCTTGGAAACCAAGCTCAGAGGCGCATCAAAACAAAAGGGTTGGTCAATCTCAAAATCCATAAGTAGTTTTCCAGTTGTCAACAGATGTGTCAAGGCGCTAGGGAGCTACGGTGGATAAGCAAACAAAGAACCGAAAGAGCAGTGTGAATTGGTACATCATGTAAGCGTTGTGCTGCAGCTTGTATTGAACATTATACAGACTATGCAATCACCGGGGAGAAGTTAAGGTAGTAGAATCCCATGAGAACAAAATTGAAAAATGCAATATCAATACGAAAAACATAGACAACTATCACCCGAGATGAGGGGAACAACGAACTTCCGCCTGTCTACGGTTCTACGTGCTACGGCGACAGTCCTATCGGTAGCGGAATATTAAATCACTAGCTTACACTCATTCGTGTAGCAACTAATCCAAGCAGTTATTTCCATTACTTACTTCTGATCTGAAACGTTTAATTTCTGCTGTCGCGTACGAGTATTGCATGTATACTCGATAGTTTCCCAGAAACTTCTTAAGCATAAAGCGAACGTAAAACAACAGTGGTGCCCTCGTGGGTGTGGTTCACCACTCGATTTGTCCTATCGGGGGAGCTGCAAACACATAAGTCAGTCAATATAAATAACTACCATTGTGTTTTGGAAATGTATTGCCAATTGGTAGACCAGAGTGCAACGGTCCAGGGAAGTAATCACATGACACATAGAAATATTCGATTGCATTTCGGCACCTGGGAGGAGATACTGCCAGACTGGTCCAAAAGTTAGCATATTAATATATAGTTGCCCAATGGAAATATCGGCACTAGCACGATGACTGAATCTGGCACCGCACTGCAGCTGCATCACTGAGCGTGTCGAACCAACAGATTTTAACAACACTGCCGGAGTTGCGCCACGTGGCATCTGAAGAGCACAGACACTCAGAACTGAACGTTCACGTCAGCCAAACGACCCCGCCACCCACAGTATAACTACAACCATACAGCCATGATAGAACGACTACATCAAGAACCAGCTTCGTAACAACAGACAAATGAGAAACATCCGTTGTGTACAAACGGATCAGCGAATGGCACAAACGCCTGCTCTCGCTATTACAGATGACAGTCGCACGAACCTATGAATTACAACTCTGAGTCATTAGCATCGGGCGCGAATCAGAGCTGAAACACAGGGGAACCGTTTCACAAAGAATATGAACTCATATTATTATATGGAAAACCACCAATAAACCGAATTCGTTGTCAAATGTAAGGAGCATTTAAAATGCATAAAGCCGCCGCCGTATCATCTAGAATACTAGTTCCGTGACACACCGCCGGATGTGAACCCGTGGCTCATTCTGGTGTTGACCGTTTTCCCTATGGCAGATCACTGTTATGTAGCAATATCGATGTTAGAGGGCACAGGATTTGGCTTGTGAGCTTATAAGAATGTTAGTGAAACGGTCCCCTGGAAGATGCTACCTAAAGACGGGGATGGCAAACCGTGCGTCAACAAAGCAAATGCGTGTGCGCGCCTTTGGAAAGATTGAAATGAGGATGATTGCGCGTACGTCATGAACTTTACAAAAATGATGTCCAGAGAGAATTTCCACACGAAGATGTACAACTGGTAAAACACGAAGTACATCTTTTTCCCTCTGTAGCATGCAACGCCGCAAAACAAGGATATATTGTTTTCCATTTCAGTTTTGATGGTCTACAAAAGGAGTTTGCGTATGCCCTAAATATAGACGTGTTCTATGAATAGACCACCGTCAATCGTTGGACAACATCGTTATGACTTTCCGCTTGCCCCTTGACGATTGTCAAACAACGTGTCAAAATAGCAGAAATCGACAGACTGGGATAATTACCGGCATGGTTCGCATAATGAAACAGGAAGCTGTTCTTCAGCCTCATGGCAATTATAGCAGCGACGTAGACACTTGCTTGAAACAACTGTGACTGCTGCCTAAACGCTGCCCTATCTTGTTGGAAATCTTCCTTCGAACTTTTAACACACATGTTGTTCTAACGACGACCCGTTTTAAAATAACTACTTATCTAAATATGCATCCATACTTTATATGTATGTGAAAGGTAGGCCAAACGCAACATTCGGATGATACCCGTATCAATGCAAACTCCAACATGGCCAGTGCGTATTGAAACAGAACAGTGTACTAAGTTAACGTAATACTTAATAATACATTGTAATTCAAAGATATAATATAATATACCATTCCGACGACTACCATATCTAATAAGAGCATACTTCTAGTTGTATGCAAGTTACTGCTTCTGCCAACTAAGGATTATTTTGTTTTATGATATCGTACACGTTGAAGCTGTATGATCTATCTACTACAATAAAGTTAAGTCGATTACCGTTGCGATCGCCACCACTGTTTCAAACAGAACATCGCGAATACGCCAACGCGTCGTAATCCCCCAAGACTGTACATTCGTGTATATCATCTGTGCATATTGCACGAATTGCAAAAGCAGAGAATAAACGTCTGAGAAAAATATATTGCTGCACAACAACGTATGATGCTGCGAAAATTACACAGACACACAAACGTTCAATGTGAAAAATTGCGGAGGGATTCAGTGGTTTGCAACCAGTGGCCAGTTTTCCGGCAGACCGTCCTTGTCATAACATAGTATAGCGTACATAGGGTAACATTTCAAAACGCACCCCGATTTTTTTTCGTTTAATATTTCCAAAACCATGTTTAACAATAAACATATGTGTTATATTACTTTATCCTTCAGTCGTTGTTATAAAACATGTGACTCTATAACGGAACGGTTACATATTATCGTGTTTATGAAATAATAATAACAAGCAAAATAGTAAATCATACTTTAGGACACGTATTCTCTAATCATCCGGCACTATTTCAATCTGTTGATACGTGATTATTTCTAGCAAACTTAAGTACAACTTGTTATACATACTTGTTTTTTTATGTGCACATGTTCAAAACATTATCTAGTAAAACGGTGAAATATGGACATTTTCACGTTCTTCTTTACGTGATGCAAAACTACCAACATTGTTGTTAGTGCTGCGGCACGACATATGTTAATTTACTCAACGAATGTGTTGATAAAGGCTAGGCACAATTCGGGAAAGTATGCCAAAATAATGCAGTTAGTTATGGTAGTGTCCAAATGTACCTCGCGTCATCTTGCTTGTATCTCCAGGTTCCTAATTAAGTAAACAGAGGTTAGCTACAATGCCAGCAACAAATATTGGTCTTAGTTGACTGAGTTGACCTAGACCTGGTATGAGTGAGGTACTACTTCGAATGGTATTGTTTAATGATTTTTTATTAGTGATGATTATTGTTTAATGATTATTTGATTAGTGATGATTATTTTTGGATTTACCATTGAAGAATGTCGTATAGTATCAACTTTGTTTGGGCACGATTGTTGTTTTTGTAATTTTGGGAGAAAAATGTTTCCTGATTCCCGATCCCTGACACAAACATTGTGTGTTCGTGATGGTGGAACGGCGAATACCCAGCCAAAATGAATCTGAAGAACACATATAATACAGCATACCTCAGTGTTATGTGTGTGCCTAATGAATTGTGCTGCTGTTTCGTTAATTTGGAGAAATAAGCGTTTCAAATCCCTGACACCGACATGGTATATTCGCCATATTGGAACACCGAATACGCGAGCCAAATGAATTTTAAAAAACATAGTTAATGTCACATACCTCAGTGTATAGCGTTATGCCTGCTTGCTTGTGCTGCTGTTTTATTATTTGGGAGAAATAAGTTTTTCCTGATACCTGACATCGTATGTTCGCGAATATACGGACATAATTGATATGGAGAGCACAAATAACGCCACGTACCTCAGTTACGTGTGTTTGCCTGCTGGCGCGTACTGCACAGGTAAAGTTGCGTCGACGATCAACAGCGGACGACATCCGTCGGTCGAGCTATCACACGAGGCCGGACCACACCAACCATCATCGCGACAGACGCTTGTGTCGAAGTCGATTTTAACTTTACATAACATGTGCGTTGACTGAGTGACCCCGACGTGACCTCTGCACCGTGAGATCGGTGGGGGTGGCGGACGGCGTCGACGGGATCGATCGTTAGAGCAAGCGACGACACAACTAAAGAATTGAATTAACTCCATAAACGGCATCCATTAAACGGTTCCGGTGTTGTCCGCGGAGCGTGGGTGCGTGCAAACGGATTCCGCCGCCGCGGGCCACGCGTGCTACCTGCACGGAACGCCGTTTTATTTATAGCTTCCCTTTGGAAGACAGCACGCGAGCCGGATGACGTCGACGCACTCAAACATGACGGAGTCGTCGCGATAGACGACGTTCTCCCGAAGGCTTCTGCCGACTATTGCGCCCTGCTTCTGCCCGAGACTAGACCATCTATATATAATGCGCCAACACAGAGGCGCTGCATGTGTATCTTCTTCCAGGTGTCCACGTCCACTCGTTTCTTTGGAGAACACATATGACGTCACTGGCCTCCGATCCACCGATTGACGAGCTATTAAAAACACAATTATGGGGTTATTTAGTCATTTACTTTTTTAGTGGATACATTGAGTGGTCAGTCTATCTCCAGACGACGCCCTGCAGAGTTATGTTCCGTGTGTCGGGATATTACTGTTCTGCTCATGCAATGACGTGAATGGCCACAGTAGAAATTGCATGCTGTTATGGTGAAAATTGCTGCCCTTGGTATGTTGCTCCATGTGTCGGTATAAGTGTGGTCCGGCCTCGTGTGATAGCTCGACTGACGGATGTCGTCCGCTGTTGATCCTTGTCACCTCGGTAATACAGCCACATCGCAATTAAGGTCACCTTACCATAGTAAATTATTGGTAATTAGTCTTGCTAATATGGCCATCTCACGACACAGATGTCTCTTGTTCTATCCCGAGGGTGACCCTAATACTAATAGTGACGTTCCACTGCACTTGCAATGAATGCTGGGTATAAGGACTCCCGATGTAAGGAACATTCGCTTAAAAGGAACAACTTTGAAGTCACCGTCCTGGGATGTACTGTTTTACCTGCCGATGAATGCAAAGGAACAGATTGACCAAGTCTGTCTCAACATGTTCGTCATAGCGGTTGTCCATCCATTTCTAATCTTTGCCACTGGTAATGTACTGTGACAGAACGATTACTTGTCATCCACTCACTTAGTAATGGAACATAAGCGAACAAATAACAGTGTAGCACATTATCCAATAACAGCACAGTACGTTTTACAATATCTAATAGTTTAAATACCTATATAGACTGTAGCACTTTCCAAGGAATTTAAACTTTTGGGTACGTTGATAAGAACTGTATTATTAAGACAATGAATTATTCTGAAGAATGTTCACTAAACAGTGACGCACATTGTTTAGACTGCCACTGATCCAATAGGTCGAATGTCGTACTGTAAACTAGCTTATCATTAATTAGCATCCACGTTTAAACAACATTTTATTAATTTTAATAAATTATCACCCTGCCACAAGTCATTATCGATCGTAGGTTCGAAGGCAATCATTGCACTCGTATCCAACTACTCGGACTTGCGATAAAAGCTTCTGGTTATTATTTGGCGTTTAACTGAAATGGCAGGCCACTTCTACTGCGTGCTACGAATGTGTTTCTTAAGAGCCTGCGTTGTCCCATTATCATACTGATATAGAAAGACTTGCCGTCCATCACGATACGCGAAACGTAGTAGTCATGCTGTCTGGTCAAACAGAACGTGTGCGTGCAATGCGTAGTATAGACCGCAAAAAGCACAATCTTATCCAACAAGCAACTAGCGATATGGCTTTGTTGGTATCGATGCCAGTTATTTTAGTATTCAAATGTAACAACTGGTGTTTACTTGAACTTGTATTTCACTGGTATTTTAACATAGACGGTGGTATTTTAACATAAACTGGGGTGGGGCTTGCTTGGGGGCTGAACTCCCAAATAATTTAGGTGGGGACTTGCGATAGCATTATCTCCCCAAGGAAGGGAGTTGAATTTAAGGTACAATTGGAGGTTTTTGGAGAACCTCAATGGTAGGATTTTTTGGTACGCCCCGAGGGTGGGGTGGAAATGGAGGTTTTTGGAGTCTCGTAGTGTTTTGGTGAGCCTCAAGGTGGGTTTTTGTGATCCTCAAAGGGTGTAATTAGAGGTGTCTGGTGAGCCTCAGCCCCCCCCCCCCCGAATATTCACCACGTTTCGACGCCAATGCTTGGTATTATAATATTTTCAGTATGTAAAAAGGTAAGTTCTTATATAGCGCACTTTACTCCCTAGCAGACCTGTTCAATCGAACACCATCTCGACTTATCTGGGAAGCATTCAGTCACGTTGCAATTAATGCGCGAAGACTATTCATACACACATATGCACCAATGTCTATAGCCAGGTACTCATTCAAACAGCTGAGTGAATTGAAGCAATGTAGAATAAACTACCAAGGTTCGACACCGCCGCACAGGATTCGAACCCGCGTTCTCTCAGTCGATAGTCCGAAGCTCTTACCGCTGCGCTTCTGCGCTCCACTACATATGATGATTTAACTTAAACTATCCATATCCACACACTTGGGAGAGACCCTACAAAAGTGTTACATGTTGTGCAAAATTTTCAGCAAGTGGTGGTTTGACGAGACATGGGTGAGAAACCGTATAAATGTCATATATGTGGGTCACAATTCTCAATCGATCGATTTGGTTGTAGTGGTTGTAGCCCGCATGGATGTTGCGCTCCGCCCATAGCGTACGTCGCAGCTAACGTGGAGCTGACGGGTGTCAGCTTGGCTATATACAGAGGGTACACGAAATGTGCATGCTGGGATGAATGTGCAAGGTGATGCAAAGACGGCTTGACACTTGTTCTTCTGTGTTGTGTACATTATCGCTCATGCAAGACTTGTTGGTGATCACCACCAGCAGTTAAGTGCTTAATGAACCGTGACTTATTTGACCGAACGCTACCTGGTACTGCATTGTGTCGGGTGGTCGGTTGACAACGACATTGCGTCATTTTGATGGACCAACACGAGCTGACATCAATGTACCAAAACCATCCTACATGCCCAAACCAAAGCGGCTTCCTCCACGACTTGGCATGCCCGTTACAGCCGGACGAGTGAAAAGGAAGCCGATCGCGAACGTCTTCGCGTCCCGGTTTGATCCAGACATAACTTCAGAAGAGCTGGAGTCATACACGAAGGACGCTCTTAGCATTGAAACAATTGTCACGAAGCTGCAGAACAAACATCCCGACTCTTACAGCTCCGTCAACGTAAGAGTGGAATGTGATGACCCAAGTCGATTTATGAATCCGGACATATGGCCAAAAGGCAATAAATAAATAAACACGTGTAAATGAATTACATATGATTAAAATAAAATAGCACATAACAATCAGCCAGTTGTTAGGAAACATCATTTACATTTAACATATTACAGCCATCAGTACAGGAACAAGTTCATCATCATATATGTTATTTAACTAGGTGGAATACAGTGCAATTACCAGTATAGTAACGCACGCACGCACGCACGTACGCACGCGCACACACACACATGAATCCATATTCTCAAGCGGCCAGACAGGCATTGGAGAGGGGGGGGGGGAGGAGGCAGATCATTCGTTTAGAAGTCAGATACAGGATGGGATGCAAGAATTTAGAGAGCGACTGAGTCTCAGTTGAGGCAGCATCACATACCGATGGTACAAACCTGAACCTAAATGAAAACTACATAGTCGTGATGTAGACACCACCCTCCGTAGACAGCTATAATGAGTCAACACAGACTGAGAGTAGTAAGCTACAACTGCAGGGGACTCATATTGGATCAGCCTGGGTACAGTGTGGATGCAGGCAATTACAACGAGATAGACAAACTTTTAGAAGATCACGATATAATTTGTTGCCCCGGTAGCAGAAGTTGTCTACTGTGTTGTATGTCTCTCCATCCACCTCCAAGCCCCCTTCCGTCGCCTCCGCGGGTGGTACCTCTCCCCGACACCTCTTGCACATAAACGTTGCGCTCACTGCCTGCAGGCTGCCCTTCACACTACTGCCTGTGGACCCACTTCGTACACGATGTACACTGAAGCGAGTTAGCGGCTACCCCCTTGCTACAGACTCCACATGGCTATACACCAGACTCTGACATCACTCCTCTGTCCCCTATGCTGACCATCACCTTCGACTTCCCGGCGTTCACCTTCAGTCCTTTGGCCACCAATCTCGCGCGCCACTCCTTCCCTAGTCGTTGTCATAAGGACGAGATCGTCAGCATACAGCAGTTCCCAGGGCAGTCCTCCTCTCGCCTCCTTCGTCACTTCGTCCTCCATCACAATGGCAAACAGCAGTGGGCTCAATACCTTTACCTCAAAGCTGCTGATATCTCCATGCCCCGTTCTCATCACGGTGCTCGCCTCGCTATACAACGTCATCACTGCCTTCACCAGCCACTCCTCCACACCCGATTTTCTCATGACCCATCTCATCACCTCCCTTGGTACCCAGTCAAACGTCTTTTCCAGGTCGACAAAGGCTAGGTAGAGCTTCTTCTTCTTGGCCAGGTGTTTCTCCTGTATTTGTCGCACGATGATGATGGCATCTGTCGTCCCTTTCCCTGGCATAAAGCCAAACTGCATCTCGTTGGTATGCACCTGCTCTCTCATTTTCACCTCTAGCACCCTCTCCATGACCTTCATGGCCTGCTCCAGGAGCTTGATGGCTCTGAAATAACCTCAATTTAGGGGATCGCCCTTCCCTTTAAATAGAGGGACCATAGGATGCTGTTTTCAAGTTGACTGGAATGCGGCCTACCACGATGTTGCTGCACAGGTTAGTGAAACATTCTACGCCCTTGTCGCCTGCTGCCTTCATCATTTCTGAGACAACACCAGATGGACCCGCTGCCTTCCCCGTCTCAGTATGCTTCAACGCCTTTGATACTTCCTCCTCTGTGACGCGGCAGCTCGGCCCTTCCACCACGTCACACTTCACATCGCCATCTCAGGCGTTCTCGACATTCAGAAGCTTCTCCGTGTACTTTGTCCACACCTCAATCATTCCTTTACTATCTGTCACAATGTTTCCGAGCTCATCCTTCACACAGCTTGTGCCGGTCACGTCCCGCCGTTCTTTCACCATCTGTTTCGCAATCCTGAAGAACTGCCACTTTCCCTCCTCGCTTGCCAGTTCCTCCGCACACTCCTGCCTTTTGGCATCTTGTGCCAGCCACACCGATCTCCGAGCCGCGCGTTTCACGTCGAGGTACGCCAATTTGTCCTCCTCCGCCATCGTCCTTTTCCACCTTTTAAAGTAGCTTCTCTTTTCATCGACCATCCATTTCACCTCGTCGTTCCACCACCACGTCTCCCTGTGCTTAGGCGCACCTTTGGTCCACCCGCAGACCTCATCTGTGGCCTTGAGCCATATCTTCTTCATCGTTTCCCATATCCCATCCACTCCCTTCATTTCAGCTGCTTTGTCAGCCAAGTGGGCTACCTTCTCCAGGCCCGGAACACATTCCTCACTTTCTCTTCGGAAAGCTTCCACACTCTGAGCCTTGGCACTTGTTTTTTCTTAATGCGTCGTCCGCTGTCCAGGGTCATGTCTCCAAGAAGCGAAACACACTCCTCACCAGCAATCACCTTCACGTTCCTCACCAGTCTACGGTCCACCTTCCTCACCATCAGAAAGCCGATCTGACTTCTGCGACTGCCGGACTCATACGACACTTGGTGCCTCTCTTCCTTCTTGAAAAACCATCTCCATCGCGTCTCCAAACTCTAGGATCCTTTCTCTCTCCGTATTCCTCTCCAAAGCCCATCTATCTCTCCATCCACATCCTCGTACCCATCCGTTTTACAAGTTTCTGAATTCATGGAGTTCTGCCGGACTCTTTGATCTCTGTAATACTTGTACCTGTTGCTAAAAACAAAAGAGAGAGCATTAGTAATAACAACAATTATAAACCTATCGCTCTTGCTACTATCGTTTCTAAAGTTTTAGAATATGTAGACTTGAAAGGTATATGTATACAAACCCTAACCAGCTTGGGTTTAAAAAGAAACATGATGTGGACATGTGTATATATGTACTTAAAGAACCTGTTCTTAAATATCATATTATGAACAGCAATGTGTATTGTTGTTTTGGGATGCCTCAAAGGCATGTGATCGAGTTAATCATAATCATTTATTCAAAAAGCTGTATGATAGACGTGTGCCTCTATTTTTAATTAGAATACTAATATATTAGTATGCTCACCAAATGATGCATGTTCGGTGGAATAATGTTACCTGAGAACGATTTCATGTCTCTAATGGTGTACGACAGGGTGGAATTTTATCCCCGTATCTTTTGTGTGTGTATGTGGATGAACAAGATTTGAATAATATACCAGTAGGTCGTATAATGGGAAAATCAAAAATTAATCATCTCATGTATGCAAACCATCTGCTAAAGGTGTTTGTAATCTGTTGAAAGCATGTGATGCTTATGATACCAAGTATAACTGAGAAAAGTGCTATATTAATATTTGAATGTAACATGTTTAAAACAGTGTTAGTAACTTCCTCGTACTTAATTGTGATTGTGTACCAAGTGTTGACCAATATAAGTATAATTGGACATGTCTTATGTAATAATATGAAAGATGATTGTGATATAAACAGACAATGTAGAATGGTGTATGCTCGGGGTAATACAATACTCCGTAAATTTAGTACTTGTAGTGAAGGAGTGAAAACGTTGCTTTTCCGCACATTCTGTACTTCAGTGTCTGCTACTGATACTAGTCATCTGTGGTGGAAATACAACAGAACATCAATAAATAAGTTGCGTATAACAACATTTTTCGCTCGATATGTTATGAACCTAAATGGTGTAGTGCCAGCACCATGTTTGTCAGCAGACATGCGCCAATGTGTCAAATGTTAATTCATAAATATGTGTATACTTTCGTTGTAAGAATTGAGAGTTCTGATAATTAATTATTATAAATATAGTCAAATATGAATCAAAATATACGTCCAATATATGGAGATATTGGTATAATATGTATTTCTTTGATTAGAAAAGCATAGCCTATATGTATGTATACTTATGTATTATACGTGTAGTTAGGAAGCACAATTACCTTATTCTATATATATATAATGTTATATTATGTAATAAAATGATTCATTCAGTATTGTATTTCGTCTCCGAAAGGTCAAAGAGGCCATATTTACGGCGGAGACAATTGTTGTATTATAACACGCTAAGACTATTATCCATTTACAGTAGTATTATTGCAACTTTGCAATGACTAAAATTCTTCCCAATTTCAGAACGGTTGACACCGTCCAAGTATGCAAATCCTCAACTTTTATCATGGCATAAAACACCTGTTAGCACTGTTATATATTCCGCGCGTTGCTATCCAAAGAAGTGCATGCCAACTCAGACATCTGTGCAGAAGCTCCTGCGAATTTCCAGTATAACAGAAGAATCAATGAAACAGTTGCTGCCTGGGCTGTAAATTCGTGTCCACTGCCTTCACCTGCAGCAAGTGCGACAGGCACTGCCCTGTCAGGGCGACGCTTTGATCAATGTGCTATATCTGAGCTGAAAAGTCACAGCAGATCCGTCTATGATCGCGCTCTAGATCTATGTCGACTCTCCAAATTCTTCGACGAAAGTTTCCATTGTGGTTACGCACACCAGCCATCGTAATGAACTAAGCATACATGCACGCACGCACGCAAACATATAAAACTACCCGCTCCCACACACACGCAAGCACGCACGCACGCACGCACGCACGCACGCACGCGCGCACGCACACAGACACACACACACAAGGTAGATTACTGTGTTGACCAATCTGCCACTGCGCTTAAACATTTCAAATACAAAAACTAGGTGTTGTTACGAAAACGCCAACGCTGAATTAATCCAGTTTTGTATCGCAATGAACACGTCTAATTAACTCTTATGTGGAATGCAATGGAGAAAATGTCAATAATTTAAAAAGTCAGGCTAACGTAGTGCACATAGGCAGTTTGCCGACAAAACTGATTGATGTTCTACAGTTTTCTTTTCAACTTTTTTTACTTCGGTCGATGTATGCCTGTTACACTTAGGACAATATGTTTTGTGCCTTTGATAAATACGTCTCAGGGACGTCATCTGTCGAGTGCCAGAAGAATACTGATGCCGATGATCAGCTTTCTACAACCGCTAAAACGTAAACACCAGAAGAAAAAACATCATTATATATGTAACGCGGTATCCAGTCCGTAAAGGGAATAAAAACATATATTGCTTGAATTCATATTATATTACATCCTGCTATCTATTTCCATGTCCACCAAGCCAAACAAAACAAACAAATTCAATGAATTAGAAATTCCACATTTTATGCTGTGCATCCGGACATTTTCGAATATGCATATTTTTGGCGCGCTTTTCGGGATGCCGAGATGCGACGTCACATATGACCCATACTCGCATCAGGCCGACCCTTTCCAAGCATTCAGCGCATGTTTACAAGGATAGCTTTCGGGTCGAAACGAGCGTCCAAATTAGTTATTGTGCGATATTCCGATGTAATACAAACAAAGCAGTTATCTTACGGTTCCACATTAATACAATTTTATTCAAAACAATGAATGCGAATGGGCCTACAAGTCGACTAGGTTTTGCCGAGCTTGGGCTCGTTTTTAGAATAATTATCTCGGATGCAACCAACGGGAGATAATCTACACCAATAAACATACAAAGCAAACATATATTGTATCCACCTACTAAAAGTAACGTGTATAATCTCATAATATCACTAGAATATCGATGTATGAAGGAGGAGTTGTACAATTTATGATAACAACTTAAATCAGTCAGCGAATTTATGTCGGTCCTGCTAGCTCAGTTGGTAAACGCGTTGGTTCCTTGGCATTTATTTTGCAATCAGGCGATGCCGGTTCAATCCCGACACCAAACCAGTGATTTTCTTTACACTTTTTTTGTTTGTTTTCATGAAGTAATATAAACCAAATAATTTGTATACGATGATGCACTGTTTGTAAATATTTTTTTAATTTTTATTGAAATTATTTATTCGATGTTTCTAAATTGTATTTATCCAAACAAATATAATGTTATGGATATCTAATTTATTAATTGTATATATATATTGTACGGTAATATATTGTACTTATATATGTGAAAACAAATGGTGATCTGTCTGGATAAATACAATTTAGAAACATCGTTATATATAATTACCATATTTTCATTTTTGTGGCGAATAAATAATTACTACAAAAATATTTACAAACAGTGCATCATAGTATACAAAATGATTTGGTTTATATTACTACGTGAAAACATAAACAACAAAGTGTAAAGAAAATCAATGGTTTGGTGTCGGGATTGACCCGGCGTCGCCCGATTGCAAAATAAATGCCAAGGGACCAACGCGTTTACCAACTGAGCTAGCAGGACCGACTGAAATTCGCTGACTGATTTAAGATAAATTGTACAACTCCTCCTTCATACATCGATATTCTAGTGGTATTATACACGTTGCTTTCTGTAGCTGGATACGATATATGTTTGCAATATATGTATATTGGTGTAGATTATCTCCCGTTGGTTGCATTCGATATAATTATTCTGAAAACGAGCCCAAGCTCGGCGATACCTAGTCGATGCCTCATTCGCATTCATTGTTTTGAATAAAATTGGATTCACGTGGAACCGTAACTCGTAAGATAACTGCTTGTTCCTCTATGATGACTAATGTTTGTATTACATCGGAATATTGCACAATACCTCATTCTGACGCTCGTTTCGACCCCAAATCTATCCTTGTAAACATGCTCTGAATGCATAGAAAGGGTCGGCCTGCTGCGAGTGTGGGTCTTAGGTGTTGTTTCTCCACACAGCCCCTTCTGGGGCTAATCTAGGAGTTGTGCAGTGCGCATTGCAAAGGGTGCGTGAAACTGAATTTTACAAATAATTCTAAAAGAAAAAAACCAAATAATTATGTAAAACAAGTGCAATAATTTGTGCAGGTTAAAAACACAGTAAATATGTGACGTTACGATACCACGTGATCGCCTAGCTCATTACATTTTTATTTTCCGCGGGAATCGCTACACAGACGGGTTTAAAATCACCCGTAGTATCACAATTGAGAGTCCGATGCTCTAATACTATGACACCGCGCCCAAAGTGTTCCTTATACAATTATATATCCGCTTTAATATGGATTTGATTCAGATGTAAATCTCATGATACATTACACAATTTGTTGTATTCGTTTTGAAAATATAATTTGGAATAACAATTTAATAATAATAATGAATGTAAATATGCTGGTTGCTTACATGAAAGTGCATAATAAGTAATGGTGCAGATCTTATAAATAATATGATATTGGTCAGGAAGCCAGTGCAAAGACCTCAAAAGAGGCACTGAGTGAGAAAACCGCTAAGCAATTCTGTACACGTTATAACCTAGTCCTTAAGGGAAATATTGTGAAAACGGGAATTACAATATTCAAGGCTACTAGTAACACGTGCAGTTTCGATAGTTTTTATAACGGAAAGAGGCAGATATCGGCGGATACGTAGTAAATCACGAACAGCTATTGGACAGTGAATAGTGTTGTGCTGGACAGACTTCCGTCAAAACGCAGCGAAATTGTTTGATTTGTTCAGATTTGTTCATACTTAGTAACCTGATTGATTGTGACACTTGATCAGAATATGAATGATATGGGTCGGTCAATCAAGGAAACGCGTGATATGGATTTATACAAATTTACAAAGAATTTAAAGTTAAAAGTACTACGGATTTTAACCAAAAATGTGGCATGTCTCCGCAGACGAAGCGGTTGGGAAAACAGACAAGTGACGTTATTGTTGTTGGTCTCCTGTTTCTTTCTGAAAGTTCGGGGTGAGGCTTGCCTCCATACTGGTATGCCATGTTTGTGTTCCTTTTCCCTTTCCCGTCACTGTTCATTGCCGTCTCCACCACGCGTCACCACTCCCATTATCTGTTGCCTTGTTTAGTTTTGTACTCTCCTCCTAATCTCTCCAAATCTCTAGTCAATAGAGGTATTTCCATAATCATAATATCGCTGCAAAATCTAGTGAACGTTCTAACAAGTCAACTTTTTGTTGTAGTTGAATGAGGGTTGTGGGGAGACAACATCCTCGGAAAAGGTTAAACAAAAGAGCAACAAGCCAGTATAACAAATACGGTACCTCTATTTCGCGCGAAGGAGAGAGGTGTCTAAAGAAATTACACATCATATTCCACGAGAGAAGAAAACTAAACTGAGCAGCACGTACGAATCGGAGGCTGGATCACAGAAGTCATATATCAGAATACAATAAAAACGAATCGTCTATGCCATAGAGAATCATCCTACATTTCCAGGTAAACCAACATGTGTCACACTAACACCTTCCATGGGCCACAATGGAAACCACAAAAGGGAAAGGACAAAAGTGAAGCGTGAAAGAGCTACACCATACGCATGTGAAACTAATGGAGAAATACATTTACTTAAAAAAGAATAATGCCCGTCTCAGACAGGCAGAAAAATTAAAAACAATTTGACATTGTATTGAGGCATTTTAACGGCTGAGTTTTCAATGCCGTGTAATTGCTCTTTGAGAAGGATTGCATTACGGTGAAGAAGGTCGAGGTGTAGAAAAGATAGCTGTCTGATACGTCGGAGAATCACCACGCCAAATTCCTTCCATCATGTTCCGAGTGCAAAAATGTAACATGTTAATTCACGTCAAATATAAAAAATAGGTTCATTTTAATCATGAAAAACGTATCATGTTATGCTCAAATGAGGTCAAAATGTCCACCCTTAAAAGTACCCTTATATGAACACCATATTACTGAATTGTTCTTTGCTCGGTTCGTTATGATTCAGCAGTTGCATCCATATATGGCAGGCACACACACACATACACACACACACAGACACACGCAGCACACACAGACACACACACGCACACGCACGCACGCTAGATTACTGTGTTGACCAATCTGCCACTGCGCTTACATTTCAAATACAAAAAAATGGTATTGTTACGAAAACGCCAACGCTGAATTAATCCAGTTTTATATCACAATGAACACGTCTAATTAACTCTTACGTGGAATGCAATGGAGAAAATGTCAATAGTTAAAAAAATCAGGCTAACGTAGTGCACATAGGTAGTTTGCCAACAAAACTGATTGATGTTGTACGTTTTTCTTTTCAACGTTTTACTTCGGTCGATGTATGCGTGTTACACTTAGGACAATATGTTGCCACTCTATTGGAGACAATTTGTGCCTTTGATAAATACGTCCCAGTGACGTAATCTGTTGAGTGCCCTAAGAATACTGATGCCGATGATCAGCTTTCTACAACTGCTAATACGTAAACACCAGAAGAAAAAACATCGTTATATATGTAATGCGGTATCCAGTCCTTAAGACTACTCAAAGCGCTTTACACTTTACTCCCTGCCAGACCTGTTCATCGAACACTATCTCGACTTCTCTTTTCTGAACAATTCAGCCACGCTGCACCCGAAGTATCACAATTGAGAGTCCGATGCTCTAATACTGTGACACCGCGCCCAAAGTGTTCCTTATACAATTATATATCCGCTTTAATGTGGATTTGATTCAGATGTAAATCTCATGATACATTACACATTTTCTTGTATTCATTATGAAAATATAATTTGGAATGACAAATTTAATAATAATAATGAATGTGCTGGTTGCTTACATGAAAAGGCCTAATAGGTAATGGTACAAATCTTAAAAATAATATGATATTGGTCAGGAAGCCAGTGCAAAGACCTCAGAAGAGGCACTGAGTGAGAAAACCGGTAAGCAATTATGTAAATGTTGTAACCTAGTCCTTAAGGGCAATATTTGCGATAGTTTTTGAAACAGAAAGAGGCAGTTATCGGCAGATACGTGGCAAGTCACGAATAGCTATTAGTGAATAGTGTTGAGCTGGACAGACTTCTTGAAAATTTCCTGAAAAAATACAAAGATACATGTACACTTTTAAATTGTTATTCATGTAACAAAAATCAGTAATGTAAATTGTTAATAAAAGTACATACACAGTTTTGATTATATCAATCGCTATAAAGAACATTTACTGCCACATATAATTCACACTTAAATTATATAAGTTAGATAGACACATAACTTGAAAGGCCATCATATATAAAAAATATATATATTTGTCATAACTGCGGTGGCTCCTATGATAGCGACAATATGTCTTAATCCGAGCCACTGACCCCCTATTTATGATACAATTAAAAAGTGATTTTCTGTTAATTAATTACTATACTGGTTTCAAAAATGGTACATACACACATTATTATGTATGCCGATCTATTTCATTAGTCTAAATGTATATACTAGTGTCAAAACTAGTATCAAACAATGATTAAAAACAATCGATGTCAAAAGTAAATATAAAGAAAGTCCATGCATTAGTACATCAGTGTCCTTTTTCTCACAACTCTAAATGTTCAAATGTTCATCGTGTGTTAAATATACATTGTCAAATGTAAAGGAAGTTCATATACTACCTTCGTTTAAGAAGATTATAGTGTCCTTCTTCCTCACAAGACTTATAGTTAGAATGTTCATTATGTGTTAACGTCAGTGATTCAGAGTGATGCTGATATGATTAAATCAACGAAGTACTCGTGGAATTCTGCACGGCTGATATTCCTAACGGCCTCTGGTTTTGTCGTTGGTGTACACTGATGGATCAACGTGGACAGTTTCCCCATTGCATTTTCAACCGCAATGATACAGTCCGTCGGTGACAATAGAGGTAGCAGCTCGGTCATGTAGGACGACAACGGAATAAATGAGCGCCATATCAGATGGCCACAAGAAGACAGTTCGAGTGATGACGCTTCCATAGGAACGCCGAAGACAACGTCACGTGGTAGAGATATTTCTGACACGTCACGTGGTAGCGTATGGACACGCCTAACGGATGGGCTGTCATTGTCGTCGTCTGAAATGACGATAGCTTGGATGTTGAAATGATGCTGCTGACGTCGCTGACGTCGCTGACGGTCTAAGTATGATAAGGTTGCTTCGAGTGCTTCACGAAAGTTCAATGGACCTACTTCGTCTGCGTTGGGGGGCGTGGTGAAGTCTTGAGGCTGGTGGAGAACGTTGTGTTCACGAATCCATGACATGTTGGTTTGAACAGGATCAGAGATGATGGCTCGCTCCTAGAAAAAAAGAATGAGGACTGAGTGAGTTTCTGACATTCAAGACTGAATGAGTTCCAGCGATGACAGAACATAGTTGTCAAAGCCGGCGTTGGATGTTTTTTTTATAGTCACTTTCGCCCGAGCCCCACGGAGTTTTTACAAAGCCCCATACTGTTCATCAGGATTCTTTATGGCTGCGTATGCAGCGGCTGAAAAACCCAATATTCTGGCCTCCACGTTGTCAAAAACGCAAGCCCAAACCTATGTGCCTTGCCAGTCGGACGCGCAGAGCGAATTTGAAAGTGACCAGACCTTCCTGTCGTCGATGTATGTAACAAGTATACCCTTTGGCGTTGGACGTAACTTTATGTGGGCAGAGTTTGCAAGACGGATAATATACATATCTACTTTGACTTACTTTTTGTTATTTTTTGATTATCACAACAGCCGCGTGTCAAAGATTATTGTGTCAGGCATGCTGGTGACTAGAGTTGTCATGGAGACGCTGACTAGTGGCTGGCGCTGTACAGAAGGAGGGAATCGTTTTCGTACATTTCAATTTAATGGTGGCTGAGAGAGAATGTCTGAACGTTGCGTTTGCAGGTGGCCGAACAAACTACAAGAGGGACCGTGCAATTGGTGCAAAGGGTAAGTGATTATTGTTGTTGTTGGTATAACTATATAATTATTAAGAGTGATTTAAGTTTGGTTCGTTCAGTGTATATGTGGGCGAATACATTAGTCCTGGATAATATTTTAAAACTAGATTATTTAATTTACTGTATACTTCTCAGCATCTGTGAAGAGAGGTTGATGGGTGGACTTGAAGGAGAAGAAGATACAGATGAGTTTGATGAAGAATTCTGGTCAATTATATAATTAATAAAATTTTAATAAAAGTGAAATAAATTATTCATTGTTATAATTAAGGTAGTCAGTGATTCATATTGATAATTCAAAGAAAAAATACATATTCTTCAAAATAGTTTTAGCAGACTATGCGGTTCAGTTAATAGACATATTTAAAAAGACGTTCTCGCACACAGTTGGTAATAAAAAAAATGTGATAAACAAGCAAGTCTTTCATTGTCTGGGAGCGTCGACTCTTATAGATTGAAAAAAGTGTACTCAGACACACTCGATTATAATAAACACATGTGGTATAATGATAAAAAGAGAAACCAGAGCAAGCATTACTAAAGTGGAAACCTATCAGTGATAGGATTATTTATGCTAGATTCTTTTCAAGATATGTGAAACTATCAATCATACAAACATATGCACCAACAAATGAAACAAGTGACAAAGAGAAAGACCAGTTCTATGAACAGTTGCAGTCAGTTGTGGGCAGTGTACATAAACATGATGTGCTCATAGTAATGGAGGACCTAAATGCCAAAGTTGGAGAAGACAATGAGGGCTATGAAGACATAATGGGAAGCCATGGAATTGGTGAAAGAAATGAAAATGGAGAAAGACTAATTGACTTATATGGATTAAACAACCTTGTGGTAACAGGTACCATATTTCCACATCGACTCATCCATAAGCAGACATGGACATCTCCAGGAGGGTGAACCAAAAACCAAATTGACTATGTGCTAGTGAGCAGGCAGCACAGAAGATCAGTTATGGACACCAGAGTGATGAGGGGAGCAGACATTGCGAGTGACCACCAGTTAGTGCGCTCGAAGATCAGGCTGAAGCTAAACAGGAAGCAAAAGACCAGTGAGAACAGAAAGAAATTCGACACAATCAAGCTGCAACAACCAACCATAAAAATGCAATTCTCGTTGAAGCTACGGAACAGATATGATGTACTACAGGACTACGACGAGACAGATAATGACATTGTTGAGAGAAAATGGCAAGAATGCGAGGTGGCCGACAAAGAAACAGCCGAAAAAGTACTTGGGTTATACAAAGAGAGGTCAAAAACCATGTATCAGCAAATGGTCATGGGAGCTGGTAGAAGACAGGAAACAACTAAAGAACAACATAGAACAAGCAAAGTCAGAAAGGATAAAGCAGAGCTACAAGGATAAGTATCAACAAAAAGACAAAGACGTAAAGAAAAGCATGAGACAACATAAAAGAAAGTGGGTAGACAACATGGCCGCAGAAGCAGAGAAAGCAGCCGGGAACGGAAGGACGAAAGAAGTCTACATCACAAAGACACTTAGTAACGACAAGCACAAGACAGCGAATGCAGTAAAAGATAAATCTGGAAACTTAATAACTGAAGGACCAGCCAGGCGGGCAAGATGGAAGTAGCATTTTGAAGAAGTCCTTAATAAACCTATGCCCGATGACCCCGTTGTAGATATTGAATTAGATCTGATTATAGATGAAATCAGCACAGACTCTATAACAAAAACAAAGATTAGAGCAGCACTGGGGAAACTAAAGAATGGGAAAGGCGGAGGTAAAGATGACATTACAGGATAATTGTTGAAAGCAGGCATGGCGACAACAGAGAACTGGCTTCTAAGCTATTTCAAAACAATTCGGGAACAACAAAAAGTACCAAAGACGTGGAAACAAGGACTGATTTTTAAAAAACCAAAGAAAGGTAACCTTACAGAGTGCGGAAATTTGAGAGGAATTACTCTAACATCTGTCCCCAGTCAAGTCTTCGGAAGAGTGATAATAGACAGAATAAGAGATGGAGTTGACAACAAGTTGAGAGATGAACAAGCAGGTTTCAGAAGAGGACGAAGCACAGTTGAGCAGATATTCAACCTTTGAAACATAATAGAACAGGTAGTGAAATGGCAAGCAACGCTATATGTAACTTTTGTAGACTTCGAAAAGGCATTTGACTCTGTGCACCAAGAGAGCCTTTGGAAAATCATGGCTAGCTACCGAATCCCACACAAGATAATCAGAATGGTCCAGATGTTGTACGAGGACAGTTAATGTGCAGTGTTAGATGAATGTGAACAATCTGAGCGGTTCAAGATAAAAACTGGAGTTAAGCAAGGCGACGTAACGTCCGGATTTCTTTTCTTGATGGTAATCGACTGGATAATAAGAAAAACAACTGAAGAAAACAACAGGGTTAAGACGAAGATTCATGTCAAAACTTGGACTTCGCAGATGGCAATGCGATTATGTTTTCAAGTTACAGACACATGCAAGCAGTCAACAAAGTTGAATGCATTCGCATTAAAAACCGGCCTAAAAATCAATAAAAAGAAAAACCGAAGTACTGAGGATAAACAGCAAATACAACAACAGAATACTGATTGATGACCAACAACTGAATGAAGTAAAGAAATATACATACCTTGGCGCAAACATAGCAAGCAAGGACGAGGGGTGACGATATTAACAACAGAATACGAAAAGCACGGACATCATTCATGACACTCAAGCAGATGTGGAGCTCAAATGTGTACACATTAAAAACTAAACTCAAATTATACAATCCTCTGGTCAAATCAGTTTTACTGTATGGATGTGAATCATGGAAAGTAAACAAAAGCGACAACAGAAAACTTGACATGTTCCATGTCAACTGTCTCAGAAGAATTTGAAAAATTAGATGGCCAGTAGTAATTTCGAACAAAGACATTGAGAATATAACAGCAGAAGAGAAGATCAGCACAGAAGTACAGAGAAGATGGAATTGGATCGGGCATGTGCTGAGAAAGAAGGACCACAACCACTACCTGACAGCACTGACGTGAACGCCGGAAGGGACAAGAAAAGTTGGTCGACCAAAAACAGACACATAGCCGTTGACAGGGCGAGATGGCGGAGTCGCACAGCAGCCTTATTGACCATAAGGCCCGAAGAGGATAGGTAAGGTAAGGTAAGGTAAGGTATAATATTACCAACCGTCATGTTGTGATCTTTCTTTGTAGTCTGGGATGCAAGTCTGTTTTGTTGTGTCAACAAGAGGCTTTCGTATTTAACATTTAAATGTGACGTTATGCACGGTTATAATTAACAGATGTGGCATAATATTACCAAGCGTCATGTTGCAATCTCTCTTCGTTGTCTGGGATTTTAAAATATGCGCTCACACACACACAGTCAGTAATGAAATTATTGTCTCATACAGATTGAAAAAGTGTGCATTCACAGACATACTCGATTATAATAAACATATGTAGTATACTATTATGAACACTCTCTCTCTCTCTCTCTCTCTCTCTCTCTCTCTCTCTCTCTCTCTCTCTCTCTCTCT
>OZ023212.1:12743949-13007968 GCA_963995525.1 Escarpia spicata
CTTTGAAAGCACACATTCATGGTTAATATAGTAGTTTTTTTTATTTAACTGTTAAATTTTTTAAATTATGTGTTTCAGTGTTTGGCAAGATGTACATTGGTACACTTACTGGGAGGTCATTTGAGAATTGATACACTACTTCTATGGTCCATGACCCTCACCAGCACCGCTTCCACCAATACAGTGGTGGATCATACTCACGGGCGAACCAGATTCCGGTTATGAATCGGAAGGTGATTAAATTTAGAAAAACACCTTTAAAATAAGGTGTTGTGTTCGTTTTATTCATAGATCATATATCAGATAAGCCCTCTTAAGGGTGGACGACGTAGGTATTTAGTCTTACACACATGCACGCACTAACGTTCAAGGGGGATGGACAATAATTAAGGGATATGACCTCATCAGATTAAGTAGGCCAATAACCCCAACGGGGCGCTCCTAACTGGAAATGAGTCAGCATTTTCACTGCCACATTTTCATGCAGATACATCGGCGTATTGATAAATACTTACATACTACAACATAATGGAACATTCGGCGATCTCATCACAATGAAAAGAGCATCAGAATTATACAAGAGCATCAGACAAGAGCATTACAATTATACAATACAATGATCAGTTCGTTGTTTTATAGACACTGAGAAGACATGCACCACAAACTGGTTATTTCAGAGAGCTTTGCATACACCTGTCCTTGATCACTTGGCAGAAGAACAAAGCGAACATTGCTCTTCAGGGCAATGTTCGCAACTATATTGTTGTTCTTCAAAAATACGCCGCTGATGACTGTCGTTTTGACAGCTACATCCATGAACAGTTGTCAGTGCATGAACATGATGCCGCTGATGACACACTCTCTGACGGCTACTTCCACGAACAGTTGTCAGTGCATGAACATGATGCCGCTGATGACACACTCTCTGACGGCTACTTCCACGAACAGTTGTCAGTGCATGAACATGATGCCGCTGATGACACACTCTCTGACGGCTACTTCCACGAACAGTTGTCAGTGCATGAACATGATGCAGCTGATGACACACTCTCTGACGGCTACTTCCACGAACAGTTGTCAGTGCATGAACATGATGCCGCTGATGACACACTCTCTGACGGCTACTTCCACGAACAGTTGTCAGTGCATGAACATGATGCCGCTGATGACACACTCTCTGACGGCTACTTCCACGAACAGTTGTCAGTGCATGAACATGATGCCGCTGATGACATACTCTCTGACGGCTACTTCCACGAACAGTTGTCAGTGCATGAACATGATGCCGCTGATTACACTCTCTGACGGCTACTTCCACGAACAGTTGTCAGTGCATGAACATGATGCCGCTGATAACACACTCTCTGACGGCTACTTCCACGAACAGTTGTCAGTGCATGAACATGATGCCGCTGATTACATACTCTCTGACGGTTACTTGCACGAACAGTTGTCAATGCATGAACATGATGCCGCTGATTACACACTCTCTGACGGCTACTTCCACGAACAGTTGTCAGTGCATGAACATGATGCCGCTGATAACACACTCTCTGACGGCTACTTACACGAACAGTTGCCAGTGCATGAACATTATGCCGCTGATTACACAATCTCTGACGGTTACTTCCATGAACAGTTGCCAGTGCATGAACATGAAGCCGCTGATGACACACTCTCTCACAGCTATTTCCATGAACAGTTGTCAGTGCATGGACATGACGCCGCTGATGACACACTCTCTCACAGCTATTTCCATAAACCGTTTCAAACATATATTTTACCAAATGTTATCAGAACAGTGCAAATTGTCAGAAACTGGTGAATCGCACATAAGCGCATGAAGATTGGTTCGCAATGCTGGTAGAGGCAGCGGTGTAACCTTGTGGATAAAATATGTTTTCGAGAAGGCCCGGTTGGTTTAATGCCTGGCTCGTACTTAGTAACCTAGCATATGGCAACACACTGTCACTGGTATATACTGGAAGGAACATTTTTAGGGAAAGATCATGTATTGTTCGTGCTATTCTTATTGTAACTTGTAATTACTATCACTTGTAATTGCAGTGTTGTGGTTATGTTAGAAATTATTGCCGACACGATGTGTAAACGTAATTCTAAGTTTAAACGTATTGACGTATTCCCCTGTATTATGTGTATATTCATTTCTTTATTTCAACAACTTTGTTGAGTATGAGCAAGTATTACACCAAGGTTAACTCCACCATAATATATTATATATTCATATGTATATATACATACATACATATATATTCTTTGAATACATGTACTCTTGAAGATGGCGCTGCGAACGTCACGCTTGTCCGCCATTGAAGGGTCATTTTAACACGGCTGAGATGAGATAGGTGAACATAGTTATTTTTGGACATTGCTAAATATTGCGGTACGTCAATGTCCATTTCCAGGATTCTAAAATGATGGTCTACAATAAACATGTTGTTGTTTCAGCTTGAGGCAGTGCCGTTTAACGCCCCAATCACTGACTATCATTAGCTCACTGGGACTGAGTCACCTGCAACAATTAGAGGAGCTCAGAATCATTTAATTATTCCTGTTGGTAAACAGTTATAGCGTTCTGTGTTTTAAGAACACAGAGAGTGCATCAGGTGTTTAAAATTTAAACAAAACAGTGGAACTGTGTAAATTGTAAATCATTGTTTCCTGAAGTCTGCATGAAGCGGTTGCGGGTGCATAGCATTGTCGACACACAAATTTGGGCGTATAGTTGTTCATAATTTGCACCTGGAGTTTGTTTCAGACGTTCAGTCTTGGCTTGGTTCACATTTATGTTTTATTATGTATTACTTTTTTAAAAAGTCCACCACCGGCGATCGATGCAAGTAGTAGCATGGTCTATCTGGAAAAGCATCCGAGGGGGTGACAGTGGTCCCATGTAGAAATTCTAAGATGGCGATTGTCCCCACGTGACCTAGCTCCCCCTAGCGGAAAGAAGTGTAATTAGTGGCGCCACCTGGCTGCAGAGGGGTGAATTAGAGTGTTACGTGGAGGTTCCTGCGGGAGTTAGAGATATGTGTGTGTATGAATGCGCGTGTATGAAAGAATTAACGAAACACAAGAGTATACGAGTGCACACGAATTTTATTGACGAAAGATACAAGCATACGTATGACATGAAACTGTGTTTTATTAAACGAAGACAAGTGGACGACGCCGTGACATGACTTGCGGGTGACTGAACACCGCGACAGAGGTCGTGAGCTTACGGGTCATAACGACCACGCCAGTGGCTCGTAGGATGCTAGTACTACTTACGGGTGAGCGAACACCGCGGCAGAGGCCGTGAGCTTACGGGTCATAACGACCACGCCAGTGGCTCGTAGGATGCTAGTACTACTTACGGGTGAGCGAACACCGAGGCAGAGGCCGTGAGCTTACGGGTGTGTGACCACCGCGCCGTAAGCTCGAATCATGTAATCATGATGATACCTGTCCGTTAATGAAACACGGTTATTGCAGTTGTTTAAGCCAATCAAATACACGGCAGTCGTTTGTTACCAGATCAGTGCCGAAACCGTTCACGAATTCCTTCATGGGAAATCCACGACAACGAAACATGAGATAAGCAACACAGTATTGTCCACAAACGTTAGACACGGGACTCTGCAGTCTCTTTGAATTATGAGTCCACATTACACAATGTTTATTCAAGAATCGACGGAACTCGACGTGTCGCGGCGGCAAGCCGTAAGAGCAGAAGTATTCACCGCGACTTTTGGCGTCTATGTAGAGTGCTATCCAATGTTCGCCGAAGGCGACGGGGTAAGCGTCTATCTGGAGAGCGAGTAGTACGTCTTTGGGTACGATCCCACGTACGATGGCATGGGCGTGCGAATCGATGGTGAGAAGGCGAACGAGCTGCAGGGTTTCTATCAGTAGTCGTAGATGACGTTGCGACTCTTGTCGATCTTCAGCACGGTGTCGAACTCGGCGTAGGCGATGACGTTCACAGTGGTCGTCAGCGCGTCGCGGAAATGAATCTCAATGCGCAGGTTGCCCTTTTGTACCAGATGGAAGCAGCAGTCATCGCACGCATCGGGGGTGAGGTCCAAGCCGAAGAAGGTGTAGCCGTGTCGGAAGTCGGCGCGAGACAAGCCATTGCCTTCGTCCTGCCACACCTTACCCGTCGAGGTGAACAGGTTGTGGTAGCACCTGACAAAGAGGTCGTCGTCGAAATTGGGTTGGAAAGGTTGGAGGGTATCTGTCGTCCGTCGACGTACACGGCGAGGAAGTTGATGTGGTTGTTTTTCGCGTGAAAGGGATTTCTGGCGTAGCTTCCGTTGTAGGCGTCGTTATCGATGCAGCACAGCACGAGGCGTTTCGGAAGAGTGCCAAGAAAGAGATTCTCGTGCGTGTGCGAGCGGGTACCTGTGGGAATGGAGTAGACCTTGCAGTCGACGGGTCGCATCGGATACTTGGCGATGGTTTTTTCGAGGGCTTTGATGTGAGCCATCTGCACGCCCGGATTCACGGAGGCCTTCTTGACGAACAGTGTGGCGTTGACGATCTTTATCTTGTAGTCGGGGTTGGCGCTGCCGGCCATGAGCGCGAACGCATCCTTGCTGCGCACCAGACGTATCTTGACCTCGACGCCGTTGATGAGGAATTTATCCTGTAGGAACAGGTCCACGTGGAGACGACCCATCATGTCGACCACGCGACTCTGGACGATCATGTTGCGTCTGGTGACGAACCCCGCGTTGGCTGCATCGCCGGCGTCTATTTCGACGGCTTCCATACGATTGCCCGTGTTCTTGTGCCACATCTGACTCGTCAGTTGCGTCTCCTTGGCATCATCTCCGTAACTGAGCAGCGTCTCTATGTAGGCGCGGTACGGGTACGTGTTGGTCGAGGGAGTCACGAGCGTTCCGTTCAGGTAGACGTCGACCTGACTGAACAGCGAATGGAGCCAGTTATTCACGGGACGGACGGGATCGGCGGCGGCGAGGTCGGCACGCGTCACCTTCGCCTGGACGTGTAGCATCGTGCTGGCGAGATCCAGGTAATCGTCTCCCGAACCGGGTATGACGAATTCGATCGGTCCGCCCGAGTCGAGCGAGGACATCGGTTGGTGTTGTACCGTGTGACTATCGATGATGCCGGTCTGAGTCGGAGGCACGGCGAACAGATCGAGCTCACCCTCACACGATAGTTTATGCACGAACGCCATCGTCAAATATATCGGACTCACGTGTCGTCCTCTGCTTCCTCTTGCGTCTCCCGGCTGTACTGACTCGTTTCGTAGCGGGTGCGCGTCTTATACGCTTACGCGGTTGCACGCAGCGGTGACGCGACGTTTCGCGACCGTTCTGATGTTCTGACCCGACAGGACGTCGTCGGCTATGCGTGCGCCGGTCGACACCGCTCTCCTTCCCAAAGCCACGGCACCTCTCTTGACGAGCGGCATGACGCTACGCAGTAGACCTCCGAATAGACTTCCTAGTCCGTGTCCTCGTTGGTATCGGGCACCCGCGAAATAGGGAAGCGCACCACCCGCTTGACGAGCGTAGTAGTCGTAATTCATCTCTGTAGAACAGTGCCGTCCGTCACCGTCACCTTACCGACCTCGAATGGCACGCGACGTCCGGTGTCGACTCTTATATCTATCTCGATCGTGCCAAACTCTTTGTAGAGAACGGGTGCGTAGTGAGTCTTGTCAAAGGTCTTCCACACGATGTCGCCGTGGCTACCGCTCAGCGGGACGATGCGTAGCAGTGGTACGAGTCTGACACCGACAACTCGCGGTTCCACAACATCCGTGTAGACGTAGAGCGATTCGAGCCCTCGTTCCACGTTGACTACGGTGTCGGCTTCCATGATATATACCTTGAACTCGGGAGCCGTGGGATCCTTCGGGAGAGCCGACAGCGTATTGTTGCGAAAGCCGAGAACGGTGGTCAGCATAGCGCCGAGGAAGATGGTATTCGGTAGCATGTACACCGTTATCTTATGTGTGATGGTACTGTAGCTCAGTTTCACCCGTCCCTCCCCCGCCACGCGACGTAGAGCGGCGTTAATGGCGAAGACTAGTGACCACGGATCTTTATATTGTCCGGTCCCGATTCTGGTACTCTTCGTGTGCATGGGCCACACGTTCCCCTCCTCTTATACCATTAACGTTACAGCGAACCCCACGTTGACGTCTACGACGTTGTACCAACTGTGCGGGTACTGTATCTCCACCAGTCCACACTCCAATTGTCCCGGTAGTAGGATACGTTGCGGTAGCGTCTTGACGTAGTGGGTTAGCGTGTTATCGGGGTGCGTGCGCATGGAAGCATTGCTAGGCAACGTGAGATAAAAAATCACTCATGTTGTTTCAACGTCGGGCTGGGTAGCAGGTAACCCAACGAACTGCTCAAGAAGGCCGTCCACAAAGTCGGATTCGCCTGGTGTCCCAACGACAGGTTGTTGATGCTGACAAAGAAGACCGTGTACAAGACGACGACCTGACACAGAAACACGATCTTCTCTTAGGGACACGCGGTGCCATATATGTGCCACGGAGTCCTCTCTTTCTGTGGCGGCGGAGCGTCGATTTCGTCGTCATCGACGTCGCTAACGGTGACCCGTGATGTCATCTCGTCCGTCATGAGTGGGTGAATGAAATCGTGTCAGACGCGTGACTAGTCTTTATAGCCGACGAGGGCCTTGGCATCGATCCAGCTGTTGAATTTCGAAGGGTATCCGAACCATTTCACCAACACCTCCCGTCGCCTGCCCACCTTGCGTCGCTCCACTATCGATTCCACACGGTACAGTTTATCGACCGGAACAGTCACCTTCTCCAAATCCGGTTCGTAGAAGATACCGTTCAGTGTTTCGCCGAGATCGTCCGTCAGGCGATATATGAGCAGATCGGACGGTTGCACCTCGTGTATGATGAATATTTCCTCGGTCCAATTCGCCGTGTACCCTTTATCGAAGCGTCTCTTGACCTTGATGATATGCACGCGATCCGCAACGTGATACTTGGGCACGCCTTTTCCGTGCTGATCACCGTACAGGCGCTGCCACACCTCTTCCTGATTCGACGCATTCACTTGCGACGGAGCCATACAGATGCTGCGGTGAGGGGTGTCATTGTACGAGCGTACCAGGTCCTGAAGGATATCCATGTATCGTCTCGTGTTTCGTCAGGTATCGCCACATGCGCGTCTTTAACGTGCGATTAAAGCGTTCCACGATGCTCGCCTTGGTCTCCTCGTTGTAGGTGGAGAAGTGATGGATACCCTACTTGTCCAATACACCCCGAACGCCACGGTTAAGGAATTCCAGTCCTCTATCGGTCTGCAACGTTAGCGGACGATCGGTGTCGGTGAACAGTCCGTCCAGCGCCCTCGTCATCGACGTCGCCGACTTGGTCTTCAGCGGAACGCATCGGGTGACTTTCGAGAAGACGTCGATCACCGTGAGTAGGAACGTCGTACCGTCGTTGTCTCGTTTCAGACTGGACACGTCGACAAGATCAGCCTGCCACTGTTGATTCCGGCCTCCGACGACCACGCGCCGCCACCGGAAAAGAACGCTCACCGGTTTGTGTAGGGTATAGGCGTTCTGTTCCGATAGCCATTGTCCGACGACCTTTCTCAGTACACGCTGTATAGGTCGGAAGGCGACGCAACGACTCGATTCCCCCGTAACTCCCCACCTTGGCGGGATCAAAGTAGAATTCCTGTAGCTGTTTGCGACGGCGGCCCATGATGATGTACGGATGATATAATCGATGGTAATCCCGCACACGATGTGAAGTCCGGCGTAGGCGACAGCGGTAAACAGACGACGTGTTAGACTGTCCCGTGGATCGCACATTATACTGTCGAATCGGGACGGTGCGCCTCCTTTATTAAAGACGCTCCCATGCTTGCTGCTCGACGGTGGCGTAGGTAGGGCGGCGTTGCCGCCGCACGAGGGGTGTCCACTGCAGCGTTCGACGTGCTCTACCGAGCGATCGTGTGGCCGCTGCCGCCACGGCACTCTTCCTTTGCCCCTGTTGAATGTGGAGTCTCCTGGCCTCGTTGCCCACCAACTCCATGGGCAGATTCATGTCGCCGAGTTGGCGCGCAAACACCTGCCATCCCGTCGGATCGCCGTCGCTCTTGCGCTGGCGCAACAGTTCGTTCACGAGGTCCACCACGTTACTTCCGGGTACCGCTACTCCTTTGTGTATGAGCTCTTCGCGCGCACTCCACACGACGTCTCGTTTCAGACGTTCCATCAGTCGTCTGACTTTGGCCTGCAGCGCCTTGGGAACGCTGTCGACGACTTCCGCGTCTATACCTCCCGCTGCCGTGGCCACTGGGTAACCTTGCATATCTTGGTTCACCGTCATCACGCGCACCTGTTCGCCCGTGCGTCGATCGGCCAACACTTGATTATACATGACGAACTTGTCGCCGTCGGTGAGATCGTGTCTGTCGAGTATGGCTTTCATCTCGTCGTCGATGACCTGCTTGCGTCCTAGGGTCTCCAACAGTCGTGGATCTACTAAGGCCATCTTCCGTGCGTGTTCTATAGTCGTCGTCTACTTGAGTAGCACCTCTTTGAGCAAGGGTAGAAAGATCGCACAGGCCAACGGTACTAGCACAGCCGACAGGAAACCGCCGATCTGTCCCGCGCCGACCTGGTTACCCTGTAGCAAGATGTGACATCTCCTCGCCGCCGGCACGCCTCTCCGTGCCAAGGTGCGCAGGTTCGTTTTATACCTACTCAAATGGCGTCTCTGTCCGTCGGTCAAGGAAATGTTCTTCTTCAATGTGTTGTAGTCACACTCGGCTAATGCGCACAACAGATCGGCGTCGGCGTTTCGGGTGAAGGCTCGTCTCAATTTCGCGCCAAGTGACCTATCTGTGACGCGTCGCGAGGATTCTTGAAGACCACCATGTATTGCGCGTTCAGACTGATCGTGCGACTGTCCTTGTTTTTTGGAAACAGGTTCTGCACGAGATACAGTACGGACGTGTTCTGGTGATGACTCTTTTTCGTGAACAAGGTCGTGATCCGTTCGTTCGTTTCCGCCATCAGATCGTCGATGACCACGAGGTTACGCGTCGACCGCACCGCTCGGCAAGCCTTCCTCGAAGCATACCAGGTCATTGTCGACGGCGGCGGCACTCTGCCATTCTCCGTAACACCACGTGATCTTCTCGGGAGGCGGATCGATCATCGTTGCGGCGTTACGTAGCAAGCGCGTCACGAACGTACTTTTACCACACCCCGTCGGACCCGCAACGATGCAGGTGAAGGGATGTTTCCATCGCGTGTCCATGCGTGTTCTAGTAGCTGGTGGTCACGTTTGAAAAAGTCGCGTTGTCCACTGTGACGTTAGATACGACGACGATACCTCCACCACACCACGAGGAACGAAGGAAGGGAACGTTACACAACAAAACGTACAAGACGTACACTCCGACTGTTCCTACTAGTGCTACTCCTACGACTGCTCGCGTCCGTGACATGGTGCACTATGACTATCGATTGCGTGACATCTGTCTAAATAGTGTTATTTGTGTGTGTCTAGTTTCGGCCTACTAACCGCGTGACAGCTAGAGGCGCCTATAAGCCCAACTGACGTAGGGGCGCATTTCCTCATTGTGTCAGCAGTGGTTCGGCATATCGATCGTCGTTACACGTCCACCGGACCCGTGGTGACTCCATCATCGTGGACCACGCGCTTGGCGTAGAAGTAGGTCAACGCCGCACGTTCCTGGATGTACGTCAGCACGGACGAGTGATTCACCCGGAACCCGCGGTTCTTTCCGCTTCCGCTCTGAGATTGGTCAGCACGTCCAGGAACGCCTGCTTGTCGATGGTGTTGAGTCGTTTTTTCAGTATTTATTGACGGAACCCGAACAATAATAGGTCTTGCTGCATAGACCCAGGAAACAGTCGCCGGACCATTCGACCTTGAAGAGTCCCGGTGTTCTCTTGTCGTCTTGCAACACGTATCGGTGCCGCCCCACGGACGTCCGGCCAGTCGACAGCACACGTACTCGTTCTGATGATCGGAGCAACATTCGGACGGTAGCCATTCGGAGCGGTGACGAAAGTAGTGTTCGCGCAGTGCCGGGGTCACGAGTTCGTCGACGGACTCTCCGGGCAGAGCTAAACAGGCGCTGTCCGTATCGGTTTCGCAGTACTCGAACAGCAGACGTTCCACGTACCTGACCATGAAATCGTAGTAGAACTCCAACATGCGCAGTTTGGCCCACTGCAACACGAAGAATCCCACGTGCGTGGGCAGGGTATATTTGACAGTACGCTTGTGCATTTCGATCTCGTTCGCATCGTCAGTGATGACGTCGAGTTGGCGGAAACGACGATCGTTGATCGCGATCGACGCCCTCTTCTCCGTGCAGTAGATGACTTCGCGATGTTTATCGACGTTGGTGATCAATTTCCCATAGGAAGAATTCCCCATAAGTTTGTTGGAGTCCGCGATCATGGCCTTGTTGGTGTGGACGTCTCCTTCGCGACGTGGAGTGGACAACGCCTCGCCGAATCGTCGGAAGCAGGCGACCGGTGTGTACTCGATGACCTGGTAGACGTGCGTCACCTCGAGTCCGTGCTCAAGGTACCATCGCAAGAGAGGTGTGCCGAGCAAGATCTTATCCCCACGATAACTCCCGACGAGCATGCGACGCGGGGTTGCCATGATGTCGTGTTTTTCGGCGTATCAACGCATGAACGGTCCGAGGTCATCGCTGGTAAGGTGAATGTTCTTGACTATAGGCTGCATCTAGGCAAAGTGCGCGCGCAGTTCCTCCGGTACACGTATGTCGCACTGAATCATACCGAACACGCTACCGTTGCGTACGCCTGTCAGGATCTGTTGTGACGTCATTTCCAGCGCACGTGTCGACGGCGCCGGCGAAAGATCACGTCCAGAAACTGTTTCACGCACGGATCGCGTCTCACGACCTTCCACTCGCATTCCCACAACTCAACGACCCTCACAAAGTGACGAAGGTAGGCCGTGTTCTTTCGCGTTTCGGCGAGCAGTTCCGTCATGGCTTTCCCGTTAACATCGTTGACCTCACGACCGGTGCACGGACAGCCGTGGTAGAAGCATCCGTGAAACTGATAGGCCGTCTTCATTTCGCTGCACCAACCGTACACCAGCAGTTTACCGATGCGCTTCTCTCGTCCGTTGGACTGGTGACGTATGGCGCGTCCCGTGCTTTCGGACTCCCACGTCAGCCATTCGGCGGCCATCTGATCTGTGGGCTGTGCTGTTTCGGGTCGGAACTCCTTCTCTTCCCGTCGTCGCGTGTACCATCCCGTCGGCATCTTTTGCGATAACAACCACAGATAGAGACAACAATGGACTGACACGTTCGAGAGGCATCACCGTAGTCGTTCCGACGTATCTTCGTGACCCCCTTCTCGTGATGTCTGGTGAAGATGAGTGACGGCCCTCCGACGATGTTCTCTCTGACGAGCTGATGGACGTCCTTGTTCGTCTCGTTGAAGAGCGTAAAGGTCTTCTTCGGCACGTAGTTGAACAGGTATGTCAAGGTCAAACCAGGTATACTCATCCCTTGTTTGAACATATCGAGACCGCGTTGTCGGTAGAACAAACTGTTTGGCGATGGCTTCCAAGAACGGCACGACGTCCATGTTGTTGTACCAGACGAGAAAGTGCCGCAACGTCTCCATATCATTGTCTCGCCACGTCTCCTGACATCGTGTGTAGTCGTCGTCGAATATATACCTTCGTTCTTCAGTCGACTGAAGAAGGCCTCTTTGGGAGGTAGAGCGGTGTCGTCGAGTCTCTCAAAGCTGTCCATGTATTCGTACGGGAAGTGACCTTTCGTGACTTCGCAACCTTATGCTTTCAGGTACTTGTCGTACGAGAATCCCGGGGCTATATAATGAGTCATGTCGAGGAATTTCAGGTCGTCCGTCGATAGACACATAAACATGTTGCCACGTTTGATCACGTGAACTCTTCCGGTATCCTTCTCCTCCTCCTCGTCGTCCTCTGTTTCTTTCTTTGTGGACAGGAAGTAGGGTACCAGGAACTGTTTGACAACGTTCAGATCGTACTTGCCCGAGTTGAATCCGATGACAGGCAACTGATGAAGCCAACCGTACAATTGACCAATGAGTGTTTTGTAGGGATTGGTCGGTTGTCGCCGTGACTCTTTGTCTCCCTCCGTGGCGTGTGCCTCCTGTTCGTCCCATGTCACGATAGCCTCCGTATTCGTCTATGATGTCTTCGTAGGCTGCATCGCTTATAGACTGAAGGATGGACATCATGTCGGATACCAACTTATTACTATCACCGTCCGTGATGAGATATTGCACTTGTTCGAATTCGGGTACGTTACTCGCTATGGACACACACACAATCCCGTGCACGTGCGCTTGTGTCTCTCTAGTTTGGATGCGTATTTCCATAACGAGCCGACACACTTCCTACATCGATCAGAGTAACAGTACATGTCTTGTATGTAGGAAAAGTGTCTCGTGGAGATTGACGAACACCGTTTCGGGATAGTGACACACCGAACGGCGCAAGAGTTCGGCAGTCGCCTTACCACCTTCTTCCTCCGGTTCGACGAATGTGTAGACGCATACGTTGGTCTCAAAGATGGTCTCGACGCGATAGAGGTCGTCCATCGTCACCCCGTCAAAGCTTTTCATAGCCACTCCGTCTTGGTCGTACTTCTCGTAGAGTACCTTCACAGTAGGTTCCAAGCGGTGTAGGCCACATCCGCGATGTAGGGCCAGGCACCGGAAGAGACACAGATTGTCGGTGTACCTCTTCGAGTTGTTGGGTTCTCTTTCCAATCAGATGACGGCTTTGTTCCGTTTGATGTACCTCGTTAGTGTGATGTCCACACATCCTAACGGATGGTCTACGATGTGGTTGACGAAGTCCGGACGTTGATTGATTACCCACTGCAACACGTCTGTACACTTATTCCTGTCTCGTACGTACACAGGTGCGTCAACAACACTCGGGGTGTCAGATGCCAGCTGCGAGTCCTTCACTTCAGACAGATGCTGGGGAACTGACGAGAGTTGAGGATATAAGATGATAGTTACTGGTTGAGTCGAGTTAGTTCGTGTGACGTAGAGACACAGATAGTCGTGTGGCGACATGACATATGTTCTCTATCTGTCCTTTGTTCGTGTAAGACAAGTGTGTTGACCGAGCACGGTAGGAGTTTGGAGAGACTGGGGAAGGACGACGGTGGGCGTCAACGACAAATCACTGTCAAAGTTGGAGGTGGGTCAAGTTCTAGGTCCAGCTGTTGACGAGTTGAAAACACGTGTCGATAATCGTACAGTAAGTCTTAACTTAAAGATTATACAGTCAACTTTAGCTACACCGGTTTCAAAAATCACATAAACTGGCGACTTTTACAAACATCGTCGTCTTATGACCTATAGTCACGTTTGTAGCAAATTATACTTTTTATTTACCAGTTTGTTCAAGTATGAACTATCGAATAATTAATGTATATGAACAAGATTTTGCATTAAAAGTGGTTTTCATGGACTAAGTCTTACATTTGTTGTTGTTTACTGAATGAAGTTCAACGATGAAGACACTTTGAGAGTTTGTACGACGACGGATGAAATGTGCAATAAACCATTTATAATACATTTCGTTGTTTCAGCTTGAACAGCTGCGATTTAACGAACTAGTCTCTGGCTGTCATCATAGACGGTCTGTGTCGCGGAGGCAGCTGGAGCTACTGAGGTAAGGAACATGTTTAATGACACACTATAATCACCACCCTCTCTTTATTTACATCCAGTGAGTTCATTGCCCCATCAGTAAACCTGTTTTGCAAAACTTAAATTGCCCGTCAACAATAAATCCCTAAAAAGAGTAATCCGTAAAAGTGACACAACTTGACACGATCGTGTCACTATCACGAAGGATTTGTCAGTGTCTGTCCACTTATTCCTGTCTCGTACGTATACAGGTGCGTCAACAACACCGGGGTGTCAGACGCCAGCTGCGAGTCCTTCACTTCAGACAGATGCTGGGGAACTGACGAGAGTTGAGGATATGATAAGATGATATTTGCTGGTTGAGTCGAGTAAGTTCGTGAGATGTAGAGACACAGAGAGTCGTGTGGCGACATGATATGTGTTTTGTATCTGTCCTTTGTTCGTGTAAGACGAGTGTGTAGACCGAGCACAGTAGGAGTTTGGAGACTGGGGAAGGACGACGGTGGAGGTTTAAGTCGGTAAGTCAGTTGACTGTTAACTGTCACACAGTTGGTCTACAGTCAATACTTGCCGCTACTATTGACCCGTCTCTAAATGACCACTTTATTAGACGGGGTTGTAAACACCCAATCTAGGGTGCACATTTCCGCCTTGACGTCGTGTTGCAATGTAGGTTATCTATGAAGTCATCTACGTCTGACCTCAGCTACGTCTGACGTGTCTCTGGCTGTGACCAGTAAATATACTTTGTGACAACCGACCTTTGTGACAACCGGCGACCCAGGGCATCACTCAAAACAACCGGTACCCACGGCACTCGCCACATTACAGAGGGGATGGTTCAAAACTAATGTGTACCATTCGTCGTTTTTATCTTGTTATTGATTAGATCAAATCAACATGTATATGTTTTATTATGTATTACTTTTTAAAAACGTCCAACGCCGGCGATCGCCGAACTTTGACCTGATAACGACCAACACAGAAGTTACATTTGTTTCAACTGACTCTGACGATACATCTTTATCGTCTCACTCGAGTCTGTCTTGTGTAGACGTGTGTGTTGTGTCGGGCATGTTGTCGTTAATCGATCAGTTGTCCACATGTCACATTTCTAGTTTTACTTTGTAGCCTGGGCGTCAACGACAAATCACTGTCAACGTTGGAGGTGGGTCAAGTTCTAGGTCCAGCTGTTGGCGGGATGAAAACACTCCGTGTCGACAGTCAGTCTTAACTTAAAGATTATACAGTCAACTTTAGCTACACCGGCTTCAAAAATCACATAAACTGGCGACTTTTACAAACATCGTCGTCTTATGACCTATAGTCACGTGTGTAGCAAATTATACTTTTTGTTTAAGTCTGAACTATCGAATAATTAATGTACAGGAACAAGATTTTGCATTAAAAGTGGTTTTCATGGACTAAGTCTTACATTTATTGTTATTTACTGAATGAAGTTCAACGATTAAGACACTTTGAGAGTTTGTACGACGACGGATGAAATGTGCAATAAACCATTTATAATACATTTCTTTGTTTCAGCTTGAACAGCTGCGATTTAACGAACTAGTCTCTGTCTGTCATTACAGACGGTCTGTGTCGCGGAGGCAGCCGGAGCTACTGAGGTAAGGAACATGTTTAATGACACACTATAATCACCACCCTCTCTTTATTTACCTCCAGTGAGTTCATTGCCCCGTCAGTAAACGTGTTTTGCAAAACTTAAATTGCCCGTCAACAATAAATCCCTAAAAAGAGTAATCCGTAAAAGTGACACAACTTGACACGATCGTGTCACTATCACGAAGGATTTGTCAGTGTCTGTCCACTTATTCCTGTCTCGTACGTATACAGGTGCGTCAACAACACCGGGGTGTCAGACGCCAGCTGCGAGTCCTTCACTTCAGACAGATGCTGGGGAACTGACGAGAGTTGAGGATATGATAAGATGATATTTGCTGGTTGAGTCGAGTAAGTTCGTGAGATGTAGAGACACAGAGAGTCGTGTGGCGACATGATATGTGTTTTGTATCTGTCCTTTGTTCGTGTAAGACGAGTGTGTAGACCGAGCACAGTAGGAGTTTGGAGACTGGGGAAGGACGACGGTGGAGGTTTAAGTCGGTAAGTCAGTTGACTGTTAACTGTCACACAGTTGGTCTACAGTCAATACTTCCCGCTACTATTGACCCGTCTCTAAATGACCACTTTATTAGACGGGGTTGTAAACACCCAATCTAGGGTGCACATTTCCGCCTTGACGTCGTGTTGCAATGTAGGTTATCTATGAAGTCATCTACGTCTGACCTCAGCTACGTCTGACGTGTCTCTGGCTGTGACCAGTAAATATACTTTGTGACAACCGACCTTTGTGACAACCGGCGACCCAGGGCATCACTCAAACCAACCGGTACCCACGGCACTCGCCACATTACAGAGGGGCTGGTTCAAAACTAATGTGTACCATTCGTCGTTTTTATCTTGTTATTGATTAGATCAAATCAACATGTATATGTTTTATTATGTATTACTTTTTAAAAACGTCCAACGCCGGCGATCGCCGAACTTTCACCTGATAACGACCAACACAGAAGTTACATTTGTTTCAACTGACTCTGACGATACATCTTCATCGTCTCACTCGAGTCTGTCTTGTGTAGACGTGTGTGTTGTGTCGGGCATGTTGTCGTTAATCGATCAGTTGTCCACATGTCACATTTCTAGTTTTACTTTGTAGCCTGGGCGTCAACGACAAATCACTGTCAACGTTAGAGGTGGGTCAAGTTCTAGGTCCAGCTGTTGGCGGGATGAAAACACTCCGTGTCGACAGTCGTACAGTAAGTCTTAACTTAAACATTATACAGTCAACTTTAGCTACACTGGCTTCAAAAATGACATTAACTGGCGACTTTTACAAACATCGTCGTCTTATGACCTATAGTCACGTTTGTAGCAAATTATACTTTTTATTTACCAGTTTGTTCAAGTATGAACTATCGAATAATTAATGTATATGAACAAGATTTTGCATTAAAAGTGGTTTTCATGGACTAAGTCTTACATTTGTTGTTGTTTACTGAATGAAGTTCAACAATGAAGACACTTTGAGAGTTTGTACGACGACGGATGAAATGTGCAATAAACCATTTATAATACATTTCGTTGTTTCAGCTTGAACAACTGCGATTTAACGAACTAGTCTCTGGCTGTCTTCACAGAAGGTCTGTATCGCGGGGGCAGCTGGAGCTACTGAGGTAAGGAACATGTTTAATGACACACTATAATCACCACCTTCTCTCTTTATTTACCTCCAGTGAGTTCATTGCCCCGTCAGTAAACGTGTTTTGCAAAACTTAAATTGCCCGTCAACAATGAATCCCTAAAAAGAGTAATCCGTAAAAGTCACAACTTGACACGATCGTGTCACTATCACGAAGGATTTGTCAGTGTCTTTCCACTTATTCCTGTCTCGTACTTATACAGGTGCGTCAATAACACCCGGGGTGAGACGCCAACTGTGAGTCCTTCACTTCAGACGGATGCTGGGGAACTAACGAGAGTTGAGGATATGATAAGATGATATTTGCTGGTTGAGTCGAGTTAGTTGGTGTGACGTAGACACAGAGAGTCGTGTGGCGACAAGACATGTGTTCTGTATCTGTCCTTTATTCGTGTAAGACGAGTGTGTCGACCGAGCACAGTTGGAGTTTAGAGAGACTGGGGAAGGACGAGGTTTAAGCCGGTAAGTCAGTTGATTGTTAACTGTCACACAGTTGGTCTACAGTCAACACTTCCCACTACTATTGACCCGTCTCTAAATGACCACTTCATTAGACGGGGTTGTAAAGACCCAGTCTATGGTACACATTTCCGCCTTGACGTCGTGTTGCAATGAAGGTTATCTATGAAGTCATCTACGTCTGACCTCAGCTACGCCTGACGTGTCTCTACCTCGTCCCTGGCTGAGACCAGTAAATATACTTTGTGAAAACCGGCGACCCAGGGCATCACTCAAAACAACCGGCACCCACGGCACTCGCCACATTACAGAGGGGCTGATTCAAAACTAATGTGTACCATTCGTAGTTTTTATCTTGTCATTGATTAGATCAAAATCAACATGTATGTTTTATTATGTATTACTTTTTAAAAACGTCCAACGCCGGCGATCGCCGCATTTTGACCTGACAACGACCAACACAGAAGTTAAATGTGTTTCAACCGACTCTGACGATACATCTTTATCGTCTCACTCGAGTCTGTCTTGTGTGGACGTGTGTGTTGTGTCGGGCATGGTGTCGTTAATCGATCAGTTGTATACATGTCACATTTCTCGTTTCATTTTGTAGCCTGGGCGTCAACGGCAAATCACTGACAACGTTGGAGATGGGTCAAGTTCTAGGTCCAGCTGTTGGCGGGATGAAAACACTCCGTGTAGACAGTTAGTCTTAACTTAAAGATTATATAGTCAACTTTAGCTACACCGGCTTCAAAAATCAAATTAACTGGCGACTTTTATAAACATCGTCGACTTATGACCTATCGTCACGTTTGTAACAAATTATACTTTTTGTTTACCAGTTTGTTCAAGTCTGAACTATCGAATAATTAATGAACAGGAACAAGATTTTGCATTAAAAGTGGTTTTCATGGACTAAGTCTTACATTTGCTGTTGTTTACTGAATGAAGTTCAACGATGAAGACACTTTGAGAGTTTGTACGACGACGGAAGAAATGTGCAGTAAACCATTTATAATACATTTCGTTGTTTCAGCTTGAACAGCTGCGATTTAACGAACTAGTCTCTGGCTGTCTTCACAGACGGTCTGTATCGCGGAGGCAGCTGGAGCTACTGAGGAAATGAATATGTTTAATGACACACTATAATCACCACCCTCTCTTTATTTACCTCCAGTGAGTTCATTGCCCCGTCAGTAAACGTGTTTTGCTAAACTTAAATTGCCCGTCAACAATAAATCCCTAAAAAGAGTAATCCGTAAAAGTGACACAACTTGACACGATCGTGTCACTATCGCGAATGATTTGTCAGTGTCTGTCCACTTATTCCTGTGTCGTACGTATACAGGTGCGTCAACAACCCCCGGGGTGTCAGACGCCAGCTGCGAGTCCTTCACTTCAGACAGATGCTGGGGAACTGACGAGAGTTGAGGATATGATAAGATGATATTTGCTGGTTGAGTCGAGTAAGTTCGTGAGATGTAGAGACACAGAGAGTCGTGTGGCGACATGCTATGTGTTTTGTATCTGTCCTTTGTTCGTGTAAGACGAGTGTGTAGACCGAGCACAGTAGGAGTTTGGAGACTGGGGAAGGACGACGGTGGAGGTTTAAGTCGGTAAGTCAGTTGACTGTTAACTGTCACACAGTTGGTCTACAGTCAATACTTCCAGCTACTATTGACCCGTCTCTAAATGACCACTTTATTAGACGGGGTTGTAAACACCCAATCTAGGGTGCACATTTCCGCCTTGACGTCGTGTTGCAATGTAGGTTATCTATGAAGTCATCTACGTCTGACCTCAGCTACGTCTGACGTGTCTCTACCTCGTCCCTGGCTGTGACCAGTAAATAAACTTTGTGACAACCGACATTTGTGACAACCGGCGACCCAGGGCATCACTCAAACCAACCGGTACCCACGGCACTCGCCACATTACAGAGGGGCTGATTCAAAACTAATGTGTACCATTCGTCGTTATCTTGTCATTGATTAGATCAAAATTAACATGTATATGTTTTATTATGTATTACTTTTTAAAAACGTCCAACGCCGGCGATCGCCGCACTTTGACCTGACAACGACCAACACAGAAGTTACATTTGTTTCAACTGACTCTGACGATACATCTTTCTCGTCTCACTCGAGTCTGTTTTATGTAGACGTGTGTGTTGTGTCGGGCATGTCGTCGTTAATCGATCAGTTGTCCATATGTCACATTTCTCGTTTTAATTTGTAGCCTGGGCGTCAACGACAAATCACTGTCAACGTTGGAGGTGGGTCAAGTTCTAGGACCAGCTGTTGGCGGGATGAAAACACTCCGTGTAGACAGTTAGTCTTAACTTAAAGATTATATAGTCAACTTTAGCTACACCGGCTTCAAAAATCAAATTAACTGGCGACTTTTATAAACATCGTCGACTTATGACCTATCGTCACGTTTGTAACAAATTATACTTTTTGTTTACCAGTTTGTTCAAGTCTGAACTATCGAATAATTAATGAACAGGAACAAGATTTTGCATTAAAAGTGGTTTTCATGGACTAAGTCTTACATTTGCTGTTGTTTACTGAATGAAGTTCAACGATGAAGACACTTTGAGAGTTTGTACGACGACGGAAGAAATGTGCAGTAAACCATTTATAATACATTTCGTTGTTTCAGCTTGAACAGCTGCGATTTAACGAACTAGTCTCTGGCTGTCTTCACAGACGGTCTGTATCGCGGAGGCAGCTGGAGCTATTGAGGAAATGAATATGTTTAATGACACACTATAATCACCACCCTCTCTTTATTTACCTCCAGTGAGTTCATTGCCCCGTCAGTAAACGTGTTTTGCAAAACTTAAATTGCCCGTCAACAATAAATCCCTAAAAAGAGTAATCCGTAAAAGTGACACAACTTGACACGATCGTGTCACTATCACGAATGATTTGTCAGTGTCTGTCCACTTATTCCTGTGTCGTACGTATACAGGTGCGTCAACAACCCCCGGGGTGTCAGACGCCAGCTGCGAGTCCTTCACTTCAGACAGATGCTGGGGAACTGACGAGAGTTGAGGATATGATAAGATGATATTTGCTGGTTGAGTCGAGTAAGTTCGTGAGATGTAGAGACACAGAGAGTCGTGTGGCGACATGCTATGTGTTTTGTATCTGTCCTTTGTTCGTGTAAGACGAGTGTGTAGACCGAGCACAGTAGGAGTTTGGAGACTGGGGAAGGACGACGGTGGAGGTTTAAGTCGGTAAGTCAGTTGACTGTTAACTGTCACACAGTTGGTCTACAGTCAATACTTCCAGCTACTATTGACCCGTCTCTAAATGACCACTTTATTAGACGGGGTTGTAAACACCCAATCTAGGGTGCACATTTCCGCCTTGACGTCGTGTTGCAATGTAGGTTATCTATGAAGTCATCTACGTCTGACCTCAGCTACGTCTGACGTGTCTCTACCTCGTCCCTGGCTGTGACCAGTAAATAAACTTTGTGACAACCGACATTTGTGACAACCGGCGACCCAGGGCATCACTCAAACCAACCGGTACCCACGGCACTCGCCACATTACAGAGGGGCTGATTCAAAACTAATGTGTACCATTCGTCGTTATCTTGTCATTGATTAGATCAAAATTAACATGTATATGTTTTATTATGTATTACTTTTTAAAAACGTCCAACGCCGGCGATCGCCGCACTTTGACCTGACAACGACCAACACAGAAGTTACATTTGTTTCAACTGACTCTGACGATACATCTTTCTCGTCTCACTCGAGTCTGTTTTATGTAGACGTGTGTGTTGTGTCGGGCATGTCGTCGTTAATCGATCAGTTGTCCATATGTCACATTTCTCGTTTTAATTTGTAGCCTGGGCGTCAACGACAAATCACTGTCAACGTTGGAGGTGGGTCAAGTTCTAGGACCAGCTGTTGGCGGGATGAAAACACTCCGTGTAGACAGTTAGTCTTAACTTAAAGATTATATAGTCAACTTTAGCTACACCGGCTTCAAAAATCAAATTAACTGGCGACTTTTATAAACATCGTCGACTTATGACCTATCGTCACGTTTGTAACAAATTATACTTTTTGTTTACCAGTTTGTTCAAGTCTGAACTATCGAATAATTAATGAACAGGAACAAGATTTTGCATTAAAAGTGGTTTTCATGGACTAAGTCTTACATTTGCTGTTGTTTACTGAATGAAGTTCAACGATGAAGACACTTTGAGAGTTTGTACGACGACGGAAGAAATGTGCAGTAAACCATTTATAATACATTTCGTTGTTTCAGCTTGAACAGCTGCGATTTAACGAACTAGTCTCTGGCTGTCTTCACAGACGGTCTGTATCGCGGAGGCAGCTGGAGCTATTGAGGAAATGAATATGTTTAATGACACACTATAATCACCACCCTCTCTTTATTTACCTCCAGTGAGTTCATTGCCCCGTCAGTAAACGTGTTTTGCAAAACTTAAATTGCCCGTCAACAATAAATCCCTAAAAAGAGTAATCCGTAAAAGTGACACAACTTGACACGATCGTGTCACTATCACGAATGATTTGTCAGTGTCTGTCCACTTATTCCTGTGTCGTACGTATACAGGTGCGTCAACAACCCCCGGGGTGTCAGACGCCAGCTGCGAGTCCTTCACTTCAGACAGATGCTGGGGAACTGACGAGAGTTGAGGATATGATAAGATGATATTTGCTGGTTGAGTCGAGTAAGTTCGTGAGATGTAGAGACACAGAGAGTCGTGTGGCGACATGATATGTGTTTTGTATCTGTCCTTTGTTCGTGTAAGACGAGTGTGTAGACCGAGCACAGTAGGAGTTTGGAGACTGGGGAAGGACGACGGTGGAGGTTTAAGTCGGTAAGTCAGTTGACTGTTAACTGTCACACAGTTGGTCTACAGTCAATACTTCCCGCTACTATTGACCCGTCTCTAAATGACCACTTTATTAGACGGGGTTGTAAACACCCAATCTAGGGTGCACATTTCCGCCTTGACGTCGTGTTGCAATGTAGGTTATCTATGAAGTCATCTACGTCTGACCTCAGCTACGTCTGACGTGTCTCTACCTCGTCCCTGGCTGTGACCAGTAAATAAACTTTGTGACAACCGACATTTGTGACAACCGGCGACCCAGGGCATCACTCAAACCAACCGGTACCCACGGCACTCGCCACATTACAGAGGGGCTGATTCAAAACTAATGTGTACCATTCGTCGTTATCTTGTCATTGATTAGATCAAAATTAACATGTATATGTTTTATTATGTATCACTTTTTAAAAACGTCCAACGCCGGCGATCGCCGCACTTTGACCTGACAACGACCAACACAGAAGTTACATTTGTTTCAACTGACTCTGACGATACATCTTTATCGTCTCACTCGAGTCTGTTTTATGTAGACGTGTGTGTTGTGTCGGGCATGTCGTCGTTAATCGATCAGTTGTCCATATGTCACATTTCTCGTTTTAATTTGTAGCCTGGGCGTCAACGACAAATCACTGTCAACGTTGGAGGTGGGTCAAGTTCTAGGACCAGCTGTTGGCGGGATGAAAACACTCCGTGTAGACAGTTAGTCTTAACTTAAAGATTATATAGTCAACTTTAGCTACACCGGCTTCAAAAATCAAATTAACTGGCGACTTTTATAAACATCGTCGACTTATGACCTATCGTCACGTTTGTAACAAATTATACTTTTTGTTTACCAGTTTGTTCAAGTCTGAACTATCGAATAATTAATGAACAGGAACAAGATTTTGCATTAAAAGTGGTTTTCATGGACTAAGTCTTACATTTGCTGTTGTTTACTGAATGAAGTTCAACGATGAAGACACTTTGAGAGTTTGTACGACGACGGAAGAAATGTGCAGTAAACCATTTATAATACATTTCGTTGTTTCAGCTTGAACAGCTGCGATTTAACGAACTAGTCTCTGGCTGTCTTCACAGACGGTCTGTATCGCGGAGGCAGCTGGAGCTATTGAGGAAATGAATATGTTTAATGACACACTATAATCACCACCCTCTCTTTATTTACCTCCAGTGAGTTCATTGCCCCGTCAGTAAACGTGTTTTGCAAAACTTAAATTGCCCGTCAACAATAAATCCCTAAAAAGAGTAATCCGTAAAAGTGACACAACTTGACACGATCGTGTCACTATCACGAATGATTTGTCAGTGTCTGTCCACTTATTCCTGTGTCGTACGTATACAGGTGCGTCAACAACCCCCGGGGTGTCAGACGACAGCTGCGAGTCCTTCACTTCAGACAGATGCTGGGGAACTGACGAGAGTTGAGGATATGATAAGATTATATTTGCTGGTTGAGTCGAGTAAGTTCGTGAGATGTAGAGACACAGAGAGTCGTGTGGCGACATGATATGTGTTTTGTATCTGTCCTTTGTTCGTGTAAGACGAGTGTGTAGACCGAGCACAGTAGGAGTTTGGAGACTGGGGAAGGACGACGGTGGAGGTTTAAGTCGGTAAGTCAGTTGACTGTTAACTGTCACACAGTTGGTCTACAGTCAATACTTCCCGCTACTATTGACCCGTCTCTAAATGACCACTTTATTAGACGGGGTTGTAAACACCCAATCTAGGGTGCACATTTCCGCCTTGACGTCGTGTTGCAATGTAGGTTATCTATGAAGTCATCTACGTCTGACCTCAGCTACGTCTGACGTGTCTCTACCTCGTCCCTGGCTGTGACCAGTAAATAAACTTTGTGACAACCGACATTTGTGACAACCGGCGACCCAGGGCATCACTCAAACCAACCGGTACCCACGGCACTCGCCACATTACAGAGGGGCTGATTCAAAACTAATGTGTACCATTCGTCGTTATCTTGTCATTGATTAGATCAAAATTAACATGTATATGTTTTATTATGTATCACTTTTTAAAAACGTCCAACGCCGGCGATCGCCGCACTTTGACCTGACAACGACCAACACAGAAGTTACATTTGTTTCAACTGACTCTGACGATACATCTTTATCGTCTCACTCGAGTCTGTTTTATGTAGACGTGTGTGTTGTGTCGGGCATGTCGTCGTTAATCGATCAGTTGTCCATATGTCACATTTCTCGTTTTAATTTGTAGCCTGGGCGTCAACGACAAATCACTGTCAACGTTGGAGGTGGGTCAAGTTCTAGGACCAGCTGTTGGCGGGATGAAAACACTCCGTGTAGACAGTTAGTCTTAACTTAAAGATTATATAGTCAACTTTAGCTACACCGGCTTCAAAAATCAAATTAACTGGCGACTTTTATAAACATCGTCGACTTATGACCTATCGTCACGTTTGTAACAAATTATACTTTTTGTTTACCAGTTTGTTCAAGTCTGAACTATCGAATAATTAATGAACAGGAACAAGATTTTGCATTAAAAGTGGTTTTCATGGACTAAGTCTTACGTTTGCTGTTGTTTACTGAATGAAGTTCAACGATGAAGACACTTTGAGAGTTTGTACGACGACGGAAGAAATGTGCAGTAAACCATTTATAATACATTTCGTTGTTTCAGCTTGAACAGCTGCGATTTAACGAACTAGTCTCTGGCTGTCTTCACAGACGGTCTGTATCGCGGAGGCAGCTGGAGCTATTGAGGAAATGAATATGTTTAATGACACACTATAATCACCACCCTCTCTTTATTTACCTCCAGTGAGTTCATTGCCCCGTCAGTAAACGTGTTTTGCAAAACTTAAATTGCCCGTCAACAATAAATCCCTAAAAAGAGTAATCCGTAAAAGTGACACAACTTGACACGATCGTGTCACTATCACGAATGATTTGTCAGTGTCTGTCCACTTATTCCTGTGTCGTACGTATACAGGTGCGTCAACAACCCCCGGGGTGTCAGACGCCAGCTGCGAGTCCTTCACTTCAGACAGATGCTGGGGAACTGACGAGAGTTGAGGATATGATAAGATGATATTTGCTGGTTGAGTCGAGTAAGTTCGTGAGATGTAGAGACACAGAGAGTCGTGTGGCGACATGATATGTGTTTTGTATCTGTCCTTTGTTCGTGTAAGACGAGTGTGTAGACCGAGCACAGTAGGAGTTTGGAGACTGGGGAAGGACGACGGTGGAGGTTTAAGTCGGTAAGTCAGTTGACTGTTAACTGTCACACAGTTGGTCTACAGTCAATACTTCCCGCTACTATTGACCCGTCTCTAAATGACCACTTTATTAGACGGGGTTGTAAACACCCAATCTAGGGTGCACATTTCCGCCTTGACGTCGTGTTGCAATGTAGGTTATCTATGAAGTCATCTACGTCTGACCTCAGCTACGTCTGACGTGTCTCTACCTCGTCCCTGGCTGTGACCAGTAAATAAACTTTGTGACAACCGACATTTGTGACAACCGGCGACCCAGGGCATCACTCAAACCAACCGGTACCCACGGCACTCGCCACATTACAGAGGGGCTGATTCAAAACTAATGTGTACCATTCGTCGTTATCTTGTCATTGATTAGATCAAAATTAACATGTATATGTTTTATTATGTATCACTTTTTAAAAACGTCCAACGCCGGCGATCGCCGCACTTTGACCTGACAACGACCAACACAGAAGTTACATTTGTTTCAACTGACTCTGACGATACATCTTTATCGTCTCACTCGAGTCTGTTTTATGTAGACGTGTGTGTTGTGTCGGGCATGTCGTCGTTAATCGATCAGTTGTCCATATGTCACATTTCTCGTTTTAATTTGTAGCCTGGGCGTCAACGACAAATCACTGTCAACGTTGGAGGTGGGTCAAGTTCTAGGACCAGCTGTTGGCGGGATGAAAACACTCCGTGTAGACAGTTAGTCTTAACTTAAAGATTATATAGTCAACTTTAGCTACACCGGCTTCAAAAATCAAATTAACTGGCGACTTTTATAAACATCGTCGACTTATGACCTATCGTCACGTTTGTAACAAATTATACTTTTTGTTTACCAGTTTGTTCAAGTCTGAACTATCGAATAATTAATGAACAGGAACAAGATTTTGCATTAAAAGTGGTTTTCATGGACTAAGTCTTACATTTGCTGTTGTTTACTGAATGAAGTTCAACGATGAAGACACTTTGAGAGTTTGTACGACGACGGAAGAAATGTGCAGTAAACCATTTATAATACATTTCGTTGTTTCAGCTTGAACAGCTGCGATTTAACGAACTAGTCTCTGGCTGTCTTCACAGACGGTCTGTATCGCGGAGGCAGCTGGAGCTATTGAGGAAATGAATATGTTTAATGACACACTATAATCACCACCCTCTCTTTATTTACCTCCAGTGAGTTCATTGCCCCGTCAGTAAACGTGTTTTGCAAAACTTAAATTGCCCGTCAACAATAAATCCCTAAAAAGAGTAATCCGTAAAAGTGACACAACTTGACACGATCGTGTCACTATCACGAATGATTTGTCAGTGTCTGTCCACTTATTCCTGTGTCGTACGTATACAGGTGCGTCAACAACCCCCGGGGTGTCAGACGCCAGCTGCGAGTCCTTCACTTCAGACAGATGCTGGGGAACTGACGAGAGTTGAGGATATGATAAGATGATATTTGCTGGTTGAGTCGAGTAAGTTCGTGAGATGTAGAGACACAGAGAGTCGTGTGGCGACATGATATGTGTTTTGTATCTGTCCTTTGTTCGTGTAAGACGAGTGTGTAGACCGAGCACAGTAGGAGTTTGGAGACTGGGGAAGGACGACGGTGGAGGTTTAAGTCGGTAAGTCAGTTGACTGTTAACTGTCACACAGTTGGTCTACAGTCAATACTTCCCGCTACTATTGACCCGTCTCTAAATGACCACTTTATTAGACGGGGTTGTAAACACCCAATCTAGGGTGCACATTTCCGCCTTGACGTCGTGTTGCAATGTAGGTTATCTATGAAGTCATCTACGTCTGACCTCAGCTACGTCTGACGTGTCTCTACCTCGTCCCTGGCTGTGACCAGTAAATATACTTTGTGACAACCGACCTTTGTGACAACCGGCGACCCAGGGCATCACTCAAAACAACCGGTACCCACGGCACTCGCCACATTACAGAGGGGCTGGTTCAAAACTAATGTGTACCATTCGTCGTTTTTATCTTGTTATTGATTAGATCAAATCAACATGTATATGTTTTATTATGTATTACTTTTTAAAAACGTCCAACGCCGGCGATCGCCGAACTTTCACCTGATAACGACCAACACAGAAGTTACATTTGTTTCAACTGACTCTGACGATACATCTTCATCGTCTCACTCGAGTCTGTCTTGTGTAGACGTGTGTGTTGTGTCGGGCATGTTGTCGTTAATCGATCAGTTGTCCACATGTCACATTTCTAGTTTTACTTTGTAGCCTGGGCGTCAACGACAAATCACTGTCAACGTTAGAGGTGGGTCAAGTTCTAGGTCCAGCTGTTGGCGGGATGAAAACACTCCGTGTCGACAGTCGTACAGTAAGTCTTAACTTAAACATTATACATTCAACTTTAGCTACACCGGCTTCAAAAATCACATTAACTGGCGACTTTTACAAACATCGTCGTCTTATGACCTATAGTCACATTTGTAGCAAATTATACTTTTTATTTACCAGTTTGTTCAAGTCTGAACTATCGAATAATTAATGAACAGGAACAAGATTTTGCATTAAAAGTGGTTTTCATGGACTAAGTCTTACATTTGCTGTTGTTTACTGAATGAAGTTCAACGATGAAGACACTTTGAGAGTTTGTACGACGACGGAAGAAATGTGCAGTAAACCATTTATAATACATTTCGTTGTTTCAGCTTGAACAGCTGCGATTTAACGAACTAGTCTCTGGCTGTCTTCACAGACGGTCTGTATCGCGGAGGCAGCTGGAGCTATTGAGGAAATGAATATGTTTAATGACACACTATAATCACCACCCTCTCTTTATTTACCTCCAGTGAGTTCATTGCCCCGTCAGTAAACGTGTTTTGCAAAACTTAAATTGCCCGTCAACAATAAATCCCTAAAAAGAGTAATCCGTAAAAGTGACACAACTTGACACGATCGTGTCACTATCACGAATGATTTGTCAGTGTCTGTCCACTTATTCCTGTGTCGTACGTATACAGGTGCGTCAACAACCCCCGGGGTGTCAGACGCCAGCTGCGAGTCCTTCACTTCAGACAGATGCTGGGGAACTGACGAGAGTTGAGGATATGATAAGATGATATTTGCTGGTTGAGTCGAGTAAGTTCGTGAGATGTAGAGACACAGAGAGTCGTGTGGCGACATGATATGTGTTTTGTATCTGTCCTTTGTTCGTGTAAGACGAGTGTGTAGACCGAGCACAGTAGGAGTTTGGAGACTGGGGAAGGACGACGGTGGAGGTTTAAGTCGGTAAGTCAGTTGACTGTTAACTGTCACACAGTTGGTCTACAGTCAATACTTCCCGCTACTATTGACCCGTCTCTAAATGACCACTTTATTAGACGGGGTTGTAAACACCCAATCTAGGGTGCACATTTCCGCCTTGACGTCGTGTTGCAATGTAGGTTATCTATGAAGTCATCTACGTCTGACCTCAGCTACGTCTGACGTGTCTCTACCTCATCCCTGGCTGTGACCAGTAAATAAACTTTGTGACAACCGACATTTGTGACAACCGGCGACCCAGGGCATCACTCAAACCAACCGGTACCCACGGCACTCGCCACATTACAGAGGGGCTGATTCAAAACTAATGTGTACCATTCGTCGTTATCTTGTCATTGATTAGATCAAAATTAACATGTATATGTTTTATTATGTATCACTTTTTAAAAACGTCCAACGCCGGCGATCGCCGCACTTTGACCTGACAACGACCAACACAGAAGTTACATTTGTTTCAACTGACTCTGACGATACATCTTTATCGTCTCACTCGAGTCTGTTTTATGTAGACGTGTGTGTTGTGTCGGGCATGTCGTCGTTAATCGATCAGTTGTCCATATGTCACATTTCTCGTTTTAATTTGTAGCCTGGGCGTCAACGACAAATCACTGTCAACGTTGGAGGTGGGTCAAGTTCTAGGACCAGCTGTTGGCGGGATGAAAACACTCCGTGTAGACAGTTAGTCTTAACTTAAAGATTATATAGTCAACTTTAGCTACACCGGCTTCAAAAATCAAATTAACTGGCGACTTTTATAAACATCGTCGACTTATGACCTATCGTCACGTTTGTAACAAATTATACTTTTTGTTTACCAGTTTGTTCAAGTCTGAACTATCGAATAATTAATGAACAGGAACAAGATTTTGCATTAAAAGTGGTTTTCATGGACTAAGTCTTACATTTGCTGTTGTTTACTGAATGAAGTTCAACGATGAAGACACTTTGAGAGTTTGTACGACGACGGAAGAAATGTGCAGTAAACCATTTATAATACATTTCGTTGTTTCAGCTTGAACAGCTGCGATTTAACGAACTAGTCTCTGGCTGTCTTCACAGACGGTCTGTATCGCGGAGGCAGCTGGAGCTATTGAGGAAATGAATATGTTTAATGACACACTATAATCACCACCCTCTCTTTATTTACCTCCAGTGAGTTCATTGCCCCGTCAGTAAACGTGTTTTGCAAAACTTAAATTGCCCGTCAACAATAAATCCCTAAAAAGAGTAATCCGTAAAAGTGACACAACTTGACACGATCGTGTCACTATCACGAATGATTTGTCAGTGTCTGTCCACTTATTCCTGTGTCGTACGTATACAGGTGCGTCAACAACCCCCGGGGTGTCAGACGCCAGCTGCGAGTCCTTCACTTCAGACAGATGCTGGGGAACTGACGAGAGTTGAGGATATGATAAGATGATATTTGCTGGTTGAGTCGAGTAAGTTCGTGAGATGTAGAGACACAGAGAGTCGTGTGGCGACATGATATGTGTTTTGTATCTGTCCTTTGTTCGTGTAAGACGAGTGTGTAGACCGAGCACAGTAGGAGTTTGGAGACTGGGGAAGGACGACGGTGGAGGTTTAAGTCGGTAAGTCAGTTGACTGTTAACTGTCACACAGTTGGTCTACAGTCAATACTTCCCGCTACTATTGACCCGTCTCTAAATGACCACTTTATTAGACGGGGTTGTAAACACCCAATCTAGGGTGCACATTTCCGCCTTGACGTCGTGTTGCAATGTAGGTTATCTATGAAGTCATCTACGTCTGACCTCAGCTACGTCTGACGTGTCTCTACCTCGTCCCTGGCTGTGACCAGTAAATATACTTTGTGACAACCGACCTTTGTGACAACCGGCGACCCAGGGCATCACTCAAAACAACCGGTACCCACGGCACTCGCCACATTACAGAGGGGCTGGTTCAAAACTAATGTGTACCATTCGTCGTTTTTATCTTGTTATTGATTAGATCAAATCAACATGTATATGTTTTATTATGTATTACTTTTTAAAAACGTCCAACGCCGGCGATCGCCGAACTTTCACCTGATAACGACCAACACAGAAGTTACATTTGTTTCAACTGACTCTGACGATACATCTTCATCGTCTCACTCGAGTCTGTCTTGTGTAGACGTGTGTGTTGTGTCGGGCATGTTGTCGTTAATCGATCAGTTGTCCACATGTCACATTTCTAGTTTTACTTTGTAGCCTGGGCGTCAACGACAAATCACTGTCAACGTTAGAGGTGGGTCAAGTTCTAGGTCCAGCTGTTGGCGGGATGAAAACACTCCGTGTCGACAGTCGTACAGTAAGTCTTAACTTAAACATTATACATTCAACTTTAGCTACACCGGCTTCAAAAATCACATTAACTGGCGACTTTTACAAACATCGTCGTCTTATGACCTATAGTCACATTTGTAGCAAATTATACTTTTTATTTACCAGTTTGTTCAAGTCTGAACTATCGAATAATTAATGAACAGGAACAAGATTTTGCATTAAAAGTGGTTTTCATGGACTAAGTCTTACATTTGCTGTTGTTTACTGAATGAAGTTCAACGATGAAGACACTTTGAGAATTTGTACGACGACGGAAGAAATGTGCAGTAAACCATTTATAATACATTTCGTTGTTTCAGCTTGAACAGCTGCGATTTAACGAACTAGTCTCTGGCTGTCTTCACAGACGGTCTGTATCGCGGAGGCAGCTGGAGCTACTGAGGAAATGAATATGTTTAATGACACACTATAATCACCACCCTCTCTTTATTTACCTCCAGTGAGTTCATTGCCCCGTCAGTAAACGTGTTTTGCAAAACTTAAATTGCCCGTCAACAATAAATCCCTAAAAAGAGTAATCCGTAAAAGTGACACAACTTGACACGATCGTGTCACTATCACGAATGATTTGTCAGTGTCTGTCCACTTATTCCTGTGTCGTACGTATACAGGTGCGTCAACAACCCCCGAGGTGTCAGACGCCAGCTGCGAGTCCTTCACTTCAGACAGATGCTGGGGAACTGACGAGAGTTGAGGATATGATAAGATGATATTTGCTGGTTGAGTCGAGTAAGTTCGTGAGATGTAGAGACACAGAGAGTCGTGTGGCGACATGATATGTGTTTTGTATCTGTCCTTTGTTCGTGTAAGACGAGTGTGTAGACCGAGCACAGTAGGAGTTTGGAGACTGGGGAAGGACGACGGTGGAGGTTTAAGTCGGTAAGTCAGTTGACTGTTAACTGTCACACAGTTGGTCTACAGTCAATACTTCCCGCTACTATTGACCCGTCTCTAAATGACCACTTTATTAGACGGGGTTGTAAACACCCAATCTAGGGTACACATTTCCGCCTTGACGTCGTGTTACAATGTAGGTTATCTATGAAGTCATCTACGTCTGACCTCAGTTACGTCTGACGTGTCTCTACCTCGTCCCTAGCTGCGACCAGTAAATATACTTTGTGACAACTGACCTTTGTGACAACCGGCGACCCAGGGCATCACTCAAAACAACCGGCACCCACGGCACTCGCCACATTACAGAGGGGCCGATTCAAAACTAATGTGTACCATTCGTCATTTTTTTCTTCTCACTGATTAGATCAAAATCAATATATTGATGAATTTGAATGTACAAAAATAATAACATTTCAAGTAAATTTAGAATTTCGTAACTTGTAATTATTACTCACAATGTGTCAATATTTTGTTTGGAGTGAGACTGAGAGACACAATGGGACAGGTGTGAAAGATAGCAGTGACAACCCTTAGGGAGTCGTGTCTTAGAGAGGTGAAACTGAGTTTTTTTAGGAGCACCCCTTGTTTATCACGAACTACATACACACCAACATAAATGTTGCAATGATGTCTTTCAGCATTTTGTGATGAAAGTCCTATATAATTGCTAACATACGGTTGTATTTGGCAAACCTATTATTTGGTTAATGTCTTAATGTTATAAGAAATGGACAGTTTTTATATAAATTATGTACATGTGTTGTGAGTGATGTTTGCAATTGTACTTTGTACAATTGACTTTGTATTACTATCAGACACATTATATCAATTAGATACAACAAAGTTAACAGCATTCGCTTCAATTAAATGGTTTGTACAGTTTAATGCTATCATTACAGTATCTGTTTACAACACCAATGGATATAATCCGTCTGTAAATGACCACTTCATTCAGGTGTGAAAGACAGCAGTAACAGCCCTTATGGAGTCATGTCTAAGAGAGATGAAACTATGAGTTTTTTAGGAGCACCCCTTGTTTATTATGAACTACATACATACCTACATAAAAGTTGCAATTATGTCTTTCAGCATTTTGTGATGAAACAGTCCTATACAATTGCTAACATACGATGTATTTGGTAAACCTATTCTTTGGTTAATGTATTAATGTGATAAGAAATGGACAGTTTTTATCTAAATTATTTACATGTGTTTTGAGTGACAGTTTGCAATTGTACAATTGACTTCGTATTACTTTTAGACACATTATATCAATTAGATACAACAAAGTTAACAGCATTCGCTTCAATTAAATGGTTTGTACAGTTTAATGCTACCATTACATTATATGTTTACAACACCATGGGATATAATCGTAGTTGTATTAACTACAGTGAAGCTCGGAAATAACGAATCGCTTGGGACTGGCCAATTAATTTGTTATAATTTCGTATATCTCAAATGTAGTGTATATAGTAATTATAACATACATGTATTTAAAAACAAAGTAGACATATACCTGAGAAGGGCAGACTACACATAGATAAGTTTACTCTTGCTAAGCCAAAGCCTTCCTTGTTCACTTGCCATCTAGAGTTAATTCTCTGGATGGCAATCTTGTTAAAATAAAACATTTTACATAATTGGGACCCTTATTCGTTATCACTAAATTCGTTATTAATTATATCCGAGGTTTACTGTGTACATGTGTCAGTCGTGGTCTTAGAGTGGAGTGGGCCAGTTATGTGTGATAGTGTATGCTATGTAGTTTACAACCCATTTTAAAATATATTTATTAGTAAGAACGTAAATTAACACATCTGTACATTGGTACACTTACTGGGAGGTCATGGGAGAATTGATGCACTACTTCTATGGTCCACGACCCCCACCACCACCGCTTTCACCAATACAGTGGTGGATATTACACACGAACTTATTACTTGATTAAATTGTGAAAAACACCTTTAAAATGTGATGTTGTGTTCGTTTTATTCATAGATCATATATAAGGTACGCCATCTTAAGGGTGAACGACGTAGGTATTTAGTCTTACACCCACACGCACTAACGTTCCCAATATTCGCTGGGGGGTGGACGATAATTAAGGGAAATGACCTCATCGGATTAAATAGGCCAATAACCACACGGGGCGCTCCTAACCGGAAATAAGTCAGCATCTTCACTGCCACATTTCCACGTAGACACATCGGCGTATTGATATAGACTTACACAATACTTCCGGAGCTACCGATATACGAAGGCATCCTCAACGAGGATCCGAAAGAAGAACTGGGCAGGAAGAGTCTGTTATATCACGGACGCAAAAGCAACAGAGTGACTTGTCCTTTGTTGAACAATAGTTCGCCTGTGCCGACCAAAACAATTACCGCAGCTGATGCTCTAAACTATTCCCCGCAGCATGACGACTAGAACCGGATTAAGAAAAGGAGGGAACGATTTCGAGACGCCGCAAGAAAGGGAAATGAACGCTGCATTAATCGAATAATTAACAAGGATTTGACTAGTAACCTCCCATCGATTTACAACATACATATACTACTCAGATATAAAGGCTCTCTCTACAAAGTACCATGTCTTAAAAGGCAAGGTAATTAAGCGTATCCCTCGTTTATTGAGATATAAGCTGATGTTCATTCCACCAAAGATACGGAGCAGTTGTTTAATAGTTTACTGTGAACGACATCTCGAGCGTGACCCAGGACATTGATAGAAGACGAGCGAAGTCACATACTATACAGAACAACATACAGAGCAAATACTACATCCACACATCCGTGAGCACGGACTGGCATCATTTCAGTCAGCTGGGTTCGCAGTACCTTTTGACCCGACCTCCAACGGCAATTGCCAGTTTCCAGCAATTGCGGACCAGTTACAGGGAATTGGCATTATGCTGTCGGCACAAACTTCTGAACACGAAATCACACACGATCTTCGGGAACATCTATTCACAACAAAAGGAATACCCCTTCAAAATGTCGTTAACAATAACAACATTGATAAATTGAAAAGTTTGGAACATAATGGAATATTCGGCGATCACATCACCAACATCAGAATTATAGAATGTTCAGTTCGTTGTTTTATCGACACTGAGAAGACATGCAATAAGCCACCAACCAAGCACCAAATGTATACTGAATGGTTTACCAAGGTCTTCTTACGCTTCGCACCCACTGAGAAACAACTGTTGCTCCTTCAGGACGGCGCCTAGGCGCATTAAGTGCCAGAGCTCACACTCAAATACTTTAATACAAATTAACACATCTGCTCCAACCGTGCGATGTTGGTGTGGAACCATGAAAGCGAAAATAGCTGATGATATCAAGCAAATCAAGATGTTGATAGGAGACATGTGCGACAGCCAAATTAAAGTTCCTCCAATATTCCACAAGGCGTGTGACAATACATTCACGCCGTCCTTGATTCGTGATTTTTTTTTAACTTTTCTTATGGCTGGGGACAAGGCTGAGGTTTTGTTGGTCAAGATGGGGTGCGATGGGGTAACATGTGATGTTGCAACAGTTCTTTGAAATCAAAAATAATTCGTTTCAACTGTCATGGATGATAATTCAGAAACTACCCGAGAGCGGAACTCGCTTTACGCTGAGTTGCGGGAGAAGATGGGAAAACAAAGAGAACAGTGGACGTAAAGCTAGCAAAGCCGGAATGTTAGTAGGAAACAGGTATGAATACAGACACTGTCGAAACATCTTCCTTGGATAGATACATGGTGGATCGAGAGTTAAAATGAAATCAGGTGGTGAGACAAAGAAGACAATTGTTCATAGAGACGTGGACGTTGGAGACAGCAGCCTGTCAACAGACATAGGGGATAAAGCCAATATTTATACAAAATTTGAGTAATATGTCAATATACTTTTTAAAGTTGAAAAAGGGTAGAAGAAGCCTAGTAGGTGTGAAGTATAATTCAGTTGAACCTTAGTTTATTGTTACCTCAGTAAACCGGTTACCTCACCATTTGTGTGGCGGCCTAGGAAAACCAGTCGGAAGTCATCAGGCGTAATTGCCCGCAAACACGTCATAAAGTTGATTTTGGGATTTCGCTGCGATCTTTTAGCTAATATACTTATTTATAAATTCACCAAGTAGTTTCCTGATTACCTAAGTGAAAGTTGTACTTTTTTGTGTTTTTGTAACCGTGAAGTTTGTTCTAGGTTGCAGCGTTTTAGAATTAAAAGCGCACTATTTTGTGAACGCTTGAAACCTAGGACAGAAGTTCCCTATCAGGCGCCACTCGTGTCAGAGAACCGCGATGCTCATTGGTCAGTACGTCGTAGTGAGAACGTCGTACTGACTCCATTACAACCAGCTCCCACGCTCCCAACTGGTCCGCGCAACTTAAAACTGGGTTACACGTGACCCAGTTTGAGACAAAATGGGTCACGCGTAACTACGCCTGACCCATTTTGGGGATCCAAAACTAGGTTGTCCCTGGGAAGTTTCCGGGAAAGTTCGTAGTGATCTTGGGAACATGTTGCTTATGCTGGGCAACATTTTTAAATAAAGGCATTGGGCAAGGTCCTGCAAGGACACTTTCCCTAAAAATTAATGTACAGTGTATATACATATCCACTGACACAGATTATAAAAATGATCTTCAATTCACCAAAACTTAGATAACATAGGAAATGTCTACAAGTTTTAAGTGTATATGTCAAGAACTGTTCTGTTTGTGTGAGGATCAATGCTGCCTAAACAAAACAGACTGCACTGTTGACAACACCAATCATCACTTCGGATACTTGAAGACACAATGTAATAGACATCAAACATGTACAATATTTATGGTATCACTATGGTGTCATGGATCATATCCAGGAAACACCGACTATGAATCTATTTACTATGTTTGCCTCAACACCAATCTCGGTGAGTTGACAATATAGTGATTCTTTAATTTTTTTGTCAAGGACTCAATTAAAACACTTTATTGCAGACTCTGAAGAAGGTCACTGAACCATAGAAACATTAACTTCATGGTTGTGTCACAAACAGTTCTTAAATACATAATATAGAGTAGAAGCAGTTAAATTTGTAATAGCATAGGAACTAAAACTGATGCTGTAACAGAGCGTCCATCTATGTTACCTTAGGAAGATGCTTCGCATCCAGTGGAAAGTCCTGCACACCAGTGCAAGGGTAATCACTGAAGCACACAACTTGCATTGAGGCGATCCCAGACTCCTGCATCGCTCGAAAACTACGACTTTCTCAGAAAAGCCATGGTTTCAAAACCGTTGCGACCAGATTTAAAGATCCGATGAAATTATAAGCAACCTTTCGTAGGAAGCTTCCGACCTATGTTTGAAATTGCTTTCCCACCCTAAATCTTCGAACGTTGATGCACAGAGCTGCGCACACATTAAACACCACATTAGTAGTTTGTGGTGACACTGAAGTAATTATAAGGCGTTGCACGATATCCCATTTTGTGTGATTTGTTGGAACGAGGACATATTTCACTCTTGCCCTTAGCAGAACTTCTGCAGGCGATGAAAAATTGCTATTTTACAGGTTTTAAGGGACTGCCAAGAGAATTGTAGAGTTGGCATTGAAGCAGGGTCACACTATTCTAAGCAAAGAAACAAAACCGAGGCAAACTTGATGGTAATTGTGGATATGGAGGCAGCGGCCTTGGGGCAAGTTTGAATTATGAGCCCCCCCCCCCCCCCGACACCGATAGCCAAACCCAAGGCAAAATGTCCATTTTAATAATATTTAAACAATACTATTTTGAAATATAACATTTTAATTGATCTTCCCCGCAAGCCTTTTCGTAATATTGCCGTCATGATAATGTTACAATAACTATTTATCTTCATCATGCAACGTTGATATTGCACTACGACTCTACCGCTGCCTAATGGTGTGTAACTGCAGTGGAGAACGCACATATTCGCTGCTGAAACGGATCAAGAATAAGTTGCGCTCAACAATAGGTCCGAAATATGATCTTTGTTTCAATCATGTCAATAGTGCGCGCTGTTCTGAGGAAAGTTGACTTTTCTTCTATCCTTGACAACTGGTCGCTGACAAAATCATGAAAGGGTGTTGTGGTTATTAAATTGCCTGGTATAAAGTTCACTAAATTTGCCGTGGTATTTCTATTCCATATTTCTTGCCACTGGAGTAGGGCCCCGGAAGCTCGGGCCCTGGAACTTCTCCCTTGACTGGGGGATCCCGGGACCATTGGACACTGGGATATATTTTATTCTCACCCGAGTGGGGGTCCCCGGGTGCTCGAGGCCACGAAGCGCGTGCTACAATTGCCCCTATGGTAATACGCTACTGGCGTCCTATGGCACGTGAGGACGGTTGCTTTTCGTAATTTTGCAACATGGAATTGGCGCATACTTGCACTGCCACGACATTGCCAGAATGTTGCGCACTGCGCAGCTGCGGATTGATGTAGACCGCCAATGCACAATTGGTGAATACGTTAGTTTTCTGCCTGGATACCAGTTGTATGTAAGTAGCGTCCGAAGTCGAAATGGATCAGCTGCACGTCGTTTACTCATTTTCTTCGTCTTAATAATTATACACATAGATAATATCATTATTATTATTGCATCGATTACTTATTGTTGCAGTAAAAAGGCTAAGATTACGTCGGCATGTGGACTAGAAGCACTACAACACAATCGACACTGAGACAGGAAGGCTTAGAAGCACTGTTCGCGAACTTCGACCTAAAGAGTCGATACGTCAAATACCATGCAAGTTGACGAAGCGTCGGCTGTAGCCTTAAGGACTGTTACATATTTTATAATTATAGGGGGTTAAATATCAAGGTGTTAATGTATTTAATGTTGGATCCTTGCAATTTATATTAGGTAACCATGGTTCGGATGATAGTAAACACATTTCGCTGTTCAAGCACCGTACATGGCAAATCACACCTCCTGTTCCCCCTCACCGACATCCTCGACAGGAGTTTTGAGGTTGGGTGGTCGGCTTGCAGATTCCTTCCATGGCTCATCCGCCGTCTTCAACTGTCAGTCATTTTAACTGGATATTGTTCTGATCTAAAATAAATGACTGGTTGATTGCAGGTGTAGCCTTTTCCGTCATTCGATGTACCATTTCGTTAACAAAATAAAACTGAAAACCAAAGAAGTGTAGTAGTGTTTGTTTCACAGTGCTATGAAGTCAAAGGAGGGATAGATAATATTATAAACGATCGAAACTATGGCAAGCAACATCCATACAAAGGAGGTAGATGCTAGGTAAGACACCTATACAATGTTCGTAGGTAACAAATTCATTCCTGAAATGCTTCCCGCCGAACAAGATATAAACGTCCCTGTAATATTAAAATAAATTATAAATCCATTGGGATGTGTAAACTATGTGCACTTTGTGATCCATCGTGAAACCCCTGTACATTTTGCACGCTGTCGCTAACATCGCGATGTCCGAGAAAAGGCGTGATCGGGTTGTAATACAATGACCCGGGCTGGGAACGGTTAGATCAATCGAGTTCAAATTAACAACCACTGCATGTGTGTGTGATTATTTCAACAACAATGTATGCTAGATACAATACTCCCAAGTGATCACTTGTTTAATAACATGCAGGACCTACGGGCATAAATACTTTGCGTCGGTAACAGTAGGGGATCTACATCTATAGGCCTACTCTGTGCACGGAGGAAAGGAGAACTCCTAGTTAACAGTGTCTGCAAGCATACCAATCTCAATTCCCTTCCCTACCCCTAAAGCGCTGTGCGTACTACCTCATCGCTTTTTATGTTTATGCGATCGGTTGTGTGTCGATCGGATAGGTAAATACGTAACCGGCAGGGGTGATCGGTAAGCGCAATATATTTCCATTTTACGTTCAAATTATGGATGAATCAAAATAAACAATATGACAGCATTGTACATACAACTGTTTTTGACTGATTAGTCGCCTCATTTTAATTGCTGTTGTGTTTAGTGCATAAGAAAAATTGTCTCAGCGTGTAATACATAACGGTGGGAGCACAAATCGTGCGTTGTTTTCACACAAAAAAACTGATCAAATTCTTCCGTAAGATATATATGTGCTAAAACACATATTCTGTTAAATTTGTGCAAATAAACTGTTAGAAAAGTTGTCTTGGGTGAAGTACTTACGAATATAGACAGGCAAATCCAAATCTCGTAAAAGGCGCCTGCGTTAAAAACCGTGCACTCTATCTTCGCTGTGATGTGCTTTTGTACATAATTCCAAAATGATTTAGATGCATTATCGCCTGTCCATGTGAGCTTGTGATTAGGACCACACATCCTGGCTCAGCTGAAAAGGGCATAAATGTACGATACGTTGGAGAGTGAAACGCCGTAATGCAGACACTCTTGACGGTTATGTATCTCCAACAATCGACACCGATCGTGCAGCACGTTAGGGATAGGGAAAGAATCGAGATCGGTATGCTTGCACGCACTCTAATTATCCTAGTGTTACCGATGGAAGGCCTGTAGATCCAATGACCGAGGTGCCTTCTGTTGTGTTTGCAAACTCATGGCTACAGCGCAAACGCAGTTTACCCACGGCGGGTACTAAAACTGAAAACATGCAACTAGTTGGCTGTTTGATCATGACAGATCTAAAGATCATTTCAATGCTGCGTTGGCATTGGCATGCATGGCGTACGGACTGTGTGCTTGCGCAGCAAACGGAACAAGCGGCAGAGTATTGGAACAGTGTGCTATTTATGGGTTTCTTTGACTTTTCCAAGGCAACGTTTGTCTATTTCACTGCATGCACACGTAAGAAAACATGCGTTCTACATTGACAAAAAATAACAAAGAATATGTTTCACCTGCGTGTCAAACAGTACTTGGCACAGAAAAGGCTAAACCATCAACTGACATTTTTTGAAACTTCACGTTTTGTCCTTCTTTGATGACTTATCTCTACGAAAATCCCAAAAGATCATAGGCCTATTTAGGATGCAGACGAGCTATACCTATAAGGCATGTTCATTGAATTCCATGATGTTTTTTTAAGTTGTTTGCTATCGATTTACTCAAGTTTCCGTTTTATTTCTTGTATATTTGAGTGGGGCGGGAGCTCGGGGGCTTGAGGAATGTGCCCCAGTAGCCCCTATGGCAATATAGTAATACACAACTGGATAACACTGGTACGTAGCTCCCTGATTAACTAGACGACACCGTGGAGACGTGTGTCCTGGGGTATACTTATGCAAACGCTCGCATTTCGGCATCAAGTGGAAACTCAGATCTCAATTATGCGACTTAATCATGTGAAATGTTCTATTTTGTGAGTGCGCTCAAGCACCACTTTTTTCTAATGGCTTTTCAGATGTTGCAATTGAATTTTCAACAGAATACAACACTACCGTGTTAAGCGGTAAGCATTAGCAATGTAACCATAGCGTTGGTGGTACATCTATTGCAAATCCTTTTCAAATGAAATCCGGAATAATGGATGACTAAAGACAAAGCAATACATACGGTACCAGGTTGTATTTTTGCTTTCGTTCAATAGTTTTCTTTCTCCTCATATTCTTCTATCTGCTGCACTTGTTTGCTAATTTATCTAAGCAACCACAGTGCACATGAGCAAACACTCCTAAAAAAGAAATGTTCTGAAGATCTAAACATGGTTTGGAGCATCGGTACCATCACGAATGATGCTCCGTTACGTAATGAATCCGACTTCTTTAGAAACTACAGAAGCAGTTAATCCTCCAGATAATTAGATAAGATGCAATACTCTCCATTTGCACGCTCTCGTTTTGCAATGAATTAACACGCCAGTATCGCGCGACCCAGTCAATTGGCAGGCAGGTTCCAAGAAGTTGTTGACAAAGCGCGTATTAATAGTACAACAAATATTTTATTATTCAGCCCCACATCTCGGACAGCGCAACGGCAGACGTACTGTACTCATAATCTGACGCAGGCTCACAAAGGCACCTCAAATGAGTAGATGCCGGAATGCAACATTAATAACCTTGTAAGCATTTACTTAAATAGACATGCGCGAGATACGCGGTTTACTAATAATACGGCTACAGCACTGAATGCCAGGATTCCAAGTATGAAGGGAAACAATACGCACGTGTGTGTGCGCGCCATAGTTGTGCAGAAATAGAAACTAACACGTGTGTATGATTGTGCGTGCGCGTTTGTGTAAGCGTGCGTGCGTGAATGCACAGTGTCTTAAGTATAAGCACTGAACAAATATCTATTTTCGCTGTTATAAGAATGTTTACAAATAATTGTTATTGATATTGCAATATTGCATATAACAAATCAAAATTGAATGTACATGTATAGACACACAGACTTATAATGTGAACATGTACACAACTTGATTATGCATATATATGTTGCAGTTGCATTAATAAAACATGTAATTATTCTACATACTAGTCAGAATTATCTATGTCATATATAAGTATAACACGTAAGTTATATTTATATTCACATGGTTTACTTGCGTGTACATGTATAACTGCCAGGGTGTCTAAATAATACATGTACGTCCTATTAATTAACTCTACACTGCATGGATCTAAAAGTATTCCAATCTGTATTTAGAAACAACATGACGATGCACTAGAGTTCTGTCTCGGTCACATCAAAATAGTTGTGACATAACATGTGAGAGGGCGGCACTTGTTTGTTGTGAACGTATTGGAACGCATTGGATAATCAGTTTGTCTTCGCTCACGGGGTATCATGCTTCATCATTTGATGCAGTTCGTCGCTCCAACACAAATGCTTGCAGAACTCTTCCACACTGGCAACAATGTCACCTGGAAAACAATCAGCTCATAAATAAACTGAGCTGTATCAATGAGCTACGTTTATCGGCGCATTATATACATACAACAGGGTGGCCGAAGTTCAAAATTAACTAGCACTTTCAACTTTGCAATCGGATAAGTCTGCTTGTCCGTCAGATCAAGTCATCGGTTTTCCATTGCAAAACCGTTTTGCCACTATATTTATCAGAGTCGCGTTTGGATTGTAACGAGGTGCTTGCAATAGCGTGTAATATAACTGTGCACATAACTTGAATACGCAAATCAGCCATGAAACAACCGTTCATTTGGGAAAATGAAAGGGTGCGTGAATATCTAAGAAGGGATCTATGTTTTGTCATCAGCTAAGCGATACCAGATAATATCAAGAGAATAACGACGCTCATGTTTTGCAAAAGGTGTGTGTGTCTAACTGTTGGCAAAACAATACTTACAAGCTGTACTGTTTTTCGGAAATGATACATTTTGCTTTTTAATTAGCGTTCTTCGCAGATGGATAAAATTAATTAATGGAATTCTAGAAACTCCATTTGACACACCACCTAAACACACTACGTATGATCTCGAAACGCCGCAAACACACTTAAGAGCTTTGTAAAATGCATAATGTAACAAGCTGAAGGCAAGTGAACCTGTTAGAATAACGTCGTTGGGTCTCGGCTCGTGGAGAAACGATCCTGCAATCTCTTTATTGAACAGCATCCGGGGCACAGACCAGTTGACATGACTAGCCATTCCAGCGAATGGATGCACCTAAAACAGATGCATTATGGGTTATTCACCCAAAAAGTTACACAGTGCCGTAAAACGTTCCATGTACTTCAAACTCTTCAGACGAACTCCAATTCAATTCCACCAAGCTGCTAGTGAAAGCATGTGTATGTACAGTTGTGTGCACCTTTAATGGTTACTGACTAAGAATATATGTGAAACATCATAACAATATACCTAAATTAAGGCATATTGCTTTTTCTCACATAAAAGGAGTACTCTGTATATTCCCAACACTTCAAACATAGTGCAACACAACCATGTTCCGAATTGAAAGAGACACTAATCACTACCAATGGAGTGATCGAACGTATCCCTCTTGGCGACCAGCAAACACTCGAACTGTGAAGGCAATTCGAGTACTAAACCCGATGACGATGATGGTGACAATGGGGAAGACAAAGAAGGTGTCAACATCGATATCACTAATGTCGAGGCCGACAGGTTTGTGAACCAGCAGGAACACTGCGTAGATGTCATACTGAGCATGAGCAAGCTGCATCGACACGTCTGCACGAAGCACGTCTGCACACGCTAACTCACATGCTCTGACTGCAGGGAGGTCGTCGTGACACCTAGTGCATGGCAACAAAGCACTCACTTCATTAGCACACCAAAGCGCCAGGTAAATACCCTCGAAACCGACGAGAACATTGATCCTACCTTCAAGGCATGAGCAGGCTGGTTGCGCCGATAGAAAAAACTAATTGTTGTCAACATTGGCAACATGGATCAGACCATGGCGTGGTTCGACATGGCGCGAAACTACTCAAACAACACGAGAGATATATATAACGATTGCGACTGGAGGTAGGTCCAAATAAGGTTTACTGTGGCGCTCTCTGCCAGCTCCGATTGTACAAAGAAACCGGCATACATGATGTCCCCACTAGGGTTTTACATACTCTTCGAATGCCCACAACTTTTGCTTGACGGCAACCGGAAACGGCTGGTTGACAGGTGCGAAAATCCAAGATTGGGTAACCCAGTGACTTGCAGTGGGAGCTCGATACCACAAGGATTGGATGAGTCGATTGTTTTCAAATAGGTATCTGATAAATGATGAGCACGATGTAACGGCAACTCAAGGCATCACAGATTTGGCGCTAAATTACATATTGTCCGGACAATGTGTATTGATAAAAATCGAGTTTGGCTGATGAGATTGAGCGAGTTTGGTTGATGAGATACGTCATCACTTCACTGGTTCTATCCACACCAGGCTTAATATAAATTTCAACAACCAGTTGCTGTTTCTTGATTTCAAGCGTATCATTTGTACTACCATGCAGTAGTGCACTAGAGGCATTCATACAAAAATATAAGAAACATACAACTGATTATAGTGGCCAACTTTTAATGTTGTATTGGCAGCATCGTCTCATGCCGGTAAGTGTGTGCTGTCGCTGCCGTTAAAATACTGGCATGACGTCTCACTTGCATTATTTTGGCGTTTTACGTTTTTGTTTCGATGTCGCCAGCAGAACCGTTACAACAGCCAAGATCAATTGTCGTCAACTGTTTGCAAGTGCAAATTATCAATGCTGTAGTGCCTTTTAGAGATACTTTAATAACATCCGAATAACCGATGAACTTCGATTCATCACGTCTCGCAGAGCCATCACATCCACATAGTGGATGAATGTATCAGACAACGCTTGACTTGACAAACTAATAGCGCCACCTTCCGCATTTATTAAAACTAGCTTAGTGAGTGTCGGCTGATTTCACGAATTCGTACCGTACCTATTTTGATTCAGAGAAGATCTCATTTTAATTACATCTATGCAACTCTATCAGTGTTTTTTGTATTGTTTTGAGAGCCGTAACTTCGCAATCGTCGGCGTTAATAATGCCGATTGTGGACACTGTAAGCAGTCTTCGTGAAATCTGCCATGTGGCTGTGCAAACGGGAGAAAGTCAAACACGTTGCTCAGGGCTGGGCAGTCAGGATCCCTGTCAATTTGTCTTTTGTAAGGGGGCGGTATTGCGGGGAAGGGGGCGATATTGTGAATCCATATTATCGCACATGCTCGCAATACCGTCCACCCCCACCCCCAACTTTGCCAATATCTCGACCTAACCATACATGGGCGATAATGCGGTCAAATATATATATATGTACACACACACGCGCACTACTAGTAGCGCCACCTATACACTTATACTAGATTCCCACTAGGAAGATGATATATGATATCTGCCCTTTGGTGGTGTTGTCATGGCTATACATACATTAGTGCCATTTGTCTGTTAGCGCCGCACATTTTACAAGTTTAAGAAGAACATCAGTAGATGACAACCCTGGTACGAAGGTAGTTGCAAATTTGATGTACTCTAGCATAATTGTATCATAGTTTGAGCATGTTATATTCAGTAGAATTTGATAATAATTAACTTAAAGCCCTTTTTTGTAACTGACCTTTGTTCTAGGAAAGTAGTGTTGTAGTTCAACTTGTTTTTCGCTTCTGGGTATCTATTCGTATTATGCAGTAGTGTGTAGATGTATGCGAGTTGTGTTCCGTTCAAATAAATTACTTATTTGACATAATACATTTAAGCGTTAATACTTGTAATATATTTTAGGTAACTGAAGTCCATTGTTATATAGTTTATTTCATTTATAATTACAATGGTTCCATTCTTGATTATATTATCAAATTGTCAGCATAACTTGTTCCAATGCAGTTTAACCGGTCACTCACTCATAACTGTATCTCCATTTTGAATTTCAGTTTTACGTAAATAAACGGACGTCAATAGATGTCCGACTTGGCTCGGCATGATTTGAAACTGTTGGTGTATAAATCGCGACAATATAACTATGCCAACTGTTATCGCATCTGACTAGAAAATGCCTACATCGGCACTTAGAACCGAGACAAATGAAAAATCCACCACCACGATGTTGGCTAGATGTATAAAAAAAACCTACACAAGGTGGGTTGAACTGCTGAAGACAACTACGCGAACACGGCTGGAGACATGGAGTCTGCATAATTGCAATACGCCGCCTTCTACCTATTGTTTGAAGAATTTCATTTCAGAAGGCAGGTTAGCAACTGAAGGGTCTCACCTGTACACGGACACAATTGTCAGTAATAACAATACTAGATACATACCTGGCAAAGTGCAACGCGGCAATGAAAAGGATCATGGCCAAGAAAAGAAGGTGTGGAACACTCTAATGTGGCTGGTGACACCCGGCCTCCAGTCTCTCGTGCGTCTCGCGGCAGTTCCGTTCGCTCCAGTGTAATGAGGCTTCAGGAAGAGCAGCGGCAAGCGGAACTCTTGGCCCGCGCGCCGGCGACAGCACGATCTGGAAATCACTAGACGCCAGGTGGAAGCCAGATCTAAGCGGCTTTCCGAAGAGCTTAACATAACGCTGTCGAAATTAAAAGCTGAGGAAGAACAACTGAAAATAGACACGGAGATAAGCGGCAATGTAGCGAAACATCAGGCTTTGGAAATATACATGGAGGACATGGAGGAGAGGAGATCAACATCGCACATACGAGTCAAGTTGATGCAAGACGCATCACTCTCCCCGAGGCGAGATGGACTCTGGTGTGCCCTCCCCTCCCCTCCCCTCCCCTCCCCTCCCCTCCCCTCCCACACATCTATTCCACATATTGATGGACAGCTGGCACCGGGCCGCATCCTTCGGCGGGTGGTAACACGATCACCCAGGGCGGTTCGGATATTGGCTTACAGATTGATGCGTCACCGCGAACTCAGCTGGAGCATTACTGCCACATGAGCGCCATCTATCGACCAGCCAGCATGGACGAACATGGCCAGGCTTGTAGCTGCGCACCACTTGGTCACGTTGCTAACACCAGTGAAAAGTTGGCGATTGTCCTGAACAACCTGGCGGAACGACTTTCAAATCGCGATAATGCCTGAGAAATGGAGACTTGCTACAATACCCACACTAGAATCAGTCGTTTGAAACAATCGTGGAACAGCACACCACTGCTGTGAACCAAAAAATGTAAATCGGCAGTTTGCCTACGTTAATTTGTATTGCGTAAATGTTTTTTCCACGTATATAGCCTGGTCGTTCTTTTGGAACTCGTCACAATTCTGACTGTTATTTATAATTTATATCACTGCTTTCTACACATTAAATGTAAGTTTACATGAATAAGCTTCAGATCGCAGCTTAGACACAGTTGATGTTTGCGAAAGTCTGTCCGATAATTTAACAGTGTCAGCATTTACGTTTGTAACACCGTAATTACTATTCACTATTGTATATCGTCTATTTTAGCGTCTACCGTTTAGTCTATTTAGGTTATTGTGTTTAGGTCTACCATTTCTCCATGTATGCTTATGTTTCTATTGCCTTCGTAATTTGTAATCGCCGAATAACTTTTAGTCTAGTCGCCAGACGGCGTCACTACTAAAAATTAACTCTTCTTTCTTTGCAGTGGGACTGTTACTCCTGTTATTATATACAACTGTGTGCGATATCTGCCTCGTTTGAACTGAAGGCACTAAAGTATATAAAACACAAGTACGAAATTCAGAAACAGTGATGCCAGGGACAAACAATATGCGGCCAATTTAGTCAAATTTACCGGTTTTAAATTATGCTCAAGGGTCATGTCACTGAAACTGCAGCCACCAACGATAACGCGGATGCCTTTGCGAAGACACTGGAAGCACTTGAGATGACCACAGACAAGTTAACGAGCCAAAAGACAAGCCCATCAATTTGCACAACCGGCATGAGCCCCCCCCCCCCAAATGGGATGGCCACTTTAAGAACTTTTATTCATGGTGCCTCCAATTCGAACAATACATACATTATGCAGCCATCAACAAGGACGAAGACAATTTGATGTTTGTGTTACACGCTTCAGTACTACCCCAACAAGTATCGGCTTCAATCAAAAGCTGCACTACTATGACCTGCCCGAACGGCGTGTGGGACAGATTGGAGGAAAAGATCCCTAAAGCGGCTGTTATCACCGAAATCTTTTCAGAAATGGAGCCGATTCGTCCCATCCGTCAAGACTGCCTCGGAGATGAGGGCAGTGTTAGACCGGCTAACTGACTTCACCCGCCGTGTGACAGAAGTTGGAAAGCAGTCTGAACTTCAATCGTCGACTGTGCTTCATATTGTCAGCAGTAAGCTAGAGCCAGAGCTTTACTATGAGCTTAAAAGATGGATATGACATGACCATCCAGCCGAAGAACTCTGTAGGTTGATACAGTGGCATTAATTAACACACTGGTCGATAGATCGAGCCAGGGTTCACAACACGTGATTATCTCACTACGACCCATGGAGCCTTCACATCTTTTCTACTAGCACCTATGTATATTATAGTTCAATAAATGTTACCTGATGATTTGAAAGTAATGTGCTAAGTCTTAGTTTCTTAATAGGCTTTATTTCCGGAACATTTGGCCTATTGACCTAATTTTCGGCATGAAGTGCAGAAATCAGAGCGGGGCTAGTAGTTACAGGATGTAACAACTCGCCCCACCTTGCAGTTTCTAGTCTTACATTCCAAATTGTTCATTCCAGCACTAAGAAAGATGGTTCGAACGTACAACAGGAAAACAGATCGAGCGGAGAGATGAACTGCTACAATTCTAGATAGGGCATCTGAACGAGTAATCAAACATCATAAAAACTTGCGAAAGGAGGCAGATGATGACATCGTAAGTTGGTGGTTAAAACCCAACCTTCGCCCTGTTACTGTGCCTTTGTCAGATTTATACATGTATTTACTTTAGAGCTTAAAGGCCAACTTGTTCAACAGGAAAATTACTAAAAGTCAATATTGAAGGTAATTAGGCTAACCCCTTAAAAATTACGCCCGGTACTGCAAGAAACGAAGAGCTGACGAATGCACCGACGCTTTACTCATGTTTGTGTCTTTCTCTCCAGCACCCGCTACCCGACTACGTCGAGGGAGGGAACGGCGGCATCGTGCAAGAACGGTTTCTACAGCTCGACGGCGGTGACGGCAACGGCGGACGAAGAGGAGGCCGTCGACACGATCGTTCGACCGGAAGCCTCAGGCGAAGACGTCGCGATCGTCTCCAACTCGCCAACTCTGACCGGGTGCCGACGCCACCGTCCGTCGTCCACGACGACGAAGAGGAGGCGCGTCGTACGGAGAGTGGTGTCCGTCCGCTGTCGGGACGGTTCTTTTCTGCAGTCGACAGTGCGAGTAGATCGATTCCTCGGCGTTGGGTCATCGCCGTCTTCGTCCCCGCCTCTGCCGCCGCTGTTGTCGCCACGACCGCCTTCGTTGTCGTCGGCCTTCGCACCGCTCGTCTCTTACATATTGGACGGTGGTATTCCGCCGACGGCGTCCTTACACTGAGTCCTTGTCGTCGAGTCATCGTCGTCTTCCTCGCCGCCGACGCCGCCGCCGCCGCAGGCACTCTAGCCGTCGACGCTGCCAATCGCAGCGGTGCGGCCGTCGTCCGACGAGAGCGACTACGACGCTCCGTGCTGTCGCAGCAAGCAGTACACGGAGCTTACCATCGTAGAGTCGTCCGGCGTTGAGCGTCGACTAGTCCGGGTGTTCGCGGAAGAGATCGGCGAAATAATAGTTGCAAGAGCGAACCGTACGTGCGCAGCATGTAACGATCCGGCCAGCTCCCACATCGATCATTTGAGCGGCTGCCTCGACACAGCCTACGGCCTAGGGCCGTGCTCTACGAATTCGGTAGTGGTTCTATAATCGCTTCGGTCATAAGAACGCTCTCCGTCCTCTACGACACGTACGGTATGCACGGTGATCGCCTGTCGGCCGAGGATATGGTCGGAAAGGTAACTTCGTGACTGGCGTTGGACGGGCGCGCTGCGTCGATGATTCGTCTCTGAGAAGTGTGTTGAGTAGGAGAAGACCCCGATCGATGCTGAATATCAGAAATGGGTCGAGCTGGAGCTGCGCTGGTCCAACTGGGGGAAGAGGCCGCGCCGACGGGTGAGACGAGGGAGGCTACCGGCGAGAAGGAGGTGGCTAGCCTGACTGGATCCATAGAATGGAGAAAGCGGAGGAAGACCAAGTACGCTCAGATACAGAAGCTGTACTGGTCAAACCGTAGGGAGTGCCCGTGCAAGGTTCTGAGTGGTGATTGGTGCAGCGAGGTGACCCCGTCTTCTGGAGGCACGTGTTCAAGGAACATTCCGAACCAGACGAGCACGTCTTTCAGTGTCAGGGAAAAGGTCATCACAGAAGAGAGCTAAAGTAAATTCAGGCTGTTCCACAGAAAGAAAATTCAGGCTGTTCCACTCTTTTGAAAGTGCATCATCACGACCGATTCGCACCACTTATGACGTGTTGGGTCCTAGAGGGGACGAGAAGAGTGGTTGTCGAGCAGAATGGCAGGCATTCTGTGAGGAAGAATGGTTCAAATCACATATGACCAGCTACAGGAGAAACAGATTTAACAGTTTCTTTGAAGGTGCAGCTGCAATTGTCCACCAGCAGATCAAAACGTTCTTTTCTCAAGGCTTTCTGTTACACACAAAAATGAAACTGCAGAGTGTTGAAGCGGACACAAATGATCCAAGAATGCTAGCTTTGCTTTGCGCTGTTGGACTCCTGTACCTTCGGTGACAAGCCCATATTGGAATCTGCTGAAGAGCAACGTGCCGTATGCCAGACTTCATCTGTATATTCAACGGATGACAGGCCACTTTCGCATCTGATCTCATAGGAAATCCTGAAAGTCACAGAGCGGCAACTTTCAGACTTCTTTGAAGGGGGTAAATTTGGTGGTAACCTTCCAACTTGAGTGATAGACACAACGAAATGTTTCCCCCTCATTAACATGGTGGGTGTGAAAGCCCTTGGTAACATGGATTTTGATATCCAGAAACGACGAAACTGCACCACTCACCATCGAACTAGAACAAGATGTTTATTTTGACCCCAAAGAGTACAAGTATAGTCACAATATCGTGTACTTCAACTATTAGTAAACATAACTTAATTATGATTAATTAAAAACAATGTAATAAAAAATAATATTGAAATGGGGTAAGTGACTCCTGTTGAGACAAAACGTGTCGCTATAACAGGAGCCACTACGATACACATGCTCAAGAGAAACAAGACTGGTCATTGGATGGAAAAGAAGACTTCCAACGAGTCATCCAAAATGTTCAAGGCAACAAAAAAGGTCAGATTGTTGAGAAAACAGCACAAATTACAAGAGAAGATTGTCCGTCAAAAGTTCAGAGAAAGGCTCATTCAGAATGAACAGGAAAAGAAGCTGAGGAGAGTCTGGCTGCTCAGAAACAAAAGATCATCGACAATGTGATGAGTCACGGAGGCCCATGTAGGTCTGCGTCAGATGTTGACAGGGTGGCTCACTCAGGACTGGATGCTTTGAAGACTCAGGATCGTTATGTCAAAGTCGTGCTTGGTTTAGGATCTCGGTGTGGTATAAAGCTGACGGGAAGCAAAGATGCACTGATTACATCGCTAAAACAATACTTATAGTCAACTTCAGATAACAAAGGCATTTTGTCCCTTTAATGTAAATTAAGGAAATTAGCATTTTCAAATTAAACATTAATTGTCTTTTAATTTGGCAAGTTTGAAAAAAAAATGGGTGTGATCAGTATGCATAGCAGATATTATAACAAATAGCTTGAGCCATTCAGGTGGTGTTGTTTGTTGGGGTCTCAAAGTAGAGATTTTGGCAAAGTTCGGATTTAACAGAAAATAAGCTAAATTCATGAATCTGAAAAAAATCATATCTTTGCTAAATATTGCTACAAATATACATTTTATATCACTTTGTTCGGAATTCAAAGCTCTATATATTGGTATTATTTTAAAATAACTTGGTGAGTTTAAAAAATCACTTTGGAATACCTACTGTCAGTACAGCAGTCCCCTGGAGAAGAACAGGAGGTGATGCAACGCGACCCGTTCTCATCGCTGCTGTTCAACTGCTTCATAAAACGGGTGTTAGGATCTCTAGACCCAGAATTGGGCGTCGTAATGTTTGTGAGGATGGCCCCCACCTCAATTATCTGGCGTTCACGGACGATGTTGTCCTTATCGCTCAGTAAGTGACTGGAATCGAGCATCTTTACCAGCAATTCAAGCGTGCATTGAGACGATGTCGTTTTATGCTGAATGCCTACAAGTTGAGAATACTAAGTATAGCTATGAATGGAAAAGCTAAGCAATGGGTATGCGACTCTGATCCTGTACACGAACCCCAGTATCACTAGAATTAAAACTCTAGAAAAAGGTTTAGTCTGGTGGTCATGCCTCAACGTCTGCCAAAAGAGCCGTGTGCAGCTCCTGCTAAAAAAAGGTTACATCTGTGGGATTTGAGAATAGCACTGCAGAAGGACTTGAAGCACCTGATTATAATTCTGCAGCTGCAGTGTCTTGCGTTAATGGGGAACTTTCATGCGCAGTCTCGCAAACTTCAAAAATTATCCCCTGCAGATCCTTACTTCAACACAAGACGTTTTCCAAAACGAATTTAGTTACGATCCTGTCCTCGCATCACTGCATGCCCCAGTACAAGATAATAAACAGAAAGAGACGCTGGCATCAATTATGGTTGGTGCCGAGACGTTGCTCAGCAAACAGCAGAAGCTCTACCTGTCAGGATACATTGCAAACCCATCGTCTCAGGGAGAGTCCGCACCCACGCAATAACATATTTTCAGAACAGGCACTCGGTATGGTAGATCATCAGTTTCGACGGGCAACTAATGCCACATTTCGTTTCATTGGCAGCAAGGTTAAGTTCATCAAGAATGGTATTGCCACGTGGTTAGATAGGCAATCAGACGAAGAGCAAAGGAAAGTTATAGAGTTTGCCATAGGTCGCGGCCATGACATGCGGTCCTTACTCAAGCAACGAGACAGAGCAATAGAGCAGACTCTTTCAGACAGACAAAAGTAGATTGAGCAAGAGAGACAAAACAAAAAGGAACAAATTGCAGAACGTAAAGCAAGTCCTTGATGGAAATTTAGGTCTAGAGGAAATAGATGAATCAGAAATGACAGAGGAAATGACTGGGGTAATCACAGCGCTGATGTCCAGCCCAGCTCACTTCGTAAGGAAATACTTAGATCGTGTTTGGGATAATTAGTTACCATCAGAAGATCATTTGATTTAAATCCACAAAAGCAAAAGGGAGGGCATTTCAGATTTCGTACTGGGGAATTGGGGAGAGTGAAAACAACGGTGAAGATTCAATCCTGCTGCTTGTTGAGGTTATTATAGAAATAATCTTCAAGGACTTACAAGTACATATTTGATTAGACTTGATGCACAAGGCCCAAGTCAGAGATAGTTGTGATAGGTGATGTGCTTAGAACAATAGACTCTGTACGACATCTGTGCTAGTAGGTTACTGGTTCAAACAGTATACGTCAAAGAGCAGTCATAGGTGATGTGCTTAGTATACCTTAGCATAATAGATTCTGTACGACATCTGTACAGTGGGTTACTGGTTCAAACAGTACGCGTCAGAGAGCAGTGATAGGTGATATGCTTAGTATACCTTAGTATAACAGACTTTGTATGACATATGTGCCAGTGGGTTACTGATTCAAACAGCATGCGTCAGAGAACAGTGATAGGTGATGTGCTTAGTATACCTTAGTATAATACTCTGTACGACATCTGTACTAGTGGGTAGTGGTCCCAGTGTAGCTCTTCAGATCAGTACTCTTGCAGGAGGAAACAGGGAAGATTATGCCGGTCATATCATGAACACCTTGAACGATACTGCAGCGACACAAGCTGCATTTGGGAATGAAGATGTCCGTGTAGTCAAGTCAACTATCACTTCGTCATTTACCTAGTACCAATACAGATAGGTGTTCCGTCAATCACCGTGTTGTAGAGATGTTGAAAACCGATATTGATTTGGACCTTCTGGAACTGAATTGCAATGTCCACCCATTAGATGGTCTAGCGCATTAATCTAGACAAGTTCTAAAGAAAGTAGATGCTGATACCGAAGTTAAGAGCGAGTTGCTTGGAAACGACTGCAAGGCAGCAAATGTTATGCAGGGTTAAGGAGATCCGTCCGGGTTCAAATACTTCATGAAGGAAGAAAACATCTGTCCAGGCCTTATTGTTAGATATGTAGGCAACAGGCTGCACGTTCTTTTTCATCTAGCATGCATTTTCTTCTTCTTGCGTGATCAGCTACAGCTCGACCTAGACACGTACTGCAGGAACAGAACCTCTTTGAGAACAGCACTGCAGAAGGACGTGAAGCACCTGATTATAATTCTGCAGCTGCAGTGTCTTGCGTTAATGGAGAACTTTCATGCGCAGTCTCGCAAACTTCCAAAATGATCCCCTGCAGATCCTTACTTCAACACAAGACGTTTTCCAAAACGAATTGAGTCCCGATCCTGTCCTCGCATCACTGCATGCCCCAGTAGAAGATAATAAACAGAAAGAGACGCTGGCATCAATTATGGTTGGTGCCGAGACGTTGCTCAGCAAACAGCAGAAGCTCTACCTGACAGGAGACATTGCAAACCCATCGTCTCAGGGAGAGTCCGCACACACGCAATAACATATTTTCAGAACAGGCACTCGGTATGGTAGATCATCAGTTTCGACGGGCAACTAATGCCACATTTGGTTTCATTGGCAGCAAGGTTAAGTTCATCAAGAATGGTATTGCCACTTGGTTAGATAGGCAATCAGTTGAAGAGCAAAGGAAAGATATAGAGTTTGCCATAGGTCGCGGCCATGACATGCGGTCCTTACTCAAGAAACGAGACAAAGCAATAGCGCAGACACTTTCAGACAGACAAAAGTAGATTGAGCAAGAGAGACAAAACAAAAAGGAACAAATTGCACAACGTAAAGCAAGTCCTTGATGGAAATTTAGGTCTAGAGGAAATAGATGAATCAGAGATGACAGAGGAAATGGCTGGGGTAATCACAGCGCTGATGTCCAACCCAGCTCACTTCGTAAGTAAATACTTAGATCATGTTTGGGATAATTAGTTACCATCAGAAGATCATTTGATTTAAATCCACAAAAGCAAGAGGGAGGGCATTTCAGATTTCGTACTGGGGAATTGGGGAGAGTGAAAACAACGGTTAAGATTCAATCCTGCTGCTTGTTGAGGTTATTATAGAAATAATCTTCAAGGACTTACAAGTACATATTTGATTAGACTTGATGCACAAGGCCCAAGTCAGAGATAGTTGTGATAGGTGATGTGCTTAGAACAATAGACTCTGTACGACATCTGTGCTAGTAGGTTACTGGTTCAAACAGTATACGTCAGAGAGCAGTCATAGGTGATGTGCTTAGTATACCTTAGTATAATAGATTCTGTACGACATCTGTACCATTAGGTTTCTGATACAAACAGCATACATCAAAGAGCAGTGATAGGTGATGTGCTTAGTATAAGACTCTGTACGACATCTGTACCAGTGGGTTACTGGTTCAAACAGTATGCGTCAGAGAGCAGTGATAGGTGATATGCTTAGTATACCTTAGTATAACAGACTCTGTACGACATCTGTGCCAGTGGGTTACTGATTCAAACTGTATGCGTCAGAGAGCAGCGATAGGTGATGTGCTTAGTATACCTTAGTATAATACTCTGTACGACATCTGTACTAGTGGGTAGTGTTCTCAGTGTAGTTCTTCAGATCAGTACTCTTGCAGGAGGAAACAGGGAAGATCATGCCGGTCATATCAAGAACACCTTGAACGATACTGCAGCAACACAAGCTGTATTTGGGAATGAAGATGTCCGTGTAGTCAAGTCAACTATCACTTCGTCATTTACCTAGTACCAATACAGATAGGTGTTCCGTCAATCACCGTGTTGTAGAGATGTTGAAAACCGATATTGATTTGGACCTTCTGGAACGGAATTGCAATGTCCACCCATTAGATGATCTAGCGCATTAATATAGACAAGTTCTAAAGAAAGTAGATGCTGATACCGAAGTTAAGAGCGAGTTGCTTGGAAACGACTGCAAGGCAGCAAATGTTATGCAGGGTTAAGGAGATCCGTCCGGGTTCAAATACTTTATGAAGGACGAAAACATCTGTCCAGGCCTTATTGTTAGATATGTAGGCAACAGGTTGCACGTTCTTTTTCATCTAGCATGCATTTTCTTCTTTTTGCGTGATCAGCTACAGCTCGACCTAGACACGTACTGCAGGAACAGAACCTCTTTGAGAACAGCACTGCAGAAGGATTTGAGGCACCTGATTATAATTCTGCAGCAGCAGTGTCTTGGGTTAATGGGGAAATTTCTTTCAGGACCATGGATGCGTGAGTTTAATGCAAACGCTTCACATCAGACAAACTTGCAGATGATTCCCCTGATGCATAGGTTCATGCGCAGTCTCGCAACCTTCCAAAATGATACTCTGCAGATGCTTACTTCAACACAAGACGTTTTCCAAAACGAACTGATTCCCGATCCTGTCCTTGCATCACTGCAGGCCCCAGTAGAAGATAATAAACAGAAAGAGATGCTGGCATCAATTATGCGATCATTACTGGTTGGTGCCGAGGAGGTGCTCAGCAAACAGCAGAAGCACTACCTGTCAGGAGACATCGCAAACCCATCGTCAGCAGTCCTCACTCAGGGAGAGTCTGCACTCACGCATAACATCTTTTCAGAACAGGCACTCGGCATGGTAGATCATCAGTTTCGATGGGCACCTAATGCTACATTTGGTTTTATTGGCAGCAAGGTTAAGTTCATCAAGAATGGTATTGCCACGTGGTTAGATAGGCAATCAGATGAAGAGCAAAGGAAAGTTATAGAGTTTGCTATAGGTCGCGGCTATGACATACGGTCCTTACTCAAGAAACGAGACAGAGCAATAGAGCAGACATTTTCAGACAGACAAAAGCAGATTGAGCAAGAGACAAAACAAAAAAGGAACAAACTGCACAATGTAATGCAGGTCCTTGATGGAAATTTAGGTCTAGAGTAAATAGATGAATCAGAGATGACAGAGGAAATGACTGGGGTAATCACAGCGCTGATGTCCAGCCCAGCTCGCTTCGTAAGGAAATACTTAGATCATGTTTGGGATAATGATGGCGAAGATATTAGTAACCATGAGAAGATCATCCGATTTAAATCCACAAAAGCAAGAGGGAGGGCATTTGAGATTTCGTATTGGGGAAATGGGGAGAGTGATAACAACGATGAAGATTCAATCGTGTAGAAATAATCTTCAAGGACGTACATATTTGATTAGTTTTGATGCAAAAGGCCCAAGTCAGAGATAGTTGTGATAGGTGATGTGCTTAGTACAATAGACTCTGTACGACATATCTGTGCTAGTGGGTTACTGGTTCAAACAGTATGCGACAGAGAGCAGCGATAGGTGATGTGCTTAGTATACCTTAGTATAATAGATTCTGTATGACATCTGTACCAGTGGGTTACTGGTTCAAACAGTATGCGACAGAGAGCAGCGATAGGTGATGTGCTTAGTATACCTTAGTATAATAGATTCTGTATGGCATCTGTACTAGTGGGTTACTGATTCAAATAGCATGCGTCAGAGAGCAGTGATAGGTGATGTGCTTAATATACCTTAGTATAAAAGACTCTGTATGACATCTGTACTAGTGGGTTACTGATTCAAATAGCATGCGTCAGAGAGCAGTGATAGGTGATGCGCTTAGTATAAGACTTTCACACTTCTGTGCCAGTGGGTAACTGGTTCAAACAGTATGCGTCAGAGAATAGTAATAGGTGATATGCTTAGTATACCTTAGTATAATAGACTCTGTACGACATCTGTGCCAGTGGGTTACTAGTTCAAACAGTATGCGTCAGAGAGCAGTGATAGGTGACGTGCTTAGTATACCTTAGTATAATACTCTATACGACATCTGTACTAGTGGGTAGTGGTCCCAGTGTAGCTCTTCAGATCAGTACTCTTGGAGGAGGAAACAGGGAAGATTATGCCGGTCATATCAAGAACACCTTGAACGATATTGCAACGACACAAGCTGTATTTGGGAATGAAGATGTCCGTGTAGTCAAGTCAACTAATCATTTCTTCATTTCCTAGTACCATTACAGATAGGTGTTCCGTCAACCACCGTGTTGTAGAGATGTTGAAAACCTTCTGGAACTGAATTGCAATGTCCACACATTAGATGGTCTAGCGCATAAATCTAGACAAGTTCTAAAGAAAGTAGATGCTGATTTCGAAGTTAAGAGCGAGTTGCTTGGAAACGACTGCAAAGCAGCAAATGTTATGCAGGGTAAAGGAGATCCGTCCGGGTTCAAATACTTCATGAAGGAAGAAAACATCTGTCCAGGCCTTATTGTTAGATATGTAGGCAACAGGTTGCACATTCTTTTTCATCTAGCATGCATTTTCTTCTTCTTGCTTGATCAGCTACAGCTCGACCTAGACACGTACTGCAGGAACAGAACCTCTTTGAGAACAGCACTGCAGAAGGACATGAGGCACCTGATTATAATTCTGCAGCAGCAGTGTGTTGCGTTAATGGGGAACTTTCTTTCCTTCACCCCATGTTAAAGGATAGGGAATTGTTGTCCCATGTTAAAGCATTGGAGCTATTATCGTAAAGGTATACGATGATATTTTGAATTTTCGGCACGCTTCAAGCGACGCTACTGGCGACGTATCTGTTCACTCACTTGCGCTCGAGCGCGCGCACCGTGATTGCGCAATGTCATTGCTCGTGGCTATAAATAAACCCGTACGCGGAGACGTGTCTGAACTTGTTTTTGTGCGTGCGCGAGCTTTTCGGCACGCCTACGTGACCTTAACGTTCAACATGCGGCTATATAAGGCCGTGGAGACGATCAGTTCGTCATTCGACATGGCACACAACGAGACAAGACAAGGGTGGAGCTACGCAGAGGCGGTCAGAGGGCCGCGGCCCGTCGTTGAGAGCGCAGCGGGGTTGACCCCCATCACGTACAGGGAGGCCTTCCCTCCACTACCGGCCACGACATCGACCGGTCCAACCCTGGCACCAGCGCAACCATCATCCTGTATGGTAAGTGTTTATTATTATTATTATCTTTCCATTTCACAATTTTTTCGTGTGTATAATTATCTTGCATTAAGACACTTATGAAAAACGTCTAATAACAATCCTTCGTACATTTAGAACGTCGACTGTGAGATCCCCACGGGACCTCCCCCCTCCCTTGCGTCCTTCACCTGCCCAGATTGTAAGATCCATTTCACACGGCGCAACAGTTGGAAGCGTCACGTCGTCCACGGTAGTTGCGGGGGTCGGAAAAGAACGGCTGAGGAAGCCGAGCTGGACGCGCTGGTGGTGAGTTAAACTTTATATTGTGTTATTATACACTTTCCCCTAAAATGATGTCCCTGTATATTGTTTACTTCCGTCAAAATGGCGTCCCTGTATATTGTTTACTTCCGTCAAAATGGCGTCCACGTCTATGTTTACTTCCAATAAATGACGGCCCATACATACTTCCTGTCAACATACCTGCTCTCATCCTATTCCTATCGAGACATTGCCTCCATGTATACTTATCATCTTCCTATCAACTTCTGGTCACCGTTCTTTTCGTCACGTGTTTTCACTATCATTGCGTCTGTAATATTTAATTATCGTTGTAGAAATTCATCAACGGGCCTTTACCAGCAAAGAGACAACCGGTCCCAACAACCACCGGGACAGCCCCGTCCCCGGCCCCGGCCTCAACTACTGCCGGGACACCACCGACCAACCGAGTGAATGTGCTACCGCACTTCGCGTGCTGTATGTGCGGCAGTACCTTCACCAGGCGGTATGATTTAAAAGTACACGTCAAGAAGGGGTGGTGCAAACAGCAGCGACGACAGATGAATATTAAAGAGATAATGGTAACTTGATTGTATTCTATAAATGTTTTCAGATGCTGCTACAAATGTCTCTTTATGTTTTGTATACCATTATTAAAAATCATCTTGTGTTTATTTTCAGGGCTTGCAACAAAGCCCATTATCTCTTTATGTTTTGTATACCATCATTAAAAGTCAACTTATGTGTTTATTTCAGCGCCAAGAAAAGGAGCGCATCGCTGCTGCTGACAGTGTTCCAACTACCTCGCCGCCACGAAAACGTCGACGGTCACCGTCATCTTCAGCATCACCATCACCGAAAAGACCATCACCTACAGTCTCTCCGTCGCCACCTGCAGCTTCTCCGCTAGACTTTCAACAAGATTCACTTGTACCACCTCCGGTGATCGATTTTGTACCGGATAATGTGTTTAATTTGTATAGGAGTCAGTGGTCGACAATTCGCACACATTATCGTAGGGGGCCCGTCCAGAGAACCTACAACATTCGACTATCAGATACTGACATAACCTCATTACATCCAACATTGTGGAGCATTTTTGATGAACAAACTACCGCCTTCAAAATAAATTTAAGTTTTGGATTTATTTTATATAACCAGAAAACGAAAGAACATCGTTATTTTCATTCTTCAAAAAAAATTTCCGGTAGGTTTCTGGACAGGCCCCCTTTAATTACTAATGCCGATGAATTTCAGTTGTTTTTAAAATCGTTTGAAGAAAAAGATATTTTAAGTTGGGCAATTAGACAGAGGCCCGATTCTCAGTGGATCTGTGAAATGGTAACAAATGTTACATTTTACATAAACATCATACCTGATCACCCTATAGGTACTGGCAATATAGTCCTTCCAGAATATATTCTCACAAATAAAGGTTTAAATTCGTTGTCCTGTGACTTGTCACGACACGACAGGTCACCCTATAAAGATCATCTTTGTTTCTTCCGTGCTCTCGCACTAAGTCGGGTAGCTGATGTTTATCATCTTGAGCCTCACGTTCAAATATTATATAGCATGTACCAAGAAGTTATAAACAATGCCCCGCCTATGAAGCATTTCCCTGGCTTTAAGCTAAGTGATCTGTATGACATTGAAAAGCTTTTTCACATCAATATATTTGTTTATGAATTACTCGATCATCACGACGACAACGACAAGAACTTGGTAGCATGTAATTTACTGAGGCGTTCAAATTGTAAATTCCCCGATACTTTAAATTTGAATCTTTTCGAAACACGATATTAAAACATACACACGGTCTTTCAAATGTATCAAATGTGACAAACTTTGGCATACCCTAAAGTACTTAAAAAGACACCAACAAGGTTGCGAAGTCGAGGTCAAGAGAATATTCTCTGGTGGTATATTTCATGTTCAGGAAACCATTTTTCAGAAACTTAATGAGTTGGGTATTGACGTCGAAGAAAAATACCGGTATTATCCGTTTCGGGCCACCTTTGATTTTGAATCTTATTTTGACACTACCAACTTACCGGTAAATACTCCAAAGGTCGAGTAGTTGGCTCGACACGAAATACTTAGCATTAGTGTGTCATCCAATGTTCCCGGGTACAAGGAACCACGCTGTTTTATTAGCGAGGGTGAGCCGAGCCAACTAGTCGACCGTTTTCTAAATTACCTTTACGAAATTAGCGACACCGCTTCCGAAATTCTTAAAACACGTTATCAGTTTGTTTTTGATCAATTAAACCAACAACTAAAAGATATTCAATAACGAGAGGCTTGAATGCTCGAACCCGACTTAGACGAAATTCTTGATGACGGGTCACCTTTACCTATTATCCCATAAAAAAAATTTCAAAATTAATTGGTAAGCTTCACGGATTTCTTGAAGAACTACCCGTCATTGGCTTTAATTCCGGAAAATACGATTTGAACGTCATTCAAAAATATATCACACCACACTTCCTGACAACCGACGTAGGTGACGAGACGGACGAGAACGAACCTAATAAGAAATCAAAAAATATCATGTTCACAGTAATGCGTCATACTAATCTGATGTGTTTATAAACAGCGACTTTGACATTTTTGGACATCATAAATTATTTGGCCCCCAGTTTTAGTTACGATAAATTTCTGAAAGCTTACGGATGTGTACAAACTAAAGGATACTTTCCCTACGAGTGGGTGACTTCGTTAAGTAGACTCGACTGTGAATCCCTTCCTCCAAAGGAAGCTTTTCACAGTGATTTGAAAAACGAAGACATTTCTGACGAAAATTACACGTACTGCGAACAAATTTGGCGCGATCACGATATGAAAACTTTTCGTGATTTTCTTATTTGGTACAACTATAGAGATGTCGTTCCTTTCCTTGAAGCTATAAAAAACAGTACTCTTTTTACAAATTGCGCCACATTGACATGTTTAAAGATGGTATTAGCGTTCCCGGTCTAACGATGACATTTATGTTTGACACGTTACCACTTGACATTTATTTCAGTCTGTTTAATCAAAAAGATTCGGATTTACACGATATGTTAAAAAAGCCATCGTAGGGGGCCCGTCTATAATATATCACCGCCATCACGAAGTCGACGTTACACAGCTTCGTGAATCGGAAATGGGGGGCTCAGCCCACCCCTGTCGTTCTATTGTTGGGTACGATGCGAATCGCTTTCACAAGATATGCCCACCGGATGTTATACGCGTCGTAGCCGAGAAAATAATTTCAGACCTAAAACATCACGTGTTTACGGAAAAATGGCTCTTGAATGGTTAGAGTGGGTAGCTCACGAAAAGAATACAACGATAAGGCATCAATTTAACGGAGAAGAGAAACGCGTTGGAGATCGTAGACTTCCCGTTGACGGATGGTGTGCCCAGACTCGCCCAATTTATCAATTTCACGATTGCTATTTTCACGGTTGTCCTTGTAACGTGGAGCACACCAACTCTATCAACGGGAAGTCTATGGCCGATCTCTTATCGGAAACTAAAAAGAATGTCAATGGAAAGAAATTCGGAAAAATTCCGGATGTAAGAAATTGTATAAATTCAAAATTTCCTCACCGTAACCTGAAGTGGGAAATGACCCAAGATAAAGTTTTGCAAAATGTAGTTGAAGGTCGCCTATTTGGTATGGTAGAGTGCGACATTTTTGTTCCGGATCATCTTAAAGATTGTTTTGGTAAAATGCAACCCATTTTCAAAAACATTGACATTACCCGTGACGACATCGGCCCGTATATGCGAGCTTACGCTGAAGAGCATAATATATTATCTACTCCTCGGCGTACACTGGTGGCTTCGTATTTTGGTAAACAAATTCTTTTAGGTACACCTTTGTTAAAATGGTATTTGAAACACGGACTGGTCGTTTCTCACGTTTATCAAGTTTTAGAATACGAACCCAGTCCGTGTTTCAAGCATTTCGCCAATGCCGTCTCGAATGCACGCCGCGAAGGTGACGTGCACCCGGACAAGGCTATTATTGGTGATACGATGAAACTTCTTGGGAACAGTGGCTATGGAAAATGTATCACTAATAAGGATCGCCACAGAGATATTATCTTTTGTAATAGTAAAACGGCGAGCCAAGGCATTAACAGTCATCGTTTTCGCCAGCTAGACCCAATTACGGAATCCGTGTACCAATTGACAATGAACAAGAAATCCATTAAATACGATCTCCCTCTTCAAATCGGTTTCATGGTTTACCAGTATGCAAAATTGAGAATGCTGGAATTTTATTACGATTTCATAGATTATTACGTAGAGTGCCCTCTCTTCCAATATTGCGAGATGGATACGGATTCCGCATATTTAAGTCTAGCTTTTTCAAGTTTAGACGATTGTGTTACTACAGCTAAACAAAAAGAGTTCTTTACAAACTTGTCACGGTGGTTCCCCGCCGTTTGTTGTGACGCGCACGCGTACGATTATGTCACTTGTCGGATGGAAGGGAAAGAATGGGTCCCTTCGGAATCGTGTTGCATTGTGCGTGCACGTCACGACAAAAGGACACCTGGCCTATTCAAGGTCGAATACGAAGGTAGAGGTTTTATCGGCTTGTGCAGCAAAACATATTATTGTTTTGGTGATACGGATAAATTCAGCACGAAAGGTCTAAATAAGACACAACGAAATTGACAGACACGTTTTTGAAAACGAAAGAGTGGTGTTGGGAAAAATCGAGGGTTTCGGGTGAAGAATGCTTCAGTTTTTACATATATTCAAGAACGTTCTGCACTAACATATTTTTATTCCAAACGCCCGGTACAAGCCGATCGAGTCTCTACCTCTCCGTGTCTGGTATAATAGACACGCCAGTAAATCTTCTCGTGAGCTACCCGTGTATCATTCGTCATTGGTGTATCATTTAGTCTTGGTGTAACATCCAGTCTTGGTGTAACCGTGAACAAACTGAAGAACGAATCAAACGCACAGGTTTTATCTTACAACAAACATCACTCGAATGTGTACATTCTACTCATCAGTCCGTGCTTGACTTTTCTAATCTATCATCTGCGCATGTGTAGTTTGGCCTCTGAAGTCGGTGATCTTTCGGCACGCCCACGTGACCGTTATGTACTATCCTACAATCCATAATCTTTCGGCACGCCAACGTGATCTTTATACTCTGTCGAACTGCTATTAAAATAAATTATACACATTATCAGGTGCCTTCAGTATAGTTTAAACTTCGACAACGGGCTGGAGACCTATAGTTGTCTCTACATAGGAAAAGCTGATACGTGTGAAGTTTGCCATACTGTCGTCGTGACTGTCGGGACCGTGTACTGATATATATTTCACTACTGCCTTCGTGCCCTCGATAACGATGTGCTTATCTCTTCAACGGGTGACAGAATATCACAGCACTGCCTTTGTGCCCTCGATAACGACGTGCTTATCTCTTCAACGGGTGACAGAATATCACAGCACTGCCTTTGTGCCCTCGATAACGACGTGCTTATCTCTTCAACGGGTGATAGAATATCACAGCACTGCCTTTGTCGCCTTACTAACACCGTGTTTAGCTCTTCAACGGATGTTTATCATCGCTGCTGTTTGTGTTGTTTTCTTTGGTACCACTTCTTCATGAGTTGACGCTACCGATTATGTTTTAACAGTTTTAGTTGTTTAAACGGCTCTTTTCAGAGCCAACCGCATTCTCACAAGAGTATTAGCTATATTGGTATAAGGGAAAACAAAGTTTGGTAAGTACAAACGTTGTATGTTAAAATCACTGTGCGTAGAAGTTTGATGATAGCTCCTATGCTTTAACATGAGGTTAAAATGGTCTATGCTTTAACACGGGGGAAAATTCCCTATCCTTTAACATGGAGAAAATTTGAAGGGGTTACATTACATACGCGCAAATTCAATACAAGGTCTAACCAAAGCACTACCTGTTTGATCAAATCACCTCCCGTACAAAATTACAGCGCGTAGCCGTTTGATGACGTCACTGACAATGACGTCACTGCATCATGATGTCACATGAAGGGGTTATATTACATACGCGTAAGCTCAAAATGTTGACTAACCAAAGCACTACCTGCTTGGCCAACTCACTTCGTGTACAAAATTACTGCACATAGTGTACGGAGTCCCGCAAGGTTCCGTTCTCGGCCCGCTCATGTTCATTTGTTACACGGCACCTCTCGGAGATATCGCACGTCGGCATGGAATCAACATGCATTTATATGCTGATGATACCCAACTCTACATCGCCTTCAGTCCTCTCTCAGAGGAAGACACAACCGAAGCTGTGAAGCGCATACAAGCATGTGTCACTGAAATACAAGCTTGGATGCGCATGAATAAACTCAAACTCAATGCTGACAAAACAGAGGCTATTGTGATATGTTCGCCGCACATCAAGAACAAACTTTCTATGCCGCACATAGAAGTTGCCAATAACATCGTGCCTACTTCCACTGTGGCCAGGAACATTGGTGTTTTCTTCGATGATGCCCTAAACATGAACAACCATGTACACTACATGTGTCGTGTAGCATATTTCCACCTACACAGTATTGTAAGAATTCGAAATCTTTTAGATAGGAAAACGACAGAGATGATGGTGCATACTTACGTGACGTCTCGTCTAGACAATGGAAATGGCCTGCTTTACGGGATTTCTGACCATCTCCTCACCAGACTCCAGAGAGTGCAAAATGCTGCAGCCCGTCTCATAACCAAAACTAAGAAGCACGACCACATCACTCCTGCTCTAATTGCGCTTCATTGGTTGCCGATTAAACAGCGCATCGAGTACAAACTACTCCTGCTTACGTTCCGCAGTTTGCACGGCATGAGTGAGTCATACCTAGCGGACTTGCTAACTCGACACCAGCCCACTCGCACGTTACGCTCCGCCGACGCTCACCTGCTCGAGGTCCCGCGCAGCAAGCTTTGTACTCAAGGCGACAAAGTTTTTTCACGCGCCGCGCCACGCCTCTGGAACAATCTGCCCCTTGCCATGCGTGCTACAGGCTGCCTCATCGTGTTCAAGAAGCAACTAAAGACACTTCTTTTTAAACGTGCCTTTTCTCTTTAAATTATATGTGTGGACAGTGGCGAACTCCGGACTTTCCAATATCCACCTTAACTATTAGTATTATTACTCTCTTAATTTGTCGTTTTAATTAGTATTAGTATCTTTACTATTGAAATGTATATGTATGTATATGGTAATGATTTTATTTATTTATTTATTTTATTTATTTATTGATATATTTTTATTTTATTTAATAATCTTAATAGCTACATGCCATGTTTTAAGGATTGTAATGCGCCTCTGAATGGTAGTAACTGCCAGATTTATGGCGCAGAGAAATGCAGTAAATTATTATTATTATTATTACATAGCAGTTTAATGACATCATACAGGGTGCGCGTGCTCGCGACAAACAAACATGTCCAGACACGCCTCGAGTACGGGTTTTATAAGAGACACCAAAGGTCTAATTCCAAAATGATCACTCTGTTCGAAAAAACGAGGCTATAGGTTCTGATGTAACATAGTCCTATATGTAGTCTACATTTCGTATACATTACTTTAGACAAATCGGTCTCCGCTGAATTTATAACCCTTTTATTACACATTATCCCTTATTGCAACACCACATTTTCGACATGTCATAGTCAACCAAATAAGGGTTCGATCCCTTGGCGGAGCCTCGGCCTCCGGGCCAAACAATCTCGTGTGTGACATATTCAAATGATCTTCGGTATGTTATTTTATTCAAAACGTGGTCGCGTACCTTTGCGATGAAAAATCCCTATGCTTTAACATGGGATAAAAACGGCCTGTGCTTTAACATGAGATAAAAATTCCCTATCCTTTAATATGGGGTGAAAATGGCCTATGCTTTAACATGGGATAAAATTCGAAAAGTGGTCGCATACCTTTGCGATAAAATGACCTATCCTTTATCATGGGAGCGTACTGGTGGAAACCCCTATCTCTTAACATCCTTTAACCCGGCCGTTCACTTGTGCAAAATTCCTATCACGAAAACCATTTTGTGACTACTTTCGTCAACGACGTCCAGTCATTTACAAGTTTTGGTGGAATCCCTATCTTTCCTATGTTAAAAATCCCTATCCTTTAACCCGGCCGTTAACTTGTGCAAAATTCCTATCTCTCCCATGTTAAAAATCCCTATCCTTAACTCGGCCGTTCACTTGTGCAAAATCCCTATTTCTTAACATAGGATTTCCTTCGGGGCGCGCCAACGTAACTCGTAAGGGACATCTATTACTACTCCAGTGGGTTACTGATTCAAACAGGATGCGTCAGAGAGCAGTGATGGTGATGTGCTTAATATAAGACTTTGCACAACATCTGTACCAGTTGGTTACTGATTCAAACAGGATACGTCAGAGAGCAGTGATAGGTGATGTGCTTAGTATAAGACTTTGTACAACATCTGTACCAGTGGGTTACTGGTTCAAACAGTATGCGTCAGAGAGCAGTGATAGGTGACGTGCTTAGTATACCTTAGTATAATACTCTGTACGACAGCTGTACTAGTGGGTAGTGGTCCCAGTGTAGTTCTTCAGATGAGTACTCTTGGAGGAGGAAACAGGGAAGATTATGCCGGTCATATCAAGAACACCTTGAACGATATTGCAACGACACAAGCTGCATTTGGGAATCAAGACGTCCGTGTAGTCAAGTCAATTATCATTTCGTCATTACCTACTACCATTACAGATAGGTGTTCCGTCAACCACCGTGTTGTAGAGATGTTGAAAACCGATATTGATTTGGACCTTCTGGAACTGAATTGCCATGTCCACCCATTAGGTGGTCTAGCGCATAAATCTAGACAAGTTCTAAAGAAAGTAGATGCTGATTTCGAAGTTAAGAGCGAGTAGCTTGGAAACGACTGCAAGGCAGCAAATGTTATGCAGGGTAAAGGAGATCCGTCCGGGTTCAAATACTTCATGAAGGAAGAAAACATCTGTCCAGGCCTTGTTGTTAGATATGTAGGCAACAGGTTGCACGTTCTTTTTCATCTAGCATGCATTTTCTTCTTCTTGTGTGATCAGCTACAGCTCGACCTAGACACGTACTGCAGGAACAGAACCTCTTTGAGAACAGCACTGCAGAAGGACATGAGGCACCTGATTATAATTCTGCAGCAGCAGTGTCTTGGGTTAATTTCTTTCAGGACCATGGACGCGTGAATTGTATGCAAACGCTTCACATCAGACAAACTTGCAGATGATTCCCCTGATGCATAGGTTCATGTGCAGTCTCGCAACCTTCTAAAATGATACCCTGCAGATGCTTACTTCAACACAAGACGTTTTCCAAAACGAACCGATTCCCGATCCTGTCCTTGCATCACTGCAAGCCCCAGTAGAAGATAATAAACAGAAAGAGATGCTGGCATCAATTATGCGATCATTACTGGTTGGTGCCGAGGAGGTGCTCAGCAAACAGCAGAAGCTCTACCTGTCAGGAGACATCGCAAACCCATCGTCAGCAGTCCTCACTCAGGGACAGTCCGCACCCACGCATATCTTTTCAGAACATGCACTCGGTATGGTAGATCATCAGTTTCGATAGGCACCTAATGCCACATTTGGTTTCATTGGCAGCAAGGTTAAGTTCATCAAGAATGGTATTGCCAAGTGGTTAGATAGGCAATCAGATGAAGAGCAAAGGAACGTTATAGAGTTTGCCATAGGTCGCGGCCATGACATGCGGTCCTTACTCAAGAAACGAGACAAAGCAATAGAGCAGACACTTTCAGACAGACAAAAGCAGATTGAGCAAGAGACAAAACAAAAAGGAACAAATTGCAAAAATAATGCAGGTCCTTGATGGAAATTTAGGTCTAGAGGAAATAGATGAATCAGAGATGACAGAGGAAATGACTGGGGTAATCACAACGCTGATGTCCAGCCCAGCTCGCTTCATAAGGAAATACTTAGATCATGTTTGGGATAATGATGGCGAAGATATTAGTTACCATGAGAAGGTAATCCGATTTAAATCCACAAAAGCTAGAGGGAGGGCATTTGAGATTTCGTACTGGGGAAATGGGGAGAGTGAAAAGAACGGTGAAGATTCGATCGTGCTGCTTGTTGGGGTTACAAGTGCATATTTGATTAGTTTTGATGCACAAGGCCCAAGTCACAGATAGTTGTGGTAGGTGATGTGCTTACTACAATAGACTCTGTATGACATCTGTACCAGTGGGTTACTGGATCAAACAGCATGCGTCAGAGAGCAGTGACAGTTGATGTGCTTAGTATACCTTACTATAATAGACCCTGTACGACATCTGTACCAGTTGGTTACTGGTTCAAACAGTGTGTGTCAAATGGCAGTGATAGGTGGAAGGAAGGATGGAAGAGACATCTTTATTCGACAGATATAATACAAATAAGTACAAAATATGTAAGAACATTTTCATAAAAAAACTCAGGAGACTCTCACTAAGGCTTTCAAATGTGCCGCTGAACATGAGAGCAACCCACTGGTAATTTTAACAAAAACATTGTCCTACTCCCATGGTGGTGTACAACCATATATTAAATTAAAGCTACAAGTTGCTTTAATATATAAAAAGAGTATATGATGTATGTTGGTAGGCTAACTGCATATGTAGCAGTTTTTGTCCGTGCAAGTGTCTTTATAAAATGTCATTAAGTACTTTCTAGTGTTCAGTCTAACGTTTCTTGAATGATAGTGCCTAGAAAGTGGAATGTGTGTGATAATTTTATTTTGGAGATATTACGCTGTGGAAAATGAAATTGCATATATTTAGTTGTACTTGTATTTAGAGTAAGTTTGTTTACTTGTAACCATTCACTAATATGTTTTAGTTCATCATTAATATTATCTGAAACTGAGATGGTATGGTCATGTAACACGATCAAGCGGGCTCACAAAAACAATACTACAAGGAACAGTGCCGGGAAAAGAAGACAAGGAAGACAGAGGAAGAGATGGTCAGACAATATTGCAGAATGGACTGGGAAGACCTTTGCAGAAACTTAGACATTAGCACACAACTGTGAAGACTGGTGTCGACTGGTGAAACATTCAGCAACATTCAGCAATGCAGCACCCCTATGATCCAGCGGCGGGTGGGAGTAGGATGTGTTTATCCCACGGGGTACAGAGCGCGCCGAAACATTATTTTTCGGTCCGGATGATGGTGAGGGAAGACCCGGAGGGGAATGACGAACTCTGGTTCAGCCTATTCGACAATGTGATGTCCGACCTTGTCTCCTACAAGGCCGACTATCTCGCCTCGATGGCCCCCGAAAACTGCGCGACACCATCCTGCAGCTCGTCGGTACGGTCATCGAGGAGGTTACCCTACGAAAGACATCGTGGGGTGCCCTGACGACGTACACCACTCGGAGTGTGAGTAAGAAAACCGACGAGTAAAATCGTGTTACCCGCTAACGCTTCGCTTTTGTGCTGTAGGACATCGACGAGCAGCAGTCTCAGGCACTCGATCATATAATCGCCGAGGCTTTGAGTACCGTGCGCGAGTAGAGGGATGGCGACGCCTTTATCGACGCTTTGAAAGAGGCCGGGCATCACCCCTCCGAGGCATCGAAGGACCCCGCGTTGGAAACACCCATCTCCGTGCTCGAGGCCACCGTCACTCCATGGACGCCCTTGGAGGCGCCGACCTATCAGCCGATGCAAGCCGCTTGCCCGCCCGCGTATTCGAACTCGACAGCGTCGCCACCGGCACCGCCAACGTACGCGACCCTATACCCGGTCGTGCCGGAGTCGCAACCGGCCTTCATAACAATCTCATCGGGGTCCTCGAACGTGCGATCAGCGATCGGCTAGGCGTCACCGCAGCTACCGCTTTACGACCCGCTTAATCAGTACCAGCCGCTCCTCATAAGATCGCGGGACGGGGAGGGCTCGTATCTGATGAGAAATTTCGCCGAGGCGGTCGGGGAAACCCTACTCGGACGCGCACGACGTTACTGCGGTGAGTGCGAGACCGACGAAGGGTGCCCTTTTGTTCATATACAAGGGTACCGAGCCGGGCGACCTAGCCGACGCTATCGGCTAATGTACACGGATGCGAGCAACATGTGCGATCGTTTCTTCCGGCCCGTATTTAAATCCTACCTGGATCGTTCGTTAATCCCATGCCTGACGCGCCTGATATTGAGTCTGCACGACCAATGCACTCCCCACGCGGATCGAAAAGCTGAAGCAGAACTCGTGTAACGGGTAACCGCTTGGCTACTCGAGAACGACTCGACCAGCGCCTTCAACTACGCGAGGCTGGAGGCTGCGGTAACGGCCTACTTGCTGAGAAGAGCCGGACTCTGAATATCCGAACATTGCTTAATAAAACGAACTTTAATAGAAAAAAATACTGCTTAATATATCCGAACATTGCTTAACGTAGGTGTGATCAAAAACTTTATAAAAAACATTAAAAAAACTACTGCTTAATATATATCTGAAAAGAAGAACTTTAACAGAAAAAGCCGGCTGCTGCTGCTTAGTCGAATATTAGTTTGTTGGTGCTTAATAAAGCACGATTTTGAAAGCGATGCTATAATGAAAAGCACGCTCGTTGTAGTATGACGCTTAATAAAACGTTGAAAACGTATGAACGCTCTTGTTTACTATTACGAAAATCCATGCATACACAACAAGCCCATTCGGCTCCCGTTTAATAAAGTCCCCATAACTCGCCTGTAATAAAGGCTGCATACACTCACCGTAGGCCCGTTATTTTTAGCTCCACCGTTCCGCCTCACCGTAACTAGGTCAAAGATCGCAGCCGTGTCAGCGACGGTGGTGTAGATCGCACCCCTAGCGGTGGTAGTAACCAGTATATAGGTAGTGTAGAGCTTCGTTGCAACTAATAACGTGTTTGGCGTTGCTCGCTGCAGCATCATCATGCCTGTTTGCTCCGTATGCAATCGAGTCGTCGTTAGTTTGGTGGGACATACATGTAAGCAGCCGCAGCAGCACCAATGCCCAAATTGTGATCGGAAGTATGCCTTTCGTAAGGGACTAACAAGACATTTAAAGAAATGCGCCAGCGGAATTCGGGATGACGATGCCTGCCCGAAATGCGATAAATCTTTTCCTCATCGTTATGTTATGTTGAGACATTTGAGAACTTTGAAATCCTGCGACAGTGAAAAAAGGGTAGTACCACCACCACCACAGTCACCGCCGCCGTCTGATGACGAGAATGACGAGGGGGAGGAGGAGGACGCGTGGTCGGCCGGTCTACGGCGTACCGTTCAAGAGCACTGGTCTAGTATACGGACGTCTACATTTCGTGGTCCTATCCAGTCGAGATACAATTATCAACTGACCGATTGCGTGGACACCGCCGTCCTCGAACCCCGACTACGATAAATGTTCGCGGAACAAACTCGGGCGTTTAAGATCAACTTAAGTTTTGGGTTTGTGTTACGACACAAAGATACGGGACGTTTCCGGTATTATCACACATCTTGTAATTGTTGCGGCCGCTTCCTCGAAGCCCCGATGCTCGTTACCGACGCCACCTCGTTCGACCGCTTCCTCGACGCCGTCCGACAACCCGACGTTCTTCAATACATGATAATGCAACGACCTGACTCGGGGTGGGTCGTCGAATTGGTAACAAACGTTACCTACTTTCTCAATGCCATCATCCATCATCCTATCGGGTGTCTGAACGCTAAATTTCCCGCCTACCTGTACGCGAGCAACACGATCGTCGTGCTTGCGAAAGACCGACGCGGTAAGGCTTACACCAATAATTTATGCCTCTTCCGTTGCCTGGCCCTTCACAAAAGTAGACTAGGCACGGCCGCCGCCGTAGTATACACCACCCGTTTGACGGCGCCCGCCTTACGGCTCTACACCGACTACAGCAGCGGGGTGAGTCCCTACGCGTTCGCCGGCGTGCCGCTGAACGACCTCGACCGGGTGGAGACGGTCTTCGAAACCAACGTCGTCGTGTATCGACTGACGGAGGCGACGGCCGCGAGGGAACCGACCGCCGAATTGGTCCGGCGTTCCCTCTACAGGTACCCCCACTACCATGAACGTCAATCTATACGACACTCATTATTCGTATATCCCCGACGTCTCGCGGTATACTCAATCGTACCTATGCAGTAAGTGCGGTGAATTGTTGTGGCGAACCGCCTATAAATTACGGCGTCACGAAGCGACGTGTGAGGGTGGTGTTCGCCACGTCTTCCCCGGCGGTGTCTACCGTCCAACGCCGTCCGTGTTTCAACAGTTGGAGGATGAGGGTATCTACGTGGACGAACCCCTCCGCTACTACCCGTACAGAGCGACATTCGATTTCGAGTGTTACTTCGACGATAGTGACCTGCCGGCGGACAGCGCCAAATGCCGGTGGATAGCCCGACACGAACTACTCAGCGTGAGTATCGCCTCGAACGTCCCCGGACACGAGGCGGCGCCATGCTTCGTAACGACCGGCGATTCGAACGACCTCGCGTAGCGCCTGATCGTCGCCCTGGAGGCCGTGAGCGAAGCGGCGTGCGCGACTCTGCAGCCGTCGTACGACCGGACCTTCGAAACGATCGATGCGCTCGACGCCGAATGGCGAGCCGCTGCCGCCGGCGAGTCGACAGGCGACAAGTCTCCGTACACCGTACTCACCGGCCGCCTGTGGACGCATCTACGCCAACTCCCCGTCCTCGGCTTCAATTCAAGCAAGTACGATTTGAACGTCGTCAAAGAGTATCTCATGCCCCTGCTCATGGTCGACGGCCAAGCTACCTCTTCAGCGTTTACGATTAAACGTCAGAACAATTTCATGTGTCTGACGGCGGCGACGCTCAAGTTCTTAGACATCACTAACTACCTAGCCCCCGGTTTCAGGTACGATAAGTTTCTGAAGGCTTACGGCTGCCGCGTGACGAAGGGCTACTTTCCCTACGAATACATCGACACGTTGCGGAAACTAGACGATGCCGAAGTGCCGCCACGGGAGGCGTTCTACAGCCACCTGAAATGCGAAGGGATCTCCGCCGAGGCGTACGAGGGTTGCGTGACGGTATGGCGCGGCGAAGTGATGACAACGCTACGGGCGGAGGGAGGAGGAGGTACACCCTTCTTCCTCGATCGCATAAGATCGTTCACGAGATCGACCATGTTACTCCCCGGGATAGATCGACCGCCGTACACGAATTCGCCGCGATCGTTCCATCGACACAACGGGTCGGTTATCATTTTCTCGATCAGGAGGAGGGCTTTCCCTCTCAGAGTTTTCGGTACGCTTTCCACGATCTCGCGCTCTATCTCGTCGTCGGCTGCGGAGGAGGTGGAGGCAGTCCCTGGCCCTCGGTCGTCACCACGGACACGCGCACCGGCTGCGCCGCTCGAATCGACTCGATCGAGTTGTAGCGACTCAACAGTTGATTGTACGACGCCACCTTCTCTCGTTCGGATAACTCCGATCGGTCTAGCACGTCCTTCATGTCATTGTCCAGGCTACTCATCGCACGCGAACGGGTCGTGCTCGGCGGCTGGTTGATCAACGGCAAAAGGCTCTCCACCAACTTCTTGGCGTACTGCATCACCCGATAACCTGTCTGAGCAGCGGGAGAAGGACGGTGCTCGCCAACGGCGCTAGCAGGGCCGCCAGAAGTCCGCCCGAACCCGTTTGCAAGATTTGCCGCTTCTTCTTAAGGCCTACCTTTTTGTTCGTCAAACTTCGCAGATGCTTCTTGTATTTTGTCAGTGTTTTTTTCTGCGCCGCCGTCAATTTCACGTTTCCTTTCAATAGGTTGTACGTGCAGTCACACAGGCTACAAATGAAGTCAGAGTCCGCGTTTTTTATTATAGCCTTGCTCACCTTAGCGTGCCTATATTTATTCAGTAGCTCCAGCATGAGGACGTGCTTCTTGATGCGCTTCGTCGTCATGCTGAAAAATGACGCCCACTGTGAAGCGTATCTCTTTTTATGCTCTCGTTACGTAGACGTACTGAAGGCGATCGTCGGGGAAAATACACGTGCGCAAGCGCATATTTTCCGCTGTTTCCTGTTTCAGATCTACTAGAAGATACCCGTAAGGTGTTGACGTGGCATCTTTGAAGGCTTCCATCATAAATTTAACTCGACCCGGATACATCTGTTTCGCCAGGTGACCTACTTGTCCGGCATCCCGGGGGCTCTTGAATAACACCATATATTGCGCATTCAAGCCGATTGTGCGGTTTTCTTTCCCTTTCGGAAACATATTCTGCACAAGCTGTACGACGGACACGTTGCAATGACTTTTTTTAGTGAATAAGGTCGTGACCCGGCTATCGGTTTCCTCCATAAGGTCATCGAGTACTAGAAGTGTCCTCGTTTTGCCATCTAAAAGCTTCGGATCCGGCAAACCGTCTACGAATTCTATATCGGCTAACATAGAAGCATAGGCGGTTTGCCATTGGGCGTAATACCATAGAAGTTTCTCCGGAGGCGGCTCGATCATAGAAGAAGCGAACTGTAGCAGACGAGTAACGAAAGTAGTCTTACCACACCCCGTAGGGCCAGCTACTATACACGTAAAAGGGTGCTTCCACGTCCCACTCATATTGACGACTGGCGTGTGCGAAACGAACGATGACTTATTATTCGTTTCTTCTATACGCATCGCGCACCTCCATCAATAATTTACCAAGCATATTTTGACCTTCTTTACCGTCTTTACCAATACCCCAGAAGCCTTCGTACGACGACACACACTCCACCAATTCGGCTTTCCCGGTAGCCAATAGGGCGTCTTTCAACTTTGTTGTCCCTCCGAACTTGCTCATCAACAGCGCCTTCATGCACTCGACCCTAACGACGTTCTATTCGGCGCTCGTTCTCTTCTTCTCGATTCTGTAACTTCGACGTTTCGCTATATAGGCCGACCACGACTGTTTGATGTACTCTGCGCTTTCCTCGTCTTCATTAAACATTGCTTTTCTAAACTGATAAGCGTGCTCGACGGATCTGAAACTTCGACCGTACGCATTAACTCGACACGGATAAAAATTCGATAGGAACGACGCCGAACCACCGAAATGTATAGCCTCCATACTGCCGACTAATGACTACCACTCGTAAATAACCACTATATAACCTTCTCACGTACAAGTGACTATCATAACCACCAGGGCGTTAAATCACTAACCGCTAGGGGCGCTACCACTTATCATAGCAAGCATAGTCGCTAGGGGGCAGCGGTAATGTACTTAGGAGAGGTGGCGGCATTATAAAAAAGAATCGGCGGTACGTATCAATCATACTTTTTTCATAAGTAAGCTGTCAAAAACCAATTAAGATAACAAGCGATAACAGGGTTTTTTATAAGTAGATTTTTATGACAGGTCATCACTCATTCGTTTTTTATAAGTAGGGCCCCGTTTGGTATGACTGCCCCGAAAACCCTTTGATCTTTATACCGTGCGCGGGGCTCTGCTGCCCGACTCTACTACTACTGTGTTATAGGTGAGATAAAAGTAGAGCAACCTTTTCCCTGCGAAATGCAGTCACTCATATGTGCCGTTGGGTAGCTTGGTGGATCCAAAAATCAAGGCCAAAATATGGGCCAAACAGTTTGTCGAGTTAGAATTGTTAGTGGGGAGTTCTGCCCCGCAAACCATGTATTTGTTGGATTCGGTCACCTTACGAATCCTGTGAGGCAGGTTAGGTCAACCCACAAAGAAAATTAGTTACATAGAACAGTGGACCGATGCATTTCTCATTTACATTGCCATTTATACTGAACGCCATCCAACCGACATTCGTGACATTCTGAAATATATGCAGCTCTTATGACACGCCCCAGCCTGTTTCTGGTCGCCAGGCTACCAGTGTCCAGAGTCACGTCTTCCCAGTGAGGAGACAGCCTTTTCCCAAGAAGCAGCCCTTTCTTGCCAGCTGTCCCCCAGGATACTGCTACTCCTTCGCATGCTATGGGCATTGCAGAAACACAAAGTGTCCCTACGTTCATGGCTGTCCCACCTGTCACGGTCCCCATGCCGCATCACAATATCCAGCATAACGTCTAGGCCAACCCCAGCGTCCAGCCCAGGCTCCTAAACGAAAGTAAATATGACCAGGATTTAGTGCACGAAATATGTTGGGGATTTTCGGTAGGTTTCCGTATTCCGTTTCACCGGGACCTAACTGACAGACCGATGCCAAGTACTCATCCTCCTATTATAGGAAACCTGTCTATTGCAACAGAAATGATTCACAAGGAACAGCACTTAGGTCGTATTGCAGGCCCCTTTTCAGCACCGCCGTTTCATAATTTGGTTGTATCAACCTTAGGTCTCATCCCAAAGAAAGAGTCAGGGAAGGTTGGTATATGTATCGTTCCAGAATGCCACCCAGAAAGGGACGACAAGCGAAGGCGCCAGCACGATACGGGGATGGTGCGGCCATGCGGACGTCCAAGCGGAGACGTATCTACAACACAGTGGACCAAGGACCGGAGGAGGATGCGCATGATGTGGCAGTGGTGCCACCCGTGACACCACCAGGGGATATCGCGACCTTGCATGAGCAGATGGCGCTCATGCAGCAGCAGATTAAGTCGATCAGTGACGTTGTTTTGGGCATGGCGTCCATAGCAGAAGTCCCAGCCACGACGGCAGCCCCGGCCACGTCAGATGATGGAGCGAGACCACCGCGGAGACCGGCAGCAGCAGCAGGATCCGCCACCACGGCAGACTCAGACAGTGAATATGTTATAGATGAGATCGAAGTAGAGCAACCTTTTCCTTGCGAAATGCAGTCACTCATCTGTGCCGTTGGGTAGCTTGGTGGATCCAAAAATCATGGCCAAAATATGGGCCAAACAGTTTGTCGAGTTAGAATTGTTCGTAGGGGATTCTGCCCCGCAAACCATGTATTTGTTGGATTTGTTCACCAGTAAGCCTGTGGTGCAGGTTAGAGATCAACCCACAAAGAAAATTAGTAATATAGAACAGTGGACCAATGCATTTCTCATTTAAATTGCCATTTATACTGAACGCCATCCAAACGACATTCCTGACATTCTGAAATATATGCAGCTCATTCGCACCATGTTTTATGACACACAGCCCAGCCTGTTTCTGGCCTACGACAGAAATTTCCGCAAGCAGTGGGCACACAATTCCATGCCGTGGTTCAAATTACACCAAGAGCTTTTCTATTCCGTCACTCGCCAGGCTACCAGAGTCCAGTCACGTCTTCCCAGTGAGGAGACAGTCTTTTCCCAAGAAGCAGCCCTTCCTTGCCAGCTGTCCCCCAGGTTACTGCTACTCCTTCACATCCTATGGCCGTTGCAGAAACACAAAGTGTCCCTACATTCATGGCTGTCCCACCTGTCACGGTCCCCACGGCGCATCACAATGTCCAGGCCAACCCCAGCGTCCAGCCCAGGCTCCCAATACCTTTACGCGTTGACCAGCTCTTCAGGCTTCTAAACGAAAGTAAATATGACCAGGGTTTACTGCACGAAATATGTTGGGGATTTTCGATAGGTTTCCGTATTCCGTTCCACCGGGACCTAACTGACAGACCGATGCCAAGTAATCACCCTCCTATTATAGGAAACCTGTCTATTGCAACAGAAATGATTCACAAGGAACAGCACTTAGGTCGTATTGCAGGCCCCTTTTCAGCACCGCCGTTTCATAATTTGGTTGTATCAACCTTAGGTCTCATCCCAAAGAAAGAGTCAGGGAAGGTTGGTATATGTATCGTTCCAGAATGCCACCCAGAAAGGGACGACAAGCGAAGGCGCCAGCACGATACGGGGATGGTGCGGCCATGCGGACGTCCAAGCGGAGACGTATCTACAACACAGTGGACCAAGGACCGGAGGAGGATGCGCATGATGTGGCAGTGGTGCCACCCGTGACACCACCAGGGGATATCGCGACCTTGCATGAGCAGATGGCGCTCATGCAGCAGCAGATTAAGTCGATCAGTGACGTTGTTTTGGGCATGGCGTCCATAGCAGAAGTCCCAGCCACGACGGCAGCCCCGGCCACGTCAGATGATGGAGCGAGACCACCGCGGAGACCGGCAGCAGCAGCAGGATCCGCCACCACGGCAGACTCAGACAGTGAATGTGTTATAGATGAGATCGAAGTAGAGCAACCTTTTCCTTGCGAAATGCAGTCACTCATCTGTGCCGTTGGGTAGCTTGGTGGATCCAAAAATCATGGCCAAAATATGGGCCAAACAGTTTGTCGAGTTAGAATTGTTCGTAGGGGATTCTGCCCCGCAAACCATGTATTTGTTGGATTTGTTCACCAGTAAGCCTGTGGTGCAGGTTAGAGATCAACCCACAAAGAAAATTAGTAATATAGAACAGTGGACCAATGCATTTCTCATTTAAATTGCCATTTATACTGAACGCCATCCAAACGACATTCCTGACATTCTGAAATATATGCAGCTCATTCGCACCATGTTTTATGACACACAGCCCAGCCTGTTTCTGGCCTACGACAGAAATTTCCGCAAGCAGTGGGCACACAATTCCATGCCGTGGTTCAAATTACACCAAGAGCTTTTCTATTCCGTCACTCGCCAGGCTACCAGAGTCCAGTCACGTCTTCCCAGTGAGGAGACAGTCTTTTCCCAAGAAGCAGCCCTTCCTTGCCAGCTGTCCCCCAGGTTACTGCTACTCCTTCACATCCTATGGCCGTTGCAGAAACACAAAGTGTCCCTACATTCATGGCTGTCCCACCTGTCACGGTCCCCACGGCGCATCACAATGTCCAGGCCAACCCCAGCGTCCAGCCCAGGCTCCCAATACCTTTACGCGTTGACCAGCTCTTCAGGCTTCTAAACGAAAGTAAATATGACCAGGGTTTACTGCACGAAATATGTTGGGGATTTTCGGTAGGTTTCCGTATTCCGTTCCACCGGGACCTAACTGACAGACCGATGCCAAGTAATCACCCTCCTATTATAGGAAACCTGTCTATTGCAACAGAAATGATTCACAAGGAACAGCACTTAGGTCGTATTGCAGGCCCCTTTTCAGCACCGCCGTTTCATAATTTGGTTGTATCAACCTTAGGTCTCATCCCAAAGAAAGAGTCAGGGAAGGTTGGTATATGTATCGTTCCAGAATGCCACCCAGAAAGGGACGACAAGCGAAGGCGCCAGCACGATACGGGGATGGTGCGGCCATGCGGACGTCCAAGCGGAGACGTATCTACAACACAGTGGACCAAGGACCGGAGGAGGATGCGCATGATGTGGCAGTGGTGCCACCCGTGACACCACCAGGGGATATCGCGACCTTGCATGAGCAGATGGCGCTCATGCAGCAGCAGATTAAGTCGATCAGTGACGTTGTTTTGGGCATGGCGTCCATAGCAGAAGTCCCAGCCACGACGGCAGCCCCGGCCACGTCAGATGATGGAGCGAGACCACCGCGGAGACCGGCAGCAGCAGCAGGATCCGCCACCACGGCAGACTCAGACAGTGAATGTGTTATAGATGAGATCGAAGTAGAGCAACCTTTTCCTTGCGAAATGCAGTCACTCATCTGTGCCGTTGGGTAGCTTGGTGGATCCAAAAATCATGGCCAAAATATGGGCCAAACAGTTTGTCGAGTTAGAATTGTTCGTAGGGGATTCTGCCCCGCAAACCATGTATTTGTTGGATTTGTTCACCAGTAAGCCTGTGGTGCAGGTTAGAGATCAACCCACAAAGAAAATTAGTAATATAGAACAGTGGACCAATGCATTTCTCATTTAAATTGCCATTTATACTGAACGCCATCCAAACGACATTCCTGACATTCTAAAATATATACAGCTCATTCGCACCATGTTTTATGACACACAGCCCAGCCTGTTTCTGGCCTACGACAGAAATTTCCGCAAGCAGTGGGCACACAATTCCATGCCGTGGTTCAAATTACACCAAGAGCTTTTCTATTCCGTCACTCGCCAGGCTACCAGAGTCCAGTCACGTCTTCCCAGTGAGGAGACAGTCTTTTCCCAAGAAGCAGCCCTTCCTTGCCAGCTGTCCCCCAGGTTACTGCTACTCCTTCACATCCTATGGCCGTTGCAGAAACACAAAGTGTCACTACATTCATGGCTGTCCCACCTGTCACGGTCCCCACGGCGCATCACAATGTCCAGCAAAACGTCCAGGCCAACCCCAGCGTCCAGCCCAGGCTCCCAATACCTTTACGCGTTGACCAGCTCTTCAGGCTTCTAAACGAAAGTAAATATGACCAGGGTTTACTGCACGAAATATATTGGGGATTTTCGGTAGGTTTCCGTATTCCGTTCCACGGGGACCTAACTGACAGACCGGTGCCAAGTAATCATCCTTCTATTATAGGAAACCTGTCTATTGCAACAGAAATGATTCACAAGGAACAGCACTTGGGTCGTATTGCAGGCCCCTTTTCAGCACCGCCATTTCATAATTTGGTTGTATCACCCTTAGGTCTCATCCCAAAGAAAGAGCCATGGAAATTTAGAATTATTCATGATTTGTCATTTCCAAAGGGGAATTCCATTAACTTTGGAATACCAAAGGAGTGCTGCTCTGTGTCGTATGAGAATTAAGATTTTTTATTTCCTTGTTAACATCATTGGGACAGGGATGCTTTATTGCTAAAGCAGATATAGAGTCGGCATTCCGAATTATCCCTGTTCATCCTGACAATTACCATCTTCTAGGCTTTACATTCGGTGGTCAGTATTTTTATGATAAATGTCTACCAATGGGTTGTTCGATTTCATGCAAGGTCTTTGAGCAGTTCAGTTGCGCTCTGCAGTGGATTGTACAAAGATTATATAGCTATACTTTAGTCAAGTCATTTAGTCGACGCAAGGTTACATTGAGACAACTAAAGTCCTGTATCGGAACTCTCAATTTCGCAGCAAAAGTCGTTGCGGTGGGCGTCCATTGTTGTAAAACCCCATTTCCACATTCGCTGAGGACAGGAAGCGTGACTCGACTTAGCTGCTTGGTACATGTTTTTGGAGAATTATAATGGAACATCTCTCATTATTAACGATCAGTGGCAGTCCTCGGAAAAATTACAACTTTTTACAGATGCCTCTGGTTTGGGGTGTGCGGGCACATCGACAGGTCAGTGGTTTCATGGTTATTGGCCTCCATCATGGCTGGAGTTCAATATAGCTGTCAAGGAATTGTTCCCAATTGTTCTGGCATTGAGCTTGTGGTCTAAGGTCCTTATAGACAAGCGGCTTCTCGTGCTATGTGACAACGAACCGGTTGTCTATGTCATAAACAATCAAACAAGTAAAGATAAAAGACTTACGTCCCTCATCCGCACTATGACAGTGTCACTGATGCGAAATAATGTGATACTGCGGGCAAAACATGTTCCAGAAAAAAAAATGTAATCGCTGATGAATTATTTCGATTCCAGGATACTCCGGAAATGCGCAGGCAGTATGGCCTCAAGCGAGAACAGTCGGTCATCCCGCCGAATCTCATGCCCTGGCCACTGTAACACAACAGCTGTTGGAAGGTGCGCTATCTAGTCTCAGTACAACAGCTTACAAAAAGAATGTTAAAATGTTTCAAAAATGTTGTCAGTCAGAACTTCACATAACATATTGGTTTCCAGCTAAGACGCCAGCAGTTGTTTCCTTTATAGCATTTAGTACTTTGTTTAGATTGTAATTTGTCAAAGCTTATGAAATATGGTAGATGATCTGATATATTACTCATAAGTTTACCTGCTGTACAAACTCTAGTGAGATTTGAAATTTTACAATATATCTGATCAATGAGTGTAGTTTCAAAACGAGGCAGACTGGTAGAAAGGCAGCGTGACTGTGTGAGCTCCTAAAATTCACAGAACTTTACTAACTTTGAGACGGAGTGATTACTCTACGATGAGAATCGCTAACTAAAAGGTATGGAGCCGGGACACGCATAGTTAATATTACTTCATAAAAGTCGCGTATGTGGTAATTTTTGGCAAACAAGCTTCACTTCTACACCCAAACCAACAGTGGACACGCTCCAATGCGCTCTAGTGCACTACTAACAATAAAATCTAGCCAAGATTACATAATCTATCACTGACCACCATGCCTGGGAATGGCAAACAATCGCGCAAGAAGGGCCAGTCTGTGACTAAAGACATGCCAGTGTCGGTGGAAAAGGACAATGCCCCAGCCGTTGAACTGTCTGTCGCGCATGATGAAGATTAAAAAAAATTCGTACGCAACACACTTACCTGCATGAACACTAAAATGGACAGTATTATTGCAAATCAAGCAATGTATGAAAAAAACTAAACGAAATGGAGGAAAAGGTGAAAGATTATCGCAAATCAAGCAAAGAAGAAAAAAATATCTCGCTGAAATGGAAAAGGCATTAGAACAAGCGTTGCGAAATCTTCTAAACGCCTCGGCGTCCATTAAGAGACTCGAGGAGAAAGTCGCGCGGAACGCCACTCCCGCGGTTTCAACATCCGTGTGCTTGGAGCGCACGAGGTGATCGGCGAAAAGTGTCTAAACACGGTAGAAAAAATCCTTCAAGAGAAGTTCTCGTTAACTGGAAATGTCATAGAGAATGCTCACCGCACCAGACGAAAATCGACAGACAACCCGCGCCACATCACTGCTCGGTTTTATAGCCGAGTCACCCTAGAGTAACGCGAGTGAAACTCGCAGGCACAACGTACCGATTCGTTGACGACTTGACCAAAGAGGATGCGGAAGAAAAGGCATGCATACGCCCATATATGCAGGAACTATACAAACTAAATCGACGACCATCATTTAGAAATGGGAAACTGTTTGCCGAGATATATATATATTATATAGTATAATAGACTCTGTACGACATCTGCACCAGTGGGTTACTGGTTCAAATAGCACGCATCAGAGAGCAGTGATAGATGATGTGCTTAGTATACCTTACCATGGTATGTATCCTTTTTTCCTAAGGTAAACTACCTTTTCATACATGTGGCTCATGATAGATCTGGTCATAGTGCTGTGACACACTTCACCTTCCTAACTAGACACAGTGAATTATCTTCATATGACCATTACACGTCACCTGTACTGTACGCTTCATGTGAATGAATACCATACAATGAAATGTGAACATATCTACTTGGTGTACAATTTCCTGTGAAAATGACATGTAAATTATGTATACACATCATGGTGAAGAGGATACATGACAATTTTACGAAACAATGAAATATGCACAGAGCTGCATTGATTTATGAGACAACGGATTTCTTAGACAGCCAACTTTGAATTTTACAAAAAAGGACTGCCTATGCCTGCTGTGTACTGTCAGCAGTCGTCTTCTTCATGCACTTGACTCCCACAGGAAGTAATGGAGAAAGCAGTTTTGTATTCGGCACAACTGGTGTCGGGTTCAGCAATGGAATACTGTGAACAATTTGTATTTACATTAATTCATCATGTTCATGTTGAAATGCAGAACATTACATTACGAAGCAGTGACATTACTTTACGAAGCAGTGACATTTGAATACAGATATACTGGGCCTGCAGCAGTCCTTCAACCTGCCATGACGCACTGTTACTGAACTACCAGTGTGAATATTGTATGTTATTGAAATGTATTGGTCAGTTGCTTCTGTGTGCTACTTCGCAAATATTTACTTAATTGAGATACTCTTAATGTTGCATGACTGTGTAATATGTAGTTATTACCTTAATTAATGAGGTTCTACATCCTGCACAATATATGTAAATATGTTTGTAACTATGTTACCTGATTGTAATATGTAGTTATTACCTTAATTAATGAGGTTCTACATCCTGCACAATATATGTAGATATGTTTGTAATTATGCCTTTTATGAAAATATGGCGGTCTCTAGTTTCGCATTAGCCAAATTTGACTGCCTATTTAAAGTTTTAAACTGTTGTTTGTTGCTAAATGACTGGTTAGTGTACTGCATAGTTATTACCAGTATTAATGTGGTTGTGTAATTTGCATAAATCATCAAATGATATATTTTCAAAATTGTGGACATTATGGTATTTTCTTGAAATGTCTGTCTAGTTAGTGTGCTAACTAGCCAATATTGACTTATTAATGTATATTTTTAATTAATTTATATTTATTACCATAATTAATGTGGTTTTACAACTTGCATAAATTCACCTTCACTGCCTGATCGCCTCTTGGACTTCGTCGTTGATCCCAGTGTCAGTGACTCGTGTTTCTCGGAGCCTGCCAGTCCCACTGCTCATGCAGATAAAGGCAACAGTTCTGAGTAGTGCCCCGCAGACATTCGTGTACAGCTGTACATAGTGGTTTTGTTGTTATTTGCACCATCAACATTTTTCTGTCAACAATAAACTGTTGCCGATGTTGCTGTTTTGTATTCACCGGTTCATTAATCTGAATATCGTAAATTAATATGCAGGACAGACTTGGTTTGAACTACCGATAGTATATTGACCAATTTTTCAGCTAAGGTGCAGAACACTGTATGAGGATAGGGGATTTGACTGAATGTTACAGTCCATTGTTTTCTTCATATTATTATGGTGGACCAATCACTTCCACAGTTAGTGTCTCTTCTAAAAGACACAAGTGTAATGAGGTGATCAAAGTTGCCCAAACTTTGAAACAACAGCATGTTATTTCTTAGCTGTTCCTGAGACTATCACAAATTTACTTCATAAATCTGTTTGTTGCCTTGACGATTATGACAAAATCAGAGTTGTTAAAATATCGTACATGTGTGTATGTGCATGACTTGCGTTTGACATGAGAACAAGTTAATTATTTTGAAACAACTTTCTACTTACTCTATCAATCCTCATTGTGTTATCAGGTGCATGACACTTCAATTTTTACTTCATAAAATTAATAATGACAAAATAATTCCCAAAATCATTGGCTAGTTGTTACTCCATCTTTGACGGACATTTACAGAAAATGCATTTTTATTTGTGCTCCGTATATCTCTGCACGGCTCGACATTAACGGTTGCCCGATTGCCCGGGGCAAGTAAAACGTACAGCTGGGCAAGTTGGCGTAGACCACCACTTGCCCGTATGGGAAACTAGAATTTACGCATGGACAAGCGTAGCACTTAGCCGATCAAACGTAGAAGCGCTACTGACGTTTTGACTCTAGTTTATTCTAATACCTTAATTCATGTTTAAACTGTTGTATTCTGCATTACTTTCTCCTCACAACTACCACCTTACATTTGTAATAAGTTGCACAATTATTTCGTTTTATAGGTATTTATGATGAAAAAAGATGGAATGTTTGAAACTTTTTTTATTAAAACGTATAATTTAAAATATAATGTTTTAGTTGTATAATACCAGGTCTAAATACGACAGTGAAAGAATTGTCACTGTATCTACTATAGTAATGGCTGGGGTCTGTGAACAAAGTTTGCTATATTTTCATAATAAGGTCTAAATGATTAAATATAGTTGTATCTGACTATTTCAAAATTAATGGATGACGTTATGTTTTTGCGATACCAAAATAGACATGCAATTAGACAGAAACATACTGTTCTTGTCAGAGCAGGTCCTTTACAAATATATAACAACAACAAAGTATACATGAGAGCCAGAACCAGTGGGTTCCGGGTGCGTATTGAATCAAATTCACATTAGCAACTATGACATGCCATGCCCTTTCTACCAATCAACCATCCAATCTGGTTAGTCTTCTGCATTTTTAGATATCACCACCACCATGAGTTTTGGACAGAAGGTGCAATCTGCTCACTTCAGGGTTTTGGTCTACATCACCAGCCATGAAGACAGTGCTAAACAAGTTGAAGTGTGTGTTCTTAATAAAATATAGATTCAACAAATATACTACTTGTTAGCTAATAGTTCAGCAAATGTATGTAATTTGTGCAATTTGGATCCATTTTCTTTATTGAAATGTGCAACAACAGCTACATCTTAATACAATGTGAAACTTAATACTTTCAGAGATACAAATGTGAGAGGACAAAGAATGATAATGTTGTACTGCTCACAAAGCCATTCATATTTCAAATCAATGGAAAGGCTGAAGATGGCATCAACGTAGCCGGAAAGGACTTTTCCATTTCCATTAATGATGTGGCCCGAATTGGTCTGACAACTTGAACAACCCTAAGAAGACAAGTAACATAGATTGAAAACTCAAAAATACTAAAATAGTGCTTTGTTGAGGCAAGCAGCATGTTCATATGAATTGTATCATTTGTTGCGCATTTGGCTAGGGTTATCCTCAATCCATAGTTAGCCCACTGTGGTGCACTATTAGAATGCAGATGACTGCAATTTGATTGATGGACAGCGCCAGTCATCTTCCTCATTTATAATGTTGTTTGCTTCAGTCGCAAGAATACTGAACTAGAACAAGGTACATATTATCGTATCAACCAGCTACACTGTAGAAGATTGCTGTCCTAGCAGATGGTGAACGTTTTGAGGAGGCTGGTGTAACATAAGAAGAATTGTCATAAAAAACATAAATGTGGTATCTAGCTTCAACAAACATTTGCAACAAAAGCGTGTAATCACATATAATTAACGGTTTCCTTGTAGATCGTAAAGTTCTGGAATTTGTGGGACTTGCAGGGTCCGACGATGTATCCCAGTCTTTCATTCGTGTTGGAGCACAATAAGAACAAACCCTCTGCAAGTCAGATTTGTACACTGAGAATAGGACAAGAGAACTGCGAGATCGGCACTGCCATACGTGTTAAGACACCATCAAGGGAGCGGGGTGAATTATTTTTGTTTCAAAAATGATGATGAAGTTGTGGTTACATTACTGGTGTAATTTTTTCTTCTGCAAAGGAGGCCTTCATAAATGTTTGTTATTTGCTATAGTGCAGTATAAGAAACTAGCTGCTGCACCCTTCCCTTGGGTAGGTACATTACATCCCGCTAAGGGCAGCACTGTAGATTTGTACTCGGAACCTAGACCAGAATCTGTGACGCATTTTGCTCGAGTGGCTCCGCTCCCGCCAAGATTCGGGGGTTCCCCAAGATCGACTGGCAACATTATGCAAATGAATACTCGACCTATATTGATGACCACATGAACCAATGAAAGACTACGACGCGCGCTATGCAAATCACAAAATACTTGTTCTGACACGGATTAAAGTGTGTGCTTTTCAAGTTTTTTCTAAAAATTATTCATAGTTTTTAACTGATTTACAACTGTAGCATTAGGTCTAAGAATGTTAGCGTAGATTGACGTGATCCAATATTTGTATGTTTGATTCGTATGTGATACGAACAGAATGTAGGTCACACTGTTCCCTACAATTTAAAATCCACACGATCAAAATTGTTTGCACCTAAATCCTGATGTATTTTGAGCGAATAATTAATTATATATATATATGTAAATGATATATGGTGTAATTTATTCTTTCAAATAGCTTTGTGAAAATATTAGTTTCACAATTGAAAATCTGTATGTCCTTGGTACGTTTTGGCTGAGTTTTACGTTATTGATATTGAACCATTGAACATTAAACCCAGTGCCATCAACACAAAAATGTGTCATGTTTACATTTAATTTAACATGTATTATTGTGGTCTACCTTTCTTTTATATTGCGTTTGTTTTGTCAACATTTAAAATGACATATACACACATACATTAATACAGTTTTTATCTATTTCATGTTGAAGGATTGTGCCGGAAACATTTGAAGAGTAACAGTACAATGAAGATAAGTTTTAGTCAGTCATTATTTGCATTTTAGTGTAATGTAAAATATCAATAAATTCTTCTCACATTGTTGGTTTATTTAATTTATAAAAATTGTAACCAAAATAATTTTGTTGTATCATACAAACTTCTTGAATACTCACAAACAAATATTTGACATAATTTCCATGAAAATATTCATGTGTAAAGTTAGGTCAGTTATCTTTAGAAAGTATGGCCACACATACTCCATCAGTCTGTTGTCTGCTAGGGATAGAATTCGCCTCGAAGACAGTGTTTTTTGCCATTTTGTTAGAAGATGAACATTTCATGGTCAGATATCAAGCTTGCCCTTATTTTAGTTTATGGAGCAAACATCAATTCCATATCAGAAAGGTACTTGCAGTTACAATTTATGCAAGTGAAACATGAACACACAAAAATTAGAAGAGCTAGAGATCCAGTTAAATATGAGGAGTTTCTGGAAAGTCCGTATAAATTGCCCCGTCAAGAAGTCTGTAGTTCAGAAACCTGCCAGCCAATCAGAACCACCACCATAAGCAAGCTTGTAGTTGGTTATTATTGTTCTATAGCTTTTGATTATGTGGTCAAGACACCAAAATTCATGGAAACAATACAGATTCTTCAGGACAGATTAGTTTTAACCAAAGAAGATCATACGAAAGTAACGAATGAGAATGTGGAACTTAGAAATGAGAATGTGAAACTAACAAAGGAGAACGTGAAAATGAAATCCCAGTTTAAAATGTTTGACCAAAAAAAAACAAATTTTGAAACGTAAGGATGATTCGTTGGCAAAATTGCTCTTCAAATATTGTGTTGTCAAAACTTAACAAAGTAGTAGTAAAAGTAGCGTCTACAGATCTGTACTGCGTCAAGCCAACGACAAGGCAAACTAAGTCAATTCTTTACATCAAGAAATTATGTACTGGCAAAATGAGACGACCTCTGCCAGATACTCTTGAAAATTCAAAGGCGTTCATTACAACGAAGCAGGATGGTAAAACATTCAAAACTGAAATTCAGCAAGCAAGTTACCACCTGCAAGATCAAGGAGTAGTACAGTCCAATGTATCAGAGGCTATTAGACTAGTAAAATCCATTACGGGTGCAGAGTTGGATGGACCACTTCCCAGTTACAGCACTCATAACATGTGCAAAGAAATGAAAGTTATTGCTCGCCAGCAGGTTGCAGAAGGTCTTGTAGGTGAAACGAATCTGTCCCTAAAGTATGTTGGAACAACAAAATCAGTAGGTCATCTAGTAGGAACAGAGATAACTACATAAAAACAAACACCTTTGGTAGGCCTCAGCCATCAAGAGGGTGGCACTGCAGTAGACTATTTTGATTCAATCAGACGTGTAATAGATACTCTTCCAAATTCATTGTCCGGAACTTTCTCCAATTCTGATATCAATCCCGACATCAAATCTAGAATTACAAACACAGTGACAGATAGATGCAAAACAAAGGAAGCAGTGGATCACAAATTGGGAGATGAACTTGTGAGGGACGTTAATAGTTTCCGTTGTGCGATGCATCCATGTGATGGAATGGCAAAAGAATGCGACAGAGTTATGAAATCTTTTGAGGCTAGTAGTAACATCAAAGAGATGAAAACAGCTGACAAATATCCGTCTCCTAGTACCTAGGGGGAGTCCGAACAACAAGCAACCGTTCGATGTACTAGTAAATTATTCTATGATGCCAATTATAACTGTGCCAAAACTCTTCGTCAGCATCTAAGAGGCACAGGAATTGTGACCGCAGAGACACAGAATAGATCCATTGTATTTCATAGTTTGTTTTCAACCGTTTTCACATTTACTTCTTGAACAATGGCCTCCTTTATCATTACAACACATCAATCCAGGATTTCTTTGCTAGAATTAACCTTCCTGCAAATGTTGTCCAACTAAGTGTCTATCATACCCTGTGTATTATGTTAGACGAATTAAGAACCGCTCCCTTTTTACTAAATGTTGTATGCGGCCGTTAGCCACCAGTACTAAATATAACAGTTGGCGACGAGGATCAATGTAAGGATCAAGACGATCTCATTCTACATGGCAATACCGATCAATGTTAGTCAAATTCCGGGCTTTGATCCACACACCGGACCATCAACAACGGCAGAAAGATGGCAAAAGTGGTTGTGCAATTTCATGCGCATGGCGAGTGCAGCTGGGTGCGCTAATGACGAGCAGAAACGGGACCTGTTGTTGCACACAGCCGGTGAAGCAGTACAGGACATCTTCGACACATTAGGAGATACAGGTACGACATACACCCAGACAAAAACCAAGTTAATCGAACATTCTACACCGAAAGCAAACGTACCATTTAACAGGCACGTATTTCACCGAGCAGAACAGGAAGATGAAACCTTTGGATAGTTTGTGACAAGGTTGAGACAACTTACGGTCTCATGTGACTACAACAAATGCCGTTCAGAACAATTATGTATCAAACTGCTAGCAGAAGGTCTGACGTTAGACCAGATGCTTCAGTGGCACAAACACGCAAGTCATCGGAACGCCAAGCCAAGGAAATTGCTCATGGCAATGCCGGCGCAGAAGTATAATGTTCACTTCTGGGTAAATCAACACCAGAGAAACTTGGTGCAGGTAAGATGCCTTCACCCCTCACCAAATATAATAATTATATAAATGTACATAATTATATAATTCATATAATATAATTAAAGTTGCACAATTCTATAATATGCACATTTTAGTAATCAAATGTGCATGCAAGTGCTTATACCCGGTAATTGGCATCCGAATCGATCAAAAACATTTGTATTTATATGAATCTGTAGGTCTACGCATTTACATGTTGGTCATTTATTTATAATTATGGTACCAGATTGCATTTCAGTACACACCTGAAACATACATATTTTATGTTCATTCAGGAATAGGTCCGGAATGCCACTGCAAAAACGTCCAGGCCGTCCTATGGAGTATCGTGTGCTGGTCCAAGACTGGGACAATGGAAATGAAGTAAACCTGCACACAGAGACTTCAGACTTTCCATCAAGTTAAGAGGCTAAGGGGAACACCTTCAAAAACTGCTAGTCTGATCATCGGAAGCAGTGAGTGTGACTTTGATCCTCGACCCAAGGATTATATCAATGATCCAGGGTATCCGTCATTTTTCCGAAATATGATCATAATTACAACTGGCACAAGTGCCAGCAAGATGCCAATAGAACAGATCCCGATACCTGCAAATCCATACCAGATTCATCATGACCATGGCAATCATACAGTCGAACCCCTGGAAGAACTGTTTTTTAAAGCAGCATCACATCACTGAGCTCAACCCCCAGCAATAAGCTATTATTGAGGAAAGCACCAGGATCAATCCAAGAATAAACTGTGGGCACATGACCGCTGCACGCCTATACAGTCATCAATGTTTGGACGAGTGTGTAGGGCTACCCCAGGCAGGGGTGTCATGTAACAAAGTAAAAGTATTTCGTTACCTGAGTAGTTTTTTCAAGTAACGGAGAGTAACGAAGTACAATTTATATTAACTACTTCTAATTGTAACGAAATAGTTATATTTAAGGGGATGCGATGGTCAGAGCATAAACGACTTTTCGGATTTTTCAGAAAAAAATAGTTTTTAATTGTTGACATTTCCGTGTACAAATATTATTCAACTTGTCATTCGTGTACATTTCATTGTCAAAATAAACGTGTTTCTACCTCAAAACATGCCTTTTGTGTGATGCCTATCATTGCTAAATCTTTGTTTTTGTCAAATGAAGCGACTAATCGAACATTATGTGATTTTCCGGGACTGATTGCCGGCCGAAACAAAGCGCAATACTAACATGGCAGATACCACGGGAAAGCCCCCTTTTCACTCTGCATCATTGTAGACACAGATTTAAAATAAGCCTGACGGTATCCGAGTACTCCCGATTAAGAACGAAGCCCCCTCCCGCCATCTCAGCAACAAAGCAATGGGAAATCCCACAACGATTCGCCAGACGGCATCATGTGATGTCGTGTTCCCTCAAATCAACGGCTCTGATTGGTTGTAATACTAATTATGACGTCAGCTTGAGATACCAGCTACGTTAGATTCAATCGACATATTACAACTTCCATGTTTCGTTCAAATCGATAGCTTTCTAAAACGACATTATGCCGATTGGTCGGAAGCGAGTTGGCGGTACGGTGCAGGGAAGCGACGGAAGCTTGCACACCTCCAGAAAGCACGCGATTTGAAGAAATCGCATGTCGAATGTGTCGATGAACCGGGTGTGGGTGAACGTACAGCTATGGCCACAGCCACGAGCGGAGTAAGTCCAATGTGTGGTGTTTTGCTTGTTCCACGCTCTCCCATATACACTGACAATGAATAGAATAGGTGAAGAAACGATTATGTTGTTCGTCCAGGGTCGATATCCACGGCTGTCAAACTCATTAAGGCACACCAGGATAGAGGCAGGGTTACGAATAGGAGTCCTAAATATAATACAGGCTCGGATGATGTTGATGAATGGCATTAGTATTGTAAATGTTCAGTGATAGTGTTGTTTATATTATAAATATGCTTAGCAGTTATATATATTTACAATATATTATGCATTGTATAATTTGTAGGGAAAGAGACTACATCATACAAAGCCTCAAAGGACCTACATTAGATGCCTTGTAAGGAATGGGGGTGCTTCTGTTTGCAGTTGAAAATGTAATGATACATTGTTACAGTGCTGTTTTTGTATTTGCAGGCAGTGAGTCAGCGAGCAACTTTGCAGACTGAACCTTCAACTTCTCGGAGGATATTGGCTACCAAGCGGAAGTTTGGCTATGCCAAACTGTTGGAAGACATGGGTGTGACGCGATTCTCCATTGACGATGGTGATGACACTGCAGGCATCTCGGCAGTGATCGTACGCTGTGCTGTGCTGCCTTCACTCGTGGCGAACCTGGCATGTACAGCATGTGGACAGCGCACCCTTGCTATCCTTGCTGTGGACCAGCAACTTGGCATGGTGTGTGGATTACAAACTTCCTGCACCGGCTGTGATGAAGTCATCAACTCGACCCTGTCGTCAGACTGTATTGGTGGCTCACGGGCATCGACCGTTCCATTCGTTGTGGTGAGATCGGCAACATCTACTGCGATGGACATGGGTGTTGGCCATGCTGGACTCACAAACTTTCGCCGCTACCTCGACATGCCCGTGATGACCCACACTACTTTCAACACACACGTGAAGGAGATCACCGCCGCCAGCATGGAAGTCGTAAATGATGTTGTCTGTGAGTTCGCACAGATGTGCGCAATGTTTACCAGAAGCTGGACCCCACCCTCAACGAATCCGATGTCATCAACGTTGCTGTCAGCTTTGACCACACCTGGATGACCCGCGGCCACAGCTCCATGTATGGCATTGGTTGCATCATAGAGGTTGTGACAGGACTGGTGATTGACTTCACCATCTTGTTGCTCTACTGCGCTAGTTGTTCAGCAGCTGCGTCGCACTTCGCAGGCTGACACACTGATAGCTTCCAGAAGTGGAAGGAGAGCCACATGGACTGCACCATCAATTACACGGGCGCCTCTGGTGGGATGGAGGTGACAGCGGCGGAGATCCTCCAGCACAACTTCCGATACACGATGATGGTGTGGGATGGGGACTCGCGCACGCACAAACACCTGTGCAAGCTGCATGTGTACAGGGACATAGATATCAAGAAAGAAGAGTGCGTGAACCATGTGGCGAAGAGGATGGGGACTGCGCTGCACAACCTTGCGAAGGATAGCAAGAAGACAGGAGTGACCCTTGGTGGCCATGGCCATGGGAAGCTTACACAGGCTGCCATTACGAAGCTGACCCTCTACTATGGCAAGGCCATCCAGAGCCACACAGGCGACAAGGCGACAAGGATGCTGTCTTCGCCACAGCCAGTGTACTGCTGGTAGTGACAGCTGGTGTTTCTTCCAGCGGGCACTGGCGAAGGGAGAGGAGCGTTCCCCGCCCATCAATATTTCATTAAACGTATTTAATTACAAGAAATGAGAGCTAAGGTAAACTATGTTAACGCGGTAATAACTGTCACTTGTTTTGTGTGACTATGGTCAAGACTTTAGGAACAGTAAATGTGGTGCAAGGCATTGTTTGTTTTCTTCCAGGACCACTTTTGCACAGCTGTACTACAGAGGTTTTACTAGAGATTATTTAGACTATGCATTTTGAAACGTCTAAATACGACTGAAGACAGCCTGCACTTTTATTGATTCTTATTGTTTAACACAAACAAAGAACAATGTTGACATCAATTGGACACCCTTCCATTTGTTGGTACCTTCTGAGATGAAAATACTGAATGGAATTATGAAATTCAATGTTATAATATAATGTTATAAGAAAACATGCTATCTTGCATAATGGCCCCTACTATGACTAAGCACAATGATAATGCCAATAGTTATCGTATACTGCATAATGTTGCAGGTAGTAACGTCTAAGAGTCGTACATTTGATGAATCCATCTCATATCATGCATTACTAGATACAGTATTCTGCTTAAACTGCACAGCACGAAGCATATGTTAATGATTCTTGATGAAAACGTTGTCTCGGTCGCACTCATCGGATGTTTTAAAAAAATGTATGTCTTAGCAAGGTCAATTATCCTCTTAATGTGTACTGTTTTGCTGGCAATTTTCCTGTCTTTCATTATAGTTTCCCCAGACATTCTGTTTCTTTTCTTAAAGAATGTGGGGATGTCAAAGGCAATATCATATGGGGCGAAAATTTCCTGAACATTGAAGCCTTTGTCGGCCATAAATGAATCACCAGGAAGTGAGCCCCTCTCCACAATCTGACGGTCACTGGTTGCTCCACCATAAGCTGGGGACTCATATGTTACTAATGCGCCAGGAGTAGCTCCAACAAGAACTTTAACAGTATTTCTATTCTTGTATGAAGAGAATGTTCCTTGCTGATTTTTTGGATTTTTTGGTTTCTGTATCGGACATTCATTGCCAGCAATTATCACCCTGGTTGTCGGAAATTAACTTTTGAAATCAGATGGAGCAAGGTACTTAACAAGGTCTTTTGACAGCCACACATCAATTTATTTCCACTGGCGGTCAATTAAATTTACCCATGTCAGAAATATGTGACACACAGATGCCTCGGAAATGCCAAACAGTCTACTGGGCTCAAAGTTCGGCTTGTCTAAGCGAAATTTCATAAGTGTCAGATAAAAACGATGTTCTATAGGTAGATTGGTGGTACAGATAGGTCACGTGATGGGCAGCTGCACCTAGGGTTTGTAAAACAAAAATGAAAGTGTCATGTTTCGAGACCAGTATAGAAATGTATGGCGTCGTTATCATACAAACACCTTTTGAATGAAATTCAAACGGCATTTATGTGGGAACAAAACCTATGCTTCTATTCTGGAGTATACGGTAAGCTTAATAAATTATGAGGCTGACGGAAACATGGGACTGGCTGACATTTCTATTCTATTTGTTAGACGCTATCGTCATGATTCCTTTTGACCGGTTGTCTATTTAATTGCACCTGCGATCGCAGTGATGGAGACGGTAAACATTGCTATCGTTGGCTGTTCCTTTGTTCGCCAACGAACGATTTAACGGATTGTGGACATATTGAAGTGGGTGATAAAGTGTTGGTTTTCGCAACGTATTTAACTGTGATCGCAGGGGTCCGTCGCGTTGTAATCTTGTAAATGTTGTAGTGATGCTAGCGCATCTGTTTATCTAGTGGATTACGATTTTAATAAAAGTTTTTTTTATATAATAAGTATATGCATGAGGCCACCAAATGTTTTGACACTGTTGATTTCTGGTCGCATCGTGGCGTGTGGTCTGACTGGAAGCAGTACCTACTTGATGGAGTACATTTTAATGACAAGGGAAATAAAAAGTACTTCAATCCGGGAGGCGGTCATGGGGAAGGCTGCATCCTCTCAGGTAGCGAGGGAGGCGACCCCAGTGGCCGCTGGATTAGCAACACCAGCAGTGACCGGGTCAGCTGCAATGGCCACTGAGTCGAGCATGGGTGATCTAGGTGAGGAATTACCTCAACACCCCTCTAACATGAGGGCAATGGCAGCGGTAACGCTTGGTAGCCTGGTGAACCAAAATATTAGACAGAATTTGGTTCAACCAGTATATTGATTTGGCTTTACTAATTAGTGAAGCAGCGCATGAAACAACATATATGTCTTCCAATCTCACCTTTGACCAACCTCAGTCACAGGTCATCAAGAAAATTGCTAACATCGAGTAGTGGTCAGATGGTTTCCTCATATATACACAACACTGCCCATTAGAGACACAGGCTATCATGAAATACATGCAAATCATCTGGACTATGGCCTCCAATTCACCCCCCAAGGTTTTTCTTGCGTATGATAGGGACTTTAGGAAGTTGAGGGCACACTTAAACATGCCGTGGTGTGCATTACACCAGGAACTCCTCCATTCGGGTAGCAAGACCGTAGGAAATCAGAGTCGTCCCTTTCCCCAACGGAGACAGCCCGTAGCCAGACGACAGCCCTTTCCCACAGGCTACATTGTTTGTGAACATCGACACACTTCACTTGCTTGCATGGATATATGCCACTGTGAATTCATCATATCTACACCCAGCCTACATTGTTTGTGAACATTGACACACATCACTTGCATGGATATGTGCCACAGTGAATTGATTATATATACACCCAGCCTACATTGTTTGTGAACATTGAGACACTTCACTTGCATGGATCTATGCCACAGTGAATTGATTATATTTACATCCAGCCTACATTGTTTGTGAACATGGACACACTTCACTTGCATGGATATATGCCATAATGAACTGATTATATCTACACCCAGCCTACATTGTTCGTGAACATTGACACACTTCACTTGCATGGATCTATGCAACAGTGAATTGATTATATCTACACCCAGCCTACATTGTTTGTGAACATGGACACACTTCACTTGCATGGATATATGCCATAATGAACTGATTATATCTACACCCAGCCTACATTGTTTGTGAACATGGACACACTTCACTTGCATGGATATATGCAACAGTGAATTGATTATATCTACACCCAGTTTACATTGTTTGTGAACATGGACACACTTCACTTGCATGGATATATGCCACAGTGAATTGATTGTATCTACACCCAGCCTACATTGTTTGTGAACATTGACACACTTCACTTGCATGGATATATGCCACAGTGAATTGATTATATCTACACCCAGCCTACATTGTTTGTGAACATGGACACACTTCACTTGCATGGATATATGCCACAGTGAATTGATTGTATCTACATCCAGCCTACATTGTTTGTGAACATCGACACACTTCACTTGCATGGATATATGCCACAGTGAATTGATTGTATCTACACCCAGCCTACATTGTTTGTGAACATCGACACACTTCACTTGCTTGGATATATGCCACAGTGATTTGATTATATCTACACCCAGCCTACATTGTTTGTGAACATTGACACACTTCACTTGCATGGATATATGCCACAGTGAATTGATTGTATCTACACCCAGCCTACATTGTTTGTGAACATTGGCACACTTCACTTGCATGGATATATGCCACAGTGAATTGACACACTTCATTCACGTGGATATGTGTTAGTGAACTGACTATATGTTGGGGAGAGTGAGGTAAGTTGGGCCAGAAGCTAAGTTGGGCCACCCCATCTGCAGAGCAGCACAAGTAACCTGGCGTCACGTCTCAGAACTGTCCCACATACTAGTCCAAGGGTCATCCTTCACAGGCGAGTGGTCTTGAAATTATCCCAAAAAAATCGAATTTTGAGTTTCAGTAACTTTCTTCCGAAACTACATAGATCTTCATGGCAAAGGTATGCTTAGGAAATTATATCTTTTAGTTTGGACGTCGGATCGTCATCTACGAGCCTATAGTTAGCAGATATTGACATAGTTTAGTCGGCAAGTATTTCGTCACACAGGACGAGAATATCCAAGTTGGCGATGCCGGGGCAAGTTGGATCATTTTGTGCTACAATGGTCGATTCACGCAGAATCTTTCTAAAAGTAGGTGTGGGAGCAGCTATAAGATGCGTTCATCAGAGTGAGAGAGGCGTTACTCCTTGTTCATTTCGACCCAAGTAAGCCGACCCTACTTGCATGTGATACCTCACAATACGGCTGGGGCGCAGTACTGTCTCATGTGATGCCTCACCATACGGCTGCGGCACAGTACTGCCTCATGTGATGCCTCACCATACGGCTGCGGCGCAGTACTGTCTCATGTGATGCCTCACCATACGGCTGCAGCGCAGTACTGTCTCATGTGATGCCTCACCATACGGCTGGGGCGTAGTACTGTCTCATGTGATGCCTCATCATATGGCTGCAGCGCAGTACTGTCTCATGTGATGCCTCACCATACAGCTGCAGCGCAGTACTGTCTCATGTGATGCCTCACCATACGGCTGCAGCGCAGTACTGTCTCATGTGATGCCTCACCATACAGCTGCAGCACAGTACTGTCTCATGTGATGCCTCACCATATGGCTGCGGCGCAGTACTGTCTTATGTGATGCCTCACCATACGGCTGCGGCGCAGTACTGTCTTATGTGATGCCTCACCATACGGCTGCAGCGCAGTACTGTCTCATATGATGCCTCACCATACGGCTGTGGCGCAGTCCTATCTCATGTGATGCCTAACCATATGGCTGCAGCGCAGTACTGTATCATGTGATGCCTCACCATATGGCTGCAGCGCAGTACTGTCTCATGTGATGCCTCACCATACGGCTGCAGTGCAGTACTGTCTCATGTGATGCCTCACCATATGGCTGCAGCGCAGTACTGTCTCATGTGATGCCTCACCATACGGCTGCAGCGCAGTACTGTCTCATGTGATGCCTCACCATACAGCTGCAGCACAGTACTGTCTCATGTGATGCCTCACCATACGGCTGCGGCGCAGTACTGTCTTATGTGATGCCTCACCATACGGCTGCAGCGCAGTACTGTCTCATATGATGCCTCACCATACGGCTGTGGCGCAGTCCTATCTCATGTGATGCCTAACCATATGGCTGCAGCGCAGTACTGTATCATGTGATGCCTCACCATATGGCTGCAGCGCAGTACTGTCTCATGTGATGCCTCACCATACGGCTGCAGTGCAGTACTGTCTCATGTGATGCCTCACCATATGGCTGCAGCGCAGTACTGTCTCATGTGATGCCTCACCATACGGCTGCGGCGCAGTACTGTCTCATGTGATGCCTCACCATACGGCTGCGGCGCAGTACTGTCTCATGTGATGCCTCACCATACGGCTGCGGCGCAGTACTGTCTCATGTGATGCCTCACCATATGGCTCCGGCGCAGTACTGTCTCATGTGATGCCTCACAATATGGCTGCGGCGCAGTACTGTCTCATGTGATGTCCGATGGTTCAGAGCGACTGATTGCCTACGCATCACGAAGCTTATCAGCGGCGGAAAAGAACTATTCGCAGCTAATCAAAGAGGGACTGAGTCTGATATTTCAATTTGGAGTGAATAAGTTTCACCAGTATCTGTAGGGAACCCAGTTCACACTGGTCATGGACCACCGCCCATTACTGGGGCTGTTTGATGAAAAACGACCCATGCCACACAATGCTTCTGGGTGCATTCAAAGGTGGGCACTTGTACTAGTAGGGTACAATTACACAATTAGGTATCACAGTGGTGTTACACATGTGAACTGCCATGTATTGTCATGACTGCCTTTGTCAAAAAAGCCAGTAGTAACACCTTCGCCTGCTGTGTATGTTGGCCATGATTGACTGAGAGAAAAAAAAGCAAGTCGGGTCTATTACATCTGCAGAGAGAGGAGATATAGTGACAGTTGTATACACAATAAATGCTGCTGGAAATGTGCTTCCACCAAAGATAATTTTTCTAAGGAAGAACTATCAGGACCACTTTATAAGAGGAGGGCCAATAGGATCCATATGATGTGCATCCCAGTCTGGGTGGATTAACGAGGAATTGTTCGTGCAATATTTAGAGCACGCCATACGAGGTGCACGGTCGATCGAATGATATTGCTGATTCTGGACAATCATGAGTCGCATATATCTTTGCAGTCCATTGAAATGGCCAGAGGAAATGGTGTAGCTACGCTAACCATCCCGCCGCACACATCACATCATTTGTAGCCCTTGGATAGATCTGTATACGATCCATTCAAAACGGCGGAACTAGTGAAACAGGCACAGCATCCCTTCATAGACCGTATGCCACCAGAAGCTGCTGAAGTTGAAGACAGGCCTATGCCACAAGATGATTTCACACATCAGCCAGTCCCTGGTCCATCGACTTTTCTGCCAAGTTCCATTGTGTCACAAGACATGCACAGATATGTCTCACCATTTGACATTCACGCACTTCAAAAAGCAGGGGGAGAAAGAAAACATGCACATGGAGGAAGGGCAAAACCACGATCCTTACCAACACCTATCTGCGATGAAATCTACTGCACCAAGAGTGAAGAAGACACTTTTTAAAGGGAAAAAGAAGACCGAGGCTAGCAATTCCAGCAGTTCCTCTAATGGGGAGTTTGATGTCCCCTGTGATACTTCAGATGATGACGAAATTTCGGATACCGAAGAAATAATCGAGGGAGATTTCGTGGTGGTCAAGATAGCTTGAACGTCTAGAGTCCTGCACTATATTGCACGTGTAGATATGGTGGATGATGACAAACACGAGGGAATATTCCTCCAGCAGATGACTGGGAAGGTAGTGACAGATGGCATGATATTCATCCCTAATCCCGAAGTCAATGCGTTATTCCCAAAATCGGACATTTTGTAAGACTGGAACTTCAATGGGATTCGGTGACATTTTGTGGGACAGAAAATGTGACATAAAATTACTACACCACAGCAGCTATAGTCATTAAAGTCATATAATTAACTGTTGCTTTTAAATGAAAATATCTCGGTCATAGATTTCTGTTGAAAAGTTGTTCTGGACAGGGACATTTGTAGCCCTATGGGTTGTATCAACTAACCCTGTGGGATGTATCAACTAACCCTATGGGGTGTATCAACTAATACTTCCAGCCGGGTTAGTTGATATGTTTGACACCTTTTTTTTTTAGTGGACCCACCAAATCCTTATTAAGTGACTGAGTACATCCTACCTTCCTCAGAAATGTACCCAACAATTAGCTCGGTGTTTTAGTAGACCTCTCGTCTCCGACTCCCACATACTTAGTCCTCAATGTTGAGTTCAGCAAAAAGCGTATCAACTAAGCCTCCTTTCCCCTACTCAACATGGTATGTTCTTATGTCTGGGCTACGGTTGTTCACGTGTTTTATCCCCCCTTAACTTATCATGGAGCCTGCTGCTGCAGTGTCACTATCATTGTTAGTATTGAAAGTGCATCATAATGAAAGTCATGTTTTAGCGTAATACGGGATATGCATCAATGTATATAATGTGTATTTCTTTATTTTATCTGCAGTTTTATTGCAGGTTTTTGTATAATGCAGTCACGTCTGTCCTATTGCAAAACAAATTGCTCATATGAGGCAATAAAGAATATCTTACTATTTTAAGTTGATATGCAGTGATAGAAATTAGCCAAATGTTCACTTTTCCACTGGTCAAGTTAGTTTTGAAATCTACTTGTCCGCCAAACATTTTCATTTGCCCGAGCAATTGTCGCAGGGAATCAAAGCTTTGGAAAAACATCAAGAAATTATTTAATTTTAGACAAATTTCAAATATTCTTATCTACTATTCCTCAAGTTTTATGTTCAGCTCATGGCACACCAAGTAAGGTTCCTTACTTGGTGTGCCATGGTCAGACTGCACGATTTCTTCGCACTCCTCGATTTGGGGTGAGAATGTAAGAGAAATGCACTGAAAGGTCTCGTGTTTTTGCTGAAGTGAACAAGGTCGACTAGTGGACACTCAGGAACGCGGTGGGTGTTAAATTGTGATATTTTCTTGAACTTGCACGCCGGTAAAATATATTGGATCGTGTAACAACCATATTGTCCCCCACGACACGCTCAAAACACGCCAACGTCTGCTGCTTAGCCTGTGATTAGACCCTACTATTGCATAACAGACAACCACCAGCAACAATGGGCAAGAAGAGACCGACCTCGACCACCGATGAACTTGTAGAACAAATCAAGCTAGCGCTAGGTGACGATGACGTAATCGCGACCCTTGCTACCCGGATTGCTACAATAGTTGCTGACAAAATAAATAGAAGGCTCGAAAATCTAGAAAAGGAGTTGACAGACAAGGACGCACGAATCGAACAACTTGAGCAAGCTGTTGATAATCTGGAGCAGTACAGCCGTCGGTCCTCGGTGCGCATCACAGGAATAGTTGAAAACAAAGACGGTGAACAAATTGATAAGATTATCACTGACTTGTTTAACGATATGGACGTGCCATTAACAATGGACCATATCAACAGAGCCCATAGGATTGGGCCCAGAACATCCGCCACAAACAGAAACCACTCACGCCAAATTATAGTCCAGTTCAAAGACTATAAATCGAAGAATGACTTCATTAAAGCTCGAAAACGGCTACGCACTAAACAATCAAGTGTCTTCATATCGGAAGATCTCACCCAGAAGAGAGCAAGACTACTGTTCTTGTGCCGGACATTAAAGAAACAGCACAAGATTCTCGACTGTTGGTCGTATGATGGAAGGATTGTCATAAAGGACCTAAAGGGAACAATCAAAACCGTCAGTCGAGATGAACTAAATGCACTGTAATTGCGTTGGACATTGGCCCAAGTCACGGTGGATATTTTGTATCTCTAGTCGGCCTATCATGGTGCTTGTTCACATAGGGACTGTACCATTCATGGACTCATTCATGGACACCTTCGTATTCTACATACGGTTCGTGTCTTATTTAATTACTCATATATACTTTATTACTATATGTTATCGATACATATCATGTATTCTAACTAACCTACTGCAACTTAACAGATGTCACATAACGTTGTTTTTTTATAAAACGGTCTGTAAATGTTACATGCAGCTATAGAAGCATTATTGTGTACCGTGTGAATATGTATGTATATACTGCATTTCAATGCTACGAGCCAATTATGTAATACTACCTTAGGTGATGTACAAGATTATGAAACTGGCAATGCTGCAATGCGGAATATAGATCCCGATTGTAATTTACTCACAACAGATAGCTTTGTAAATACTAAATATTATCTTGAGGATGACATTAATGAAGTTATAACAAGAAATAATATCTCTGATGACGAGTTTTCACTTATGCATTTAAATATCCGTACCTTGCCAAAGAACATTAGCAAATTGGGTGATTTCTTGTCACTGATCGATAACAGGTTCTCGGTCATCGGTCTAAACGAAACTTGGTTACATAATGACAATCTTGATCTGTATGAATTGCCAGAGTACAAAAGTATACATTTGACTAGGCCTTCCAAGAAGGGAGGTGGTGTATCCTTATATGTTCGTAAGTCCCTTGAGTGTACTGAATTATCAGAAATGAGTGTCATAACTGAATATCTGGAATGCATTTTTATTGAAATCAAGACTCGGTCTAAGACATGCAATAACAAAACAACTGTAGGTGTTGTCTATCGACCACCTAATACAAACATTACTGCTTTCACAGAACATGTTATCAATATTATACAAACTCTCAAGGTTGATAATAAACAGTGTTACATAATGGGTGACTTTATCATTAATCTACTAAATTATGGTAGTCACACGGAAACTCAAGATTACATAGATGCAATGTTCCAACAGGCATTTATACCCCTTATCAGCAAGCCTACTAGAATAACAGCAACAACTGCCACTGTCATCGATAATATATACAGCAATGATTTAATTGGTGCAAATTATCAATTGCATGGAATAATATATACAGATATTTCTGACCACCTACCAATATTTTTGCTCACTAAACATACTGATAGCACAAAGGTAGAAATGACAATAGCGACTAGAATATATAATGCGCAGACTACTGCTACGTTCAAAGAGAGTATAAATAAAATATGCTGGGATGACGTTTATGCATGCAGAGATCCACAAGAATGTTATTCTGTATTCATTAATGAGATATTAGTTGCATACAATAATTCATTTCCGTTAGCTAACACAACTATTAGGAAAAGAAAACATAAACCGTGGATTACTATGGGACTCCGACACTCCATTAGAACTAAAAACAAATTGTATATGTATGACTTGAAAAAACCGACTGTCTTCAATGAAACTAATTATAAAAGATATAGAAATAAATTAAATTGTCTTATTACTGTAGCAGAAAGAGAATACTATCGACATGAGCTTCAACAGCACAAGGGTAATTTAAAAAAACTTGGATAGTCTTAAAGAGTATTATAGGAAGGAAGGAAGCATTTTTATCTAATGACAAATTACTAATTGATGGTAAATTAACAAAACAAAAAAAATGCATAGCTGATACATTTAATGAATATTTTACAAGTATAGGTCCAGAACTGGCTGATAAAATACCAGTCATATCAGAGAGACCTGATGACTACCTCCAAGGAGTCTATAAATTCAATGTATTTGTCGCCAACCACACCAGATGAGATAAAGGGAATTATTAAGAATTTTAAAAACTCTAGTCCTGGATGGGATGGCATAAAACCTATTATTGTCAAACAGGCCTTCTCCAACCTACTTGATCCTTTAAGTTACATTGTAAATTTATAATTTGATCAAGGATATGTTCCTGATCAACTAAAAATAGCTGATATAGTTCCTGTTTTTAAAAATGGCGATACATCATTAATTAATAATTACAGGCCTATTTCTGTCTTGCCTGTATTTTCAAAGGTTTTTGAAAGATTAATGTACAATACATTAATGAATTACATAATGAAACATAACATCTTGTCTAATTCCCAATTTGGATTTAGGAAAGGATATTCCACTGATATGGCTATTTCACTGCTAATTGACAAAATTAGTAAGGCAATTGATACCAAAGAGCATGTCATTGGGTTATTTCTGGATTTAGCCAAAGCCTTTGATACCGTTAATCATAATATATTATTGAGAAAATTAACACATTATGGAATCGGAGGAAATATACTCCAATGGATTCGTAACTTTTTAAGAAACAGACAACCAGTAAAATTCTATGGAACAAAATCTTCCCTTAAAAACATAACATGTGGTGTTCCGCAGGGTTCAATTCTGGGACCTTTACTCTTTCTTATCTATATAAATGATTTATCTACTTTATCTGACACAACGTTTACCATTATGTTTGCTGATGACACGAGCATCTTTATACAAGGCAACAATATAGATGAAATGGAAAATGTTCTGAACTCTGAAATTAAAAAAAACTATCGTTATGGCTTAACATTACTAAACTTTCTTTGAATATACAGAAAACTCACACAGTGACCTTTAGTAATACGATCAGTATAAGAGAGAGGTGTAATAACATTTGTATAGACGGCATACAAATTAACACTGTACATGAGATAAAGTTTTTGGGTTTGCTTATAAATAATACATTGAATTGGAGCACACACATTAAATATATATCAAATAAAATTTCTAAGAATATTGGTATTATAAAAAAGGTGACAAACAAATTAGATAACAAATCATTGTTAAACCTGTATTACATGTTTATATACCCATATATTACTTATTGTAATGTCGTCTGGGGAAGGGCCCCGAATATATACCTTGCTAAAATTCATTTACTCCAAAAACGAGTTTTGCGTGTAATAAGTCATGTAGGATTTATTGATCATACGCAGCCTTTATTTACATCTTATCAAATAATGAATATTTATGACGTAAATAAATATTTATGCTGTATTCTAATGTACAAGCATAATAGGGGTATGTTGCCAGATATATATCATGATGTATTTGTCCTGCAAATATCCACACATAAATATAATACAAGGCAGGAAGTAACATATAAAATACCATACTGCAAGACTAATTGTAGACAACTGTCTTTGGCTTATGTTGGTCCTAAAATCTGGAATACATTTATTACAAATAACTATTTACAATATTGTACATCTCTTCATATGTTCAAACAAAGGACCAAGCGTCTAATTCTAGCAAACATATGCTAAATGCTGCTTTAATGTAACTTTGTCATGTTAAGATGTAGGTTCAGTGTTAGGTACTCGTATAATGTTGTCGTGTTAAGATGTACCTGGTGTTCAGTGTTACGGTACTCGTGTAATGTTGTCATGTTAAGATGTACCTGGTGTTCAGTGTTACGGTACTCGTATAATGTTGTCATGTTAAGATGTACCTGGTGTTCAGTCTTACAGTACTCGTATAATGCATTATTAAATAATTAGTTAGTTTATTATGTTTTTTTTTGACACGAATCATAGTTTTCATTGCAAATATGACATGAATAAGGAACACAAGCAATGTGTTGCTTCGTTCCATTTGTTACGTAATGTATACATGTTTCATATTACTGCTACATCTGTGCTATACTTAACATTATGTATCAATAAAGTTCATCAAATGTGATCCATGCGTGGAAGCAAGTTGACCGTCGGCAAAACTGAATGAGAATGGCAGCGGTAGATTGGTGCACCCGGTTAACGGAAACACTATGCAGTTAACGGAAACACTACGCAGTTAACGGAAACACTACGCAGTTAACGGAAACACTACACAGTTAACGGAAACACTATGCAGTTAACGGAAACACTACGCAGTTAACGGAAACACTATGCTTCACGGAAAACCGACATACAACACAGAATGGCGGTGGAAACAAATGAGACGCCAACACGCTAAAGAAATTGCAACATGTATGACCTCTGGTGAACTGTGTTTCACTAGATTTTCCAAAAATTCTAAGTTTGTTACTTTTGCACAGCTCACTATTTATTGTAAATTTTCACTTGTCTTCCGGAAAAACATGCATGGTCATTCTACTTGTTCAGACAAAAAAATAACTTCTCCTGGACAAGCACTTATTTTGAATACTGATATGGTGTAAAGACTAAGGCAACAAATTCTGGAATTCAAATCCTGTTTGAAATAGCAATTCACTCTGAACAACAATGAAATAGCCCACAAACAGACTCTCAAAGATATTCCATCCAAATAGAAACCTCGGCATCAAAATGCTGATTCAAGGCTAGTGATCAAGGGGAACCTATTGCTAGCATTGGTCAAGTCAGGTGATGGTTGTTTCATGTAAAACGGTGGCATCCACAAACTGCCAAAAAAACAGGTAGTAGTTGCTCTAAATTTTGCAAGTAACTTCAACGGTATGAACTTGTGAGAGAGTGAGTGAGGGACCGTGTAGGGAAGTATATGTTTCAGTCTGAATCAGAGTAAAACCAACTGTTAGACAGAAGACAAGGTAGAACTGGTATCTGCAAACACCTGCAGAGTTGCCAGTGACTGTGTGAAGTAACTACTTTCATCTATATCTTTGTTGTAGACTCTACAGAAGCTCTTGATTCAATTCACACAGAAACTTGAGAAATTGCTAAGAAAGGCTGGCTATATCCCGAAATGTTCATTGACACAACACGCTCTCTTCACAGTGGTATTCTGGCCAGAGTACAAGATCAAAAGACACCGTTAGATGCATTTATTGAACTGAACTGAACAGCACCAAACAGAGTTGGGTGATCAGACAGGGTGCTGAGGTAGTTGCTTGCACAAGTGGGACATGAGGTTTGACTAACATATAGCATTGAATTTATGTTGATATTTGTCTATTTATAAGTGGATGCGGGTGTCAAGTTAGCTACCTGAAACACCAGGACCTGGCTTACTGCCACTATCAATAGACACTGTGTCCACTGTGATTCATGGCGAGTGTAGAGTGGAGAGTGTGGATCATCCACCCATCATTTGCTTATTCGCACATTCATTCATCAAGTGACCACTCAGTCATGTAGACTGCCAAGGCTAGTCACTCTCAAACTCCCGGGCTGGAAGGCAAATGTCAGCTCCCCAGAGAAGGGCTGGAAAGCAAGTGACACTGTCAGCTCTCTGGTTATGCATGTTACTGGAATCACTGGTGTCATTCTTTTGGGGTCCGTCATATCAACAGAGCTAGGGGAAGAAGAATTTCACGTATCTGAGAAGCTCATTGTCAACAACACAATAACTAACGACAGTTTTGCTTCGCGGATTTCCTTCCGCTAGCAAATTTCCCCCAATATGCAGTATATTGCTACTTCCGAATATAAACAATCATGACATGCGTTGAATCCATTGTCATTGTCAAAGTTGTCAGTGAAATAATCTTTGTGACCGGCAGTCCCACACACCAAAATGTAGCAAGTTATCGTACAGAACAACTTTGGCCACAAGAAAAACATCAAGACTGAAGTCCTACTCAATCCCCATAAAACATGAGACTTCAGCTGCGCTCTCTCTCCCTCCCTGCCATTATACATGCACCACCAGAATGTAGGCCTAGGACTTGGAGCAAAAACAGCGACAACTTCACAGCAAATGGTCAACCTCTGTTGGGACCTATTACTAGTGTTGGAAACTGGCTTGATTTTCATAATCGATCGTCGGTTTGATTAAATCAATCGATGATTGGTTATAATACAACCATTTTGTGGGCAGCCACTTAAAAAATGTGATTGCAATGTGGCAGTACTAGTGGGACCTATCAGTGACAGTTGACGTAAATTTAGGACATATTTAACATTACAAACACTACTGACACTACGGATATCAATATCTATCAAAATTTTGACTGGAAATGAACGCAACTCAAGTTGCTTCCAAAATAAACTCTTGTTACCCACAAACGTAAAGCACTTTCACAAAATGGCAAAAGCATGTATGCACCAGTTTGTTACAATCACCATAGACAGAAATACATCAACCGGCCCCGCAATGTTTCTACATTTAATGCCGTGTGTCTTCTGGCCTACACCATCACCACAGGTCACACTACTGACTCGGGGCATCAGTTCAGACAGCTCACCTTATAAGTACTAGGACGATATTTTAATGACAGCATTTTCATGTGTATCCTATTTTCACGTACTTATGGTAGATCTTTTGTGGCGAGGTCATGTCCGCCCAGACTCGTCGTTCAAAGCACGAGGATGACTATTCAAAATAACTATTCTGAAGCTATCCATTAATGGATTGATTGGTCGACCCACCTCTGCCGTCTCTCCTCTTATTCACATATCGAAATGCAACACTAAACTTGGTGGATGGACCGAATAAAACATGAAACGCTTGATTCCACAGTAGTACATTTGGTGTTCAGAAGTTGGAGCACTAGTACATATACATGCTGTGATCCAACCGAAATATCACAGTATCCACTGATCAATGCAAGCTGCCCACAACTGGATGTTGCTACAAACAAGCCAAGAGAAGGATGATTTGGATACCAAAGACAACTACTTCCATCTAAATGCTCTATAAAATTATTATCGTGGACTGCAAACTACTCCTGCGAACATCTAACTATGAACAAACCCACCATAAATGTACATGGGTGATTATGATTCACACTGCACTAGTTTACGCAACAATACCAGTTAGGATGAGACTGAAGATGATGATGATCACATGACCAAAGATCGACAGATGAACAGTTGTTTGTAAAACAGATTTTTGCATTACGAATAGTACCAACAAGCAAGATGAATGAGGCAAAATTTTGAAATCTGCAAAAAATTCATGTACAATTACAAACTTAAATGATAGAAAGTTTGTCACATCGATTACTTACCTTATCTCTCAACATAACTGAATCATGTCCACCATTTTTGTCACTTCATATACAAACATATATATGAGAGCATATAAACACGCATAAGCAAAATACCGGTCAGTACACACTCCACAGAGATGTATCTTACCACAGCAGATATATATATATATATATGACTTGTTACCAAAAGGTGCGCAAAACGAGGGTGATGTATGTATTTTAATGCAAATAAAAAAACGAAACACCACATGGCTTGTGGTGTATGTTGATAATCAGTTATAGATATAGTGGAAATAAAATTATTAACAGATACAGTGTACTTTTGTGTGTGTTCGTGGTCAATATTGATGTGAGCGACAAATTTTGGCCATCAAAAATGGGTAAGTCGACCCCAGCCGACTTCAGCGCTGTCTCCCAAATTCGGTGTACATAATTCTTATCAAACTCTCTTTATTTTACAACAGAAACATAACTTTTTGCACTGCACAAACTAAAAATATAATGTATTCTTTTCATTTTTGGCTTGCGAAAATCACAGGAGTCGAACGTTATTTGCGAAGTACACATAAACTGAAAACTTTGACAACCTTTACAGGGCAACAAAGTTCCGCTACAACCAGAAATGTACCGATATGTTGGCGAGATGACATCAGCAACTTGCCAGCAATACTCAATTTCATCGTTCAAAGGCTGTATAGTTTTTGAAATCCTGTTGATAGTTCCCTCAGAATATGTTGTAAGAAATTATGTCACGACACCTTATCGAATAAATCATCAAATTAGATAGAAATTATTATTTTGGAATTTCCACCACTTCCAGTTATCATGTGACATTTCCCGGTCGAATCAGTTCGTGTGGGGAATTTCACGTTTTGTGGTTTGTGGCGTCAAAAAGTATGTAGTAATCTTTTATTTTTAATGATATTCGACCCTGTAATGATGTTCGATTCTTAGTTTGTTCAGTTTTATTTTTAATGATATTCGACCCTGTAATGATGTTCGATTCTTAGTTTGTTCAGTTTCATGGATTCAATTGTCAACTTAAGAAGTTTTACATGAATTTTCTTGAATAGGGTAAAATTAGCATTGGAAACATGCATTTTCGCCCATGAAATGATCTGGTGTGTGCATTGCACTTGGATACAAAATCGAGTCTCAGATTACAGCATCTTGTCGTAATCATTGTTTTACACCATTTTGGTGTCAAACATCATGATTACGACTTGCTTGTCATGTCATGTTCTTTTATGTGCCTGAAATAAATGGCAGATTAGAGAAATATAAATGACTATTTGTTGTTAAATCTGCTGAGACATCAGCGATTATAGCAAACAAACTGACAGACATTGATTGTGTTGTTGTGTAATCGCTGATGTTTGACATTTCCGACAAATTTCCTTTAATTTCAAATTGTTCAAAAACTGAGAAGCATTACCTTCTCTTTACACGTGATGATGACAGCATATGGGCCCAAGCTAAAAATGCACTCATCCTTCTCATTATATCAACTTTGTTTTGACCCCCCTTGTCCACTTTCATGCTCACCTATTGGCAACAAGTCATATACAAACAATACAATATGGCATCCAGAGAACATCTACTCAAATGCATGAACCAAAATAGAGCAAAAAAGTGTACCGAGCAGAGGATCCAATGGCTATGTACCATTAAAAGTGTGCATTCACACCACGGGTGATCTACAATTGTACATCAACATGAGAGACAGTGAATTGTTGAACGCATTGCGTTCACACCACTACTTGAAACATCCATATAACAATACCTAATTAATTACTCTTTTACTCTTTACATGTCAAACGTTTCTCCAAACCACTGCAACATCCAAGATAAGTTTGGAAATATAGATAAATACGCAGTACCATGCAGTAAATTCATGCAGTAATTAAGCCAACAAGACGTACATTTCATTCAACACAAATCACAACACATTACATGGCTGTTGTGGATACAGCAGATGTATGGGTGATCGGCTGTCAAAGATGAGATGGAAGACCCACATAGACCAGCAGAAATGTGAAGAACTTACCTCCAGTGACGTCCCCATGACAATGAGAAGCTGTGCCAGTGGTAGTTCCATCACAAAGTGGTAGAACTGTTCTGGTAACTGTTCTCCAAAGAATACAATGTCAGGCTTGATCACACCCTACAAAGACACGCCCATTATCTGATGGTATCACTAGCATCACATGCCATGTACCTATCAAGCTATCTAGCATTTACACATTCTTCAGTTGAGCATATCTCTGCGAGACGTAGCTGCCCAGATGATCCCTCGATACGCTGCTCTGTCTGCCGTTTGTCTCCCTGCTCTCACGATGTCGTCTTCCCACCAGTCGCTGATGTCCTGCTTCCATCTTCTCCTTGGTCTTCCCCTTCCTCTCTTTCCCTCCACTTTGCCTTCTAAGACTGGTTTCTCTAAGGAATTATGTCTTTTGATGTGGCCAAAATAACTCGGTTTTAGTCCTTTTTTGTCTATTCACTAGTTGACAGTTGTTTATGTCTAATCTTGTAAGGATCTCTGCAATGGTTGTTCTTTTACACACAAACTAAAATATATGTATTTTGTAACTATTAATTATCCTTACATTTAGGATGAAGTCAGAACAAATGGTGCTTACATCACAAGGGGAATAAATGATAATAACTATATCAATCATATTCAATATATTAGACAATTGTACTGAATATTTCAAAAAACTGTATTGAATATTTCAAACATAATAAATATTTAAGTCCACAGTTAGATTTACTAGAAAGTAAAAAAACAAAACTGGCATTATGATCACATATAATTATTATACATTGTTTAACTGACCACACCAGTGTATTGTGTAATTATTACGCCACAATATATCACATGCATTCATGCATGCACACACGTAAGACCACACCACAGCACCAACACAACTCTCTCCAAACGCACTCATTCAAATTCATACGCACAATTATGTTTTACCTTTTAAAATGACTGAACGCTTACATTGCAAGTAGGTTCTTGGCAATGTGGCACCTCACTCTGCAGGATAGCCTCCTACAACAGCACAAATTAACTTGTTTTCATGACACATGTCCGACTCTTCTCTTCATGTTCAATCACCTAAATTAACATGGGATTTCACATTTACCAAAACCAGGATAGCAATTATTACAAGGAAGCCAAAAAAGAGATATGATCTGAACATATTTTCTGGACAACACAGGAGGGCAGATGTGTTTTCCTTTTAAAAGTTGGTTGTCTGTTCCTTGGCTTGGAATTATAAACAGGCACTGCACACAGAACATCAGAGCTTTGTGGCCAGCTGGTGTCAATTATACAGCCAATAAAGCTCTTTATAATCTGAATGTTTCGTTGACTTTCTCAGGCTTTGTAAGTCCAGATTAACACCCCAAGTGAAATTGTGTTTTTTGACAAACAAATACTCAAAATGATTTTCTGTCAGATTAAGAGACCTTTGTATGTTTACTACCAACACAGTTGACTTTTATAACAATTACATACATCTAAATGACTTTTATTCAAATCACTATGCAATCTGTGGCGGCCTTTTCTCAAAAACATATTTTCTCAAATTTCTGCATTTGGAAAAAGGGTTTCTCTGGGAGTAATATTGCTATCCAAATAAGGTTCTGAATGTTGCATTTAGCATACCCATATAATTTTAAGTACCAAGTATTTTAAATAAGACAAAATAGTTACCTTAATGTCATCACCATTATACTTTTTCCAGCATTTCTGACATGTAGCAGTGGCAAATGTACCATGTGCTTCTACCAGTTTATCTTCTGGAATTCCTGCAGCTGAAGAGCAAACACATATGTCACTTGTCACGACTGTTCAGGTTTTAAGGCACACTTTGGCAGTATGGAATTATGAGCTATGTTAAAGGACAACATTTCATATGATGATGTTATCCAACCTGGATGTCAGTCGTACTGATGAAGATATCTAGTTAAAAAGGGTGGAAGTATATATAGCAGACCTGCCTACCTCAAAAACTTCCTGTCAATAATCCGTCTTCCCATTTACACTGATTTTCAGGAATATAGCCCTGCTGTCAGTAATAGTTCAGAACCGTGTCAGATATTGTCAGGAAAAGAACACCACTGTCAGAAATACTTTAAACTGTGAGGTGTTTTGAAGTGTCCAGTTAACAAGGTAAAGTAGATGTTCATAACCAGCATTGGTGGAAATCATACGTGAAGAAGCGTGAAGTAAATGCGTCTATACACTTTTACAATGACTAGAACTGTTTTACTGTCTTTTCGAGTCAAACTTTAAGCAACTGAAAGAACCTCAATAATTTTGTGTAGTTTAATATTAACCATTGTAATTATGATTTTATGTATCTTTCAAAAACTGTATGCTGACTCAAGCAAAATTCCACATTAATGCCAGATTATGTAATAAACAGCAAATACCACTCAGAGATTGACTTAACTATAGAGAGAAACACACAATCATCAGAGTGCACAATGCATGGTAGTCTCCAAGTTCTAAGTTCAGAATCAACAGGTGCAAGATGAATGCATGTCAAACTTTACACTGCTGCGACTAGGGCACTTATGTAGTCTCTTCATTCATCATCATCCCAGGCATATTTATATTACAAAAATATTGTGTCTTACCGCATTTCGGAGTTTTGAAGCCCAAGTAGCGACCCGGTTTGCGGTAGTCTGCACCATTGCAGTCATGCGTTACCGCACCGTGCTCGTAAAATGGGCGATACAGAGGTATGTTGGTGCCAACCAGGGCACTATTTACGCCTCAAAAGTGCTCTAAGACGCAATATTCCTAAAAGTAAATATGCCTGGGATAATGATGTATAACAGAACTAACGCAGCCTGATGTATCAAAGTTAGGCAAAACTCAAGTTATAATGGCGAAATTGAGGTGGATCCAGATTCTACACAAGTGCCGCGATTAGTTGTGTCCACACAAGACATATCTGGTAAGACCTATCCAGAAAAATGTTCATTAATACAGCACAGGTAGAACAAAATTATTTTAACAATTAATATATCTATTTCATATCTATCTATTTCCAGTGAGTGCTTATCTAAATTATCCAGCACCAGTTAAAACATTTTATACTGTAAATTTAATTATGCTATTTTTAAAATCTGTCGGTTTGCCACATAAATACTGATATGCATGATAAATCGGTGATACATCTCTGTTCACAATTAGAATAATGATATTTACTGTTAATATTAGGTTAGACCCAAAATGTCAAGGTGACATTTAAATCTCAGGTTAAACAGAACACAGTGCTCAACATACCTCGCTCCAAGCCATCAATGTTTTGTGTGTACATCTTCAGAAGGACGTCTTTGTCACTGAGGAGCCTCACAAACTGGTGGACAATGCTGGGCAGGTAACATCCCTCATGATACAAATCCTTGGCCAGCGTAAAGAACGGTTTCGGGTCACCGCTGAAGTAGTCGAGGTCAAAGATTGCTTCGGCATACGGCAAGTTATACTTGGCCAGGTTGTCATAGAGACCAGTTCCTGGAGTCCTAGCAACAGATCATGTCGTGGAGCAAAGTAGCACAGTGGTAAGAGCTCTGGACTCTCGACAAAGAGAACGCAGGTTCGAATCCTGTGCAGCGGTGTCGAACCTTGGGCAAGTTTGTTTACTCTACATTGCTTCAGTTCACTCAGTTGTATGAATAAGTACCTGGTTATAGAGAGTGGTGGATATTGGTGTACAAATGGTCTTCGCACATTAATTGCAGCATGGCTGAATGCTTCCTAGAGTTCAATTGAACAGGTCTGCCAGGGAGTAAAGTATAAAGTGTTTAGAGCAGTCCTGAGGACTAGATACTGCACCATATAAGAACTTGCCTTTACTTTTACTTTACATCACTGCCACAACTAAGGGATGGTCTCAAAAATTTGCCAAGTACAAAGATATGTTTTTAATATTCATTCAAACCCCCTCCACCCACCACCAATACGTGGGATGGGTGCTTTTACGATCCAGAATTGCTATTAACGTCCAATTTGCATTAATATGCTTCTCTCACTAGATGGTTAAGGCCAGACACGGCAGGTAGATAGGATAATTTTTTTATTTGTGCAAACTTCAATTTGTTCTGCCCAGTGCATGAAATGGGTCTCACCGAGTAAAATATATATTGAACTTTTTTCAGCCAGACCCCCCGTTTCCATGGTAACAAACAAAATGGCCGCAATTTTGAGCAAATATTGGCAAATTTGGAAACACTGCCATTCTTTATTGAATCCATATATAGTTATAATTCTTGCAAATCCATATTCTCTCTAGATTCTATTGTGATATGATCAGAGCATTTTTTGAAATGGTGTTTTAATTTTTTAAATAATGTTTTGGTAAAATACGAAAAAACATCTTGAATTTTGGCAACAAATATGGCTATATCTTTCAAACTATTCATGATTTTTTAAAAGTGTCTGATCATTGCACACAGTAGAATATGCTGAATGCAACATTGAAAACATTATTTATATAGCATAATTATTCCAAGAGATCGTCATCGTGCCTATTTTCAAGGAGACATCCAGGAATGTGGCAATTACAGAGGCATCAAGTTGATGTCGCACACCATGAAGGTTTGGGAAAGGGTAATTGACAGAAGGCTGAGGGAAGAGACAAGCATAGGTGAGTAGCAGTTCGGTTTTATGCCGGGCAGAGGAACAACGGACGCCATATTTGCAGCAACGCAGTTGATGGAGAAACACCGGGAGATGCAGAAGGAACTGCACATGGTCTTCATTGATTTAGAGAAGGCATACGATAGAGTGCCACGACAGGAGGTTTGGAGGTGTATGCGGGAGCAGGGTGTGCCTGAAAAGTATGTACGTCTTGTAAAAGACACATATGAAGACGCAAGGACGCAAGTCAAGAGCAGTGTAGGACTGACAGGCAAGACCACAGTTAGAGTGGGGCTGCACCAGGGGTCCTCACTGAGTCCTTACCCGTTTGACTTGATTATGGATGTGTTGGGCCGGGGCATCAAAGAACAGCCCCCCTGGTGTATGCTGTTTGCAGACGACATCATGCTGTGCAGTACCAGAAGAGAGGAGGTGGAAAGGAAGCTCGAGGAATGGAGAAGTGCAATGGAAGAACGAGGACTAAAGATTAATAGAAAGAAGACGGAATACCTGAGGTGCAACAAAAATAATGACCTAGAGATCCGGTTACAGGGCGAGACAGTGAAGAGAGTGAAGACATTCAAATATCTAGGATCGACATTGGCGGATGATGAAGAATTGGATGCGGAAGTCACTCATAGAGTGCAGAGCGGGTGGAAGAACTGGAAGAGAGTATCTGGAGTGCTGTGTGACAGAAGAATGAATGTGAAGGTCAAGAGAAAAGTGTACAGGACAGTGGTAAGGCCAGCACTGATGTACGGGGCGGAGACATGGGCGGTAAAGAAGACACAGGAAAAGAAGTTGGATGTCGCAGAACTGCGACTGCTACGATGGATGTGCGGAGCCACAAAAATTGACAAGATAAGAAACGAAAGAATCAGAGGGAAAACAAAAGTGGGGGAAATATCAAAGAAAGTCCAAGAAAGTAGGCTGAGATGGTATGGACATGTGATGAGAAGAGAGGAGGATTATGTAGGAAGGTAGGAATGAAAGTGCAAGGGAAGAGGAGGAGAGGAAGGCCGAAGAGGAGGTGGTTGGACAGTGTGAGGGCAGATCTCAGGGAGAAGGGACTGTCGGGGGAGGAAGTGTACGACCGAGCGACATGTAGGCGAATGTCATCATACATCGACCCCACATAAAAGTGGGACAAAGATGAAGAGGAAGAAGAGAAGAATTATTCCAAGAGATATCCCATTTCCAAATGCAGAAATTTGAAGAAAAATGTTTTTGAGAAAATGGCTGTCAAAGATTGCATAATGGATTTCATTACATGATATTGACATGCTTGATCCATGATTAAAACTTAAAACTCACTTAGAGGTACATAATTGTCATAGAAGTGAACTTTATTGATAGTATGCATACAAAGGTATAATAATCTGGCAGACAACCATTTTCAGTATTTTTGTCAAAAAACACCATTTCACCTGGGGTGTCTGGCCTTAAGATGGCACACCAATGTAGCTATTGATTTTACCCATGATATATGGGGATGACCATACCATGTTCATTTCAATTCAATATGTTTGCGGCATTATATTATAAAATAATTACTGGAGCACATTAGCTTCTATCAAACATTTACCTGAAGTCTGGTATTCCACTCGGAGTGCTGATTCCAGCTCCTGCCATGACTACAACCTTCGTAATTCTCCCGGCCTTGATTTCTGCAGCAATGTCTCTTAGGCTTGCACGCTGGATGTTTGAGGAATACAGCCGTCTAGGATGGCTGAAGTAGAATTTAGTCATAGTTATGCTTTATAATGACATGCACAGAATAGATGCTAAAACACAAAGGATCTAGCAATACTTGAACAACTTGTGACTGATGCATCATTTAGTTGTCACAGAAAAAAATTATTTTACGTTAACTGTTCTTTATAGTTAATACACAAACCATTTGAATATATATATATATATGCAACATTAGAAATAAGCCAGAATTTGTACTTGTCCGCCGAACAAGTGACTATTGAAATCTACTTGTCCGCCAAAATGTTCAGGTGTCCGGATAAATGCTAACGGAAAGCAATAATACAAGCTTTACCCAAACAAAAACTAAGAAATCATTACTTTTATGATGAAAACAAACATAATCATCCTGCTGGTTATTAAAATAAGAAACTAAAATGAATTTGTATAGTGCACAGTCCATATAGATTGCTCTACACAAACATCTTGGGGACGTATATCTCAATTAAAGATAAATACAAAAAAATGGGCCAAGTGGCCCTGAAGTCCTTTGGACTAATACGTCTATGTGACTCCGGCTGACCAAATGAGTGATAAGTTGGAAAAATTGTAACATTGTTTTCTTACATCCTTGTAAATGTTTGGTATGGGTGTTTTACACGGTTTCTAAAATTATGACTGCTACAAAAATTGGCGAAGTTATGGAGCATTGAACATGGTAGGGGTCAAAAAGTTAAAATGAAGAAAACGGCTGTTGAAGTTTTACATTATATATGCAATTGGATTGCATGGAAATATTACATGCACAACATTCAAATGTGGCACACAGTATGTAATATGTATGTTATGTTGCAATGATACACTGGAAGTACAAATGTGCTGCTACAAAGACTTATCAAGTTATGCCAGATTATGTCTTTATGTGTAAAACTAAGAGGACAGATTATTTGAGCAAAAGGTAGACTCACTGTTTGACACAGTTTAAAACCTACAGGCAACTGTCCAGTTTAACAGGGGTCTAGTGGCTTAATGCTGTCTGTTGACACAAGCTACTGCCAGTGACCAATTACAGATTAGTTACAGTTTCCATCAAACAATAGCATGCAGAGAATCAGCTCCACAGCTGGGTGTAATACACAACACGTGATAAATATGATACATTTGAAATACAAATGTGCTGCTACAAAAATGTATAAAGTTATGCCAGATTATGTCTTTATGTATAAAATTAAGAGGACAGATTATTTGAAAGCAAAAGGTAGCCTAAAGAAAATTAAAAATGGGTCAGCTGGACGGTGATAGACCGTTTGAACTTGAAGCCTTTGTCAAACTTTTGTCTCGACTTCACCGAAGGCGGTGTCCTGCTGTCAGAACTTCGAAGGTGTTACTCACCTAACTTACAGGTCTTTGTCAGTAAGAATAACGGGATGATAATTTACACCAACGTTGTTTCCCGTAGAAGTCATTTTGTGCAATATATTAGCATTAGTCGTGCCAATTCAAAAATTAGTGCTATATAATAGTAGTTTGTCAAAATGTAAACAAACTCAAAGACAGTTGCAGCTTAGCGTTAGCTTGTTCCGAAATATTTTTATGACATGATATATTTCACATAATTATATAGGGAGCTAATGGAGAGGCCCATCATAATCCATAGCACTACAAAATGAAGTATCTGAAAGTCACACTTCATATATTGAGTGACACATCTCATGCTGTCTTTCTGGACTGTCGCAATTTCCAATAGTTTCCTATCACAACCCTCGTGTAAAATATACCAAAGCTATATATTTCCAACACCACAACATATGTATTATCATTGGATAGGTAATTGAATAATCTTTCAGATGAACGCAACTTGTAGCAGCAGAAAATGAAGCATACAAAAGTTACACCGCAAACAATGACATGCATTCTCAAAATGTGATTCATTCAAAAATTACTGCTATATAATAGTAGTTTGTCAAAATGTAAACAAACTCAGTTGCAGCTTACTGTCCAGCAAGCAGTAGCAGAGCAGTTTTATAGTAATAATAATCCACAAGTGGCTGATCTTCCTTTTATCATTCAAGTGATGTTTATTGTGAGCATGGCGGACAAATGGTTATCATACGTAGACAGGTACAGAAAGAAACCGACATTTTCTATAAAAAGAACACGTTTGCCTATCAATGGCATGTATTTCCTATTGTTGCCATTTCTGCCGGGCAGAAACAGTTTCTGCCCGGCATAAATCAAACAACCCTGTAGGTAATTATTAATCAAATGTTTTTTTGTAAATCATAGTTACAGATCATTAAGGGTTATGATGGAAGTAAAATGTTTACTGTTCACTTATTGCACCACGTCTTGCATTTAGAGGAATAATTATAATAGAAAATAAAATGTTTTGGCACATATTTTTAAATACATGCATCGATGAGAAACCGGAAATTACTTTTCTGTGGCCTAAGAATAACTAATTTCAATTAACTTTCTGCTTATATAAAACAACTGCATAAAATATATATCCATACAAGACAGACTCCTCATGTGACAGATGTTTTGGGAAGGGGAATAGTGTTCTATTTCTGGTACAAGGCTCTGTGTTTGCCTCTGCCAGTGACCAATTACAGATTAGTCATACTTCCTACTACCAGCCACAGTGACCCAAGCCTCTGCAGTGAGCAATTACAGATTAGTTACACATTAACCAGCCAGCCAAAGTGAGGTGTGACAGATGTTGTGGGAAAAAAGATTAGTTGAACAAAAGGACTGGAAGCCTTCCAGAGCTACTGCTACAAGACCATTTAGTTAACAAATTTAGCATTTTAGGGGACATTTGGAGCCCTTAGAATGATTGAACCAAATACAGATTTCTTGTGTATAATGGCATATGAAATGTCTATGCAAAATTTGAGAAAAAGTTACTTGAGTTTTTGAAAAAATAGGCAAAATGTGAAAATTTACCAGTTTTGGGGTCCTTTTGGGGGGGTCATTAGGTGCCCTTAGAATTATTCAATGAAATACAGATGTCTTGTGTACAGTGACATTACCACATGAAATTTATATGCAAAATTTGAGAAAAAATTGCTGAACAGTTTTTTTTTTAATGTTACATTTTTACCAGTTTTGGGGTCCTTGGAGGCCCTAGGGAGCCCTTAGAATGATTCAATCAAATACAGATGTCTCATGCATAGTGGCAGTGCCCTAAGATGTCTATGCAAAATTAGAGAAAAAGTTGCTGAACGGTTTCTGAGATACGGCAGCTAACGGCGGACGGCGGACGCAGAGTGATGGCAATAGTCCCTTGGACCTTCGGCCAAAGGACTAAAAAGTAAATACACACACAAAACAATACATATTTAGACAAAAAAATTTATTGGGCTGGTTCTGGGACGTTAAGTCCTCATCATCCGAGTCAGTTGACATTTCAGGCGTTTCTTTCCCTGCAGACTCTCGACGTTGAGTCACTCCGTACCAGTGGTCGACTGCCATCTCGGGGCTAAAGCTGGCAAGAGGACAATGCGCAGCAAGTCATTCAAGGCTGGGTTTTGGAGTCTGTTCCTGAAGTCCGTCTTGACGTGCTTCATCCATCGTTGTTGACATGAATAAAAAAGGATTATTTTTTAATAGCATTCAAAGCAATTTGAACTGATTGGTCGCTTGGCAGCGCTGTTTCGATTTTCTGACAAGCGTGCATGACTGGCACGTTGTCAAAGGCATTTTACTTATTTCACAATTAAAGATATTCATAAATACAGCAGATTAAACATTGTTGCTTTATCACAAACTCGTAAATGCTATTATTCACCAATAATTCAAGAAGCGATTTTCATAACTTGGTAAAAAAATTTTTTGCAGTTACGCCGGCGGTTATCCGTGACCACGTCACAAAGTTTGGCAAAAAAATTACCGAAGTCTGTAAACAAGCTTTGCAAAAGGGCAACAACTTAATTACTATTTTGAAAATAAAGGAAATGGTAGTGACTATTTTATGTTTATATACTAAAGATGCATGCATGCAGTTTCAAAAGAATCTAAATTACGTGGTGTGCGAGTCGCGGGTTCGAGGTTGTATTTAGCACACACAGTGTCAGTGCTGCCATCACGCGACCAAAAGGAATAACACCAATCAAGTTGTAACCCGGATGCTTATTGCAATGCGTCATCGCTTGTAGAAAATGGCATTTAAATGTTTTTTTTATTAAGGCCCATTTACACGAACAACTAGTTGGTGGACTAGTTGGCCAACTCGGTGTTGCCCAACTAGTCCGCCAATTAGTTGCTCGGGTAAACAGTGATTTAGGCACGATTTGTCACGGCGTCGACAGAGTCGTCCAAGTTGGGCCTAGCCCCGATCTGACCGACTACTTGTTCGGAGTTGCGCCTAATTATCCAAAATCAGCGCGCAATACGGTGATGACTTTGATAGGTCAACAGCGGGTTCATACACAGAGAAACATTTGTCCACCATTTTTTCTTCCACTTCGATTTAGAAGTTGATCGAAATAACGAACATAATAAAAGTTTGAGAAACAGGACTATAGGATCTACACTTGCATTACAAAACAACGAGGAGTAGTAGAAGACCGCTGCATCCTTAGCACAACAAGGTAATGTGTATTCTTGATTTTACGTAAATTTGTTGCAATATTTTCTGCTGGGTCGAATCTGACCAACGAACTAAGACGAGTCAACAAAATAGTTTTATCTAACCTATTTATTTCAGGTAAATTTTCAAATTTATAAAGATGCTATTTTTGCTGCGAACTGAATGGCGAGGACAGTTTTAGCGGGACTAATTTCCCACAATCATCTGTTACGAAAACAATATCGCACTGTTCACTCATGACAAGCCTGCATGGGGTCAGGCCAGTCCCACTTCGACTGTAAAGCGATCAAAATGTACGCTTTAGCATATCCCCTATAAACAGATGCTAATTAACTTCATGGAAGATTAAAACTAATATTTCAAATATGATATTTTTAATATGTAAGCATAGGCTATACAAAAAATTACCAGAATGCAAATAACATAAGTGACATTTTTTTTAAACTCTGGGACTAAGTAGTTGGGTGGATGTTTTTTAAATCATCGTTGACTCGTTGCACTAAACCATTATTTTGTTTAATGTTGTATCCATAAATAACTGTCAATTAACTTTTTTTAATGTTGCTTGTCTGAATATATAATTACGTTATGTTTACCTGTTTTTGTGTATCTTTGTATGCCAAGTTTGCCAACAATAGTGTACAGACACCGATATGTGCTAGCCCTCACTCTTGTTATTTTCTTCTGATGATATGGAAAACGTTTCTGATGTGAAATTATACAATTAATCACATAGGCCGTGATAATATATAGGGGTACAGTTAGAACTGTCAATTACCCTGTCAGCCCTCTAAATTGCGACTGAATTGGTTGCATATGCAATTATTTTTTGTTTGGCGACTGACACATTATGTACAGTCGCCAGCTGGCGACCGCGATGAGTCTGTAATAGCAGATCATGCGTTGTCATTTACCGTTTCATAAACCACGTGTTGTCGTTTCTCGGAAACACCGTAATTCCGTAAACTATACTGATTTTATTGGCAGTATTTTGGGCACTTATGACAGGCACTTCAACAAAAAATTTAATATCATGCTAGGACATTGAGATGCTGAAATTAAAGGTAATAGCTTAAGGATCACATTACTGTTTATTTTATTAAGATATCTTTAATAGATCAAAAGATATTCCGATTTTAAGACAATAAAACAGCATAATTTTTGTGTATGTCTTACAATGGCAAAATGGACTCATTTTTGTGTTTTCTGTGGATAAATATTTGCTTTAAAATGTCATAACTTTTTTATTTATACATGTATTTGAATACTGTTTTCAGGGTTTTAAAAAACATTGACCAGAGTAATAAATTTACAATATTAAATTTTTTTTAGTCATAATTATAACCAAATTAATGCAATTAATTAGTTAATTTTAGTAATGTAGCATGCAAACTCAACAGACCGACACGTTCCAATTAAAGGCCATAATGCCCATGATTATGAAAATATTTATACATATTATGCAATGTGTATAACCACATTAATTATGGTAATAAACATACATTAACCAGTCATTTCACATTAACAGTAACTTAATTAATAAGTTAATATTGGCTAATATTAGCACACTAACGACTGACCGCTACATTTCGATGAAAGGATGGAATGTCTATAATTATGGAGTTATATAATTTATGCAATGTTTATAACCACATTATAATAATATACATTAACCAGTCATAGAGCATTAACAGTAACTTTATTAATAAGTAAATATTGCCTAAATAGCGCACAAACTCAACAGATCAATACATGACAATGAAATACAATATTCATACTCCCAGTTCACTGTGTCTATGTATGACTGTGTCATGACAGGTTGGATGAATGCTGCAGGTTCTGTACAGACAAGTAATCAATTGTCACTGCTTCATAATGTAATGTTCTGCATTTTAACATGAACTTGATGAAGAAATGTTTATAAATTGTTCACAGTATTCCGTCGCTGAATCCAAATGTGCCAAATGCAAGATTGCTTTCTGCATTACTCTCCATGGCCCATGGAGTCAAGCCATGAATGAAGTCTGCTCTGCTCATAATAGTCTTTTTGTAATATTGGAAGTTAATAATGCATTATGTCAGTTGTCACAAAATAAAACGAATTATGCTACATCTGATCAAGGCATTTATGGTTTATATTACATGTTTTACAAAATGTTGTGCAGTGACTGTTTATCATGAGACACTTTTTAAACAAATTAAGTCGAATAATTTACGTATTTGACGTCAAAAACAATTTTTCTAACAAATTGTTGATTTAATAGGTAACAATTAATTAAAATTATTGCATAATGAAATTTATATTATTTCTAAGTGTAAATAAAAGCATAACCATAAATAAAGGCATAATGATAAGCCATGCCAAACCCAAGGGCCAAGGCAAGAGTAAGCAGTAACCAGCCCTGTCCTAGGCTAAGCCTAAGACTACAATGCTGGGCCCGTAGTATCATAGACATAGTAATAGGCTATTAATTAAACAAACTTACAAAGTCTAACAACTCTAAACTACGACTTTGACTGTTGTGTTGTAGTTATTTAATTTCAGTAATATGGAATAAGTCACAATCGATGACATCATCACGATGTCGATGATGCGCCGCAAGTGGCTTAACCAATAGTCACAGATCGGTCAAATAATCGTATCATGATTTATCTCTTTTCTCTTAGACATACTTATATAGCTTAATCCGGCCTGGTTTTGTATACGCGCATGCGATTTCACCGATACGCAATGCCTGACAATGGTGAAACTTCATTTTTTTGGAACGGCTCAAAATCATAGATGGCGCTCGATTCTGCCAAAGATTTTTCAACACAGGTTAATATAAACCTAGTAGATCTTGCTAAACACAAACGATTTCTTCTTATACTAATGCAAATGTGCTAACTTTACTAATGAAAAACAGCTATGTCGTCAAATCGATGATATCTGGCTGAATTTTGGTCAAATTTGAAAACGAAAGACACGTAAATAAACTTTGACTTACCAGCAAAATGAATCCATCAGCCGATGACGTCAATGACCAAAAAAAGCCCGCGAATTCAAGAGTTAAAACAAAGCACTACCCAGGCGGTGCGTAAACGACACGGCTCTGCGGTGAACGGCCGCGGCGCACGGAAAATTACGTAGTGAGCAGAATCGTTTGAAGCACGTGCGCTCGCGTCGTTCTGTCTGTTTACGTTCTCTATATGTATATATGTAATATAAGGTTGTGCAACTGTTGGGGCAACCCCAAGCCAATCGCTCGTTTTAACATTAGAACTGCTCCGTCGCGACGCCAACACCGATTATGAAGATCACAAATAAATGTTCCAACTATTGTGGTCACAATGCCAACTTTTCGTAACAAACGGATTCGTATTTATTACAAAAAGAAGTGTTTTAATGAGTCGCGCACACGTTTCAACTCATTGCAGTTGACAGCTATACCGGAAATGACCCCGGAACGCAGCCAACGCGGTCGCAAGCTCTCGCGGCACACCTCCTATGCGTAATATTCATCCCCTATATAAATGCAATCGCGCGCCAAGAGAACGCTCTCCACTTCAAACCCCAACTCCGACTGTTCGTTGTCACTGCAGGACGTGGATAGTGTGCATCGCTCTAAGCTATAAAGTTTTGGTGAGTAATTTATACACTTCATGGAATGCACTGTTAAGTAATTGCATTTATTACATAAAAATACAATTTCTGCTAGCTCTGCTCATTGTTCGTGAAAATTATCACACCAGGCGCGGTACGACGTTTTGTGATAACGTTAACTGCAACTCTTCTTCATGCTTATGACGATGATATTATTGTATTTTGCAGTTGTAATATCCACGTGGCACATTGTTTTGCTGTCGTAATTCCACGCCAGTTTGCGATGGTTACTTCAATGACTTTAAAATATTCTCTTTTACTTTGTTAAATATATATTTTTGCAATGATCTGTGCACTTTACTTGTTATAATGTTAGATCAGTTGAAAATATTACAAAATTCCGTCGTCATTTAAAAACGTATCTTTACAACCTTGCTTATCCACCGTAGCTCCCTAGCGCCTTGACCCATCTGTTGACAACTGGAAAACTACTTATGGATTTTGAGATTGACCAACCCTTTTGTTTTGATGCGCCTCTGAGCTTGGTTTCCAAGGATTTAGGTGCAATAGAAGTTATCTTATTATTATGACGAAAACATTTCTTTGCAGGCGCATTCACATACCTTTTTCACTCATCGCCCCCAGGCATGTGTACTCATAATACACCAGAGGAGCTTGCCTTGTCGCTTTGCACTAATGGCCATAATGTCAGTATCATTGGTCAAGTTGACAAAAATAAGAAGCACGAATTTAGGCAGTACTGAACTTTGATCTATATATTTAGTTCATAAAAATTCCGCCAGATGGCACTATTGGTCACAACTAAGAATCACGAATTTAGGCACACCTCCTATGCGTAATATTCGCCCCCTATATAAATGCAATCACTTACAATTTCACCCGATAAATTTAAATATTAGTTATTTACATCACCATCACCGATATGGTGCACTGTAGTCACGTGGTCTGCGTTCACTATCAAAATATCTGTCACAAACCTGTTTGCCTCGTTTTAATTTGAGACAAATACCTTTGTTGCAAGTTTGTAGATGTCCTCTGCTTATTGTGTCCGATATATCTGACTACAAATATATTTAATATGAGATTCAGCTATATAATCGTAATGAGGCAGAAACTCAGATAGGGCAAAAATCGAGTAGGTGACTATAGTTTTTAGGGCCGTTCTAATGTTATTTAGAGTATAAAAGATTACCTGGGGATAGCTACAGATTGGATAGATATCGATGATTCAAGAGATATGGTAGAATAAGAGGGTAAATCGCACATTATTCAAGTATCTAACAAGCGTCTCTTGGCGCGCGATTGCATTTATATAGGGGGCGAATATTACGCATAGGAGGTGTGCCGCGAGAGCTCACGACCGCGTTGACTGCATTCCGGGGTCATTTCCGGTATAGCTGTCAACTGCAATGAGTTGAAACGTGTGCGCGACTCATTAACACTTCTTTTTGTAATAAATACGAATCCGTTTGTTACGAAAAGTTGGCATTGTGACCACAATAGTTGGAACATTTATTTGTGATCTTCATAATCAGTGTTGGCGTCGCGACGGAGCAGTTTTAATGTTAAAACATGAGCGATTGGCTTGGGGTTGCCGCAACAGTTGCACACACTTATATTATATATATACATATACTGATATAGAGAACGTAAACAGACAGAACGACGCGAGCGCACGTGGTTTGAAGTGCCTACATAACTTATGTAGAATCCGGACCCACCTCGATTTCGACGCTATAACTTAATTCTGCCTAACTATGATGCCTCAGAGCGTTAGTTCCACCATTCAACATCACCCCAGGCTGCCCCCAGGCCCAGGCATATTTATATTACGAAAATATTGTGTCTTGGTGCACTTTTGAAGCCCAAATTGGCAAATAGCGACCATGTTTGCGCTAGTCTGCACCGCTGTGGTCGTGCGTTACTGCATCGCTCGTAAAATTAGCTATATATAGCGGCATGTGTTGATCCAAACCGGGGCGCTATTTACGTCTCAAAACTGCGCTAAGACGCAATATTCTTAAACATAAATATGCCTGGCATAAATAATGTTGAATATAATGGAACTAACGCAGATGTTTCAAAGGCAAAACTCAAGTTATAACGGCGAAATCGAGGTGGGTCCGGATTCTACACAAGTGCCGTATTTTGAAACAAACATGATTACTCTGCAACGGTATTCGTTCTTTGGTGAATTCATGACCCAGGATTTTTAAAACGCGCCAGGCAGATTGCTACGAAGTGTCATGGCGCCCGTGGTACCTCGTAACCCAACGTAAACGGGGACGAGAGTGGAAGGCGCTAACGTAAACAGTTTTTTCTGGCTGTCCGAGCGCATGGCAGACATGTTGCTAATTAAATGTAGTTGTCACATCGTTAGAACACACATAAGTGTACATATTCCTGTTTCGAATGCAAAACTCGAAGGGATAACAACAGCCCAGGTTACGCTGGCTCAAAGTGATATACTCCGTGTTTCGTAGTTCTCACAAATTCCGTTAGATGGCGTCATAATAGTTGAACAAAATTGTCAGTGAAACAACATCACTCATCAGTGACTTCAACATTCATAATTGTTAATCTGATTGTTTGTGTAATTTACATTTGTTAACTTATATATTAAGCACTGCTGCATTACAACCAACCAGTCATTTATGTTATTGTGTGACAGGAATTATTTTATTATCTAAAATGATTATGTACGGTTGTTACTGTGTTGCAAATATTGCACAAATAAATGTTGTTAGAAAAGTTAACCACACAGTAAAACAGTATTATACAGATGCATAGATCATAACATTGTAATATTTTAAATATTTGACAGAATCTATTATTTCTGAAAGTTAACTTTGAAATAAAACAACTTTTCTGAACAGAAAAGGGCTTCTTTTTCACCTTGATCAAAAAATGAATCATTTTACATGGAAAATGCATCATATGATGCAGTATTTGTCTTTTTCTGAAACAGAATTTTGAAACGGAAAATCAGTGTCCCTATACACACATGTATATTTACTGTTAATTATTGGTAATTTCAGGGATTCCACATATGACTGTTATTGATTTGCCAGTGTACCATGTTATATTGCATAAAGTTAGTATCCGGCCACATGTTCATACGTTTAAAATTTATTTATATTTAAAACGGACGTCTGTGGTTATTTTGGATTAAATTGGTACTGAAAACACAATTGCATACATACGCACACACAATTACTTGGCTCCTACTTTTTTAATTTAAAAAAAATGTAGGTAGGAGCCAGTTGGTTCCTAGACAAAAAAGTTAACTTAGAGGGCTGTACCCTGGTATACAGCATCATAATATATATATATATATAAACTCAATACAAATGTCCAAATAAAGTATGTGACATGCCACAACAAACCAGGTATTCAATCGCAACAGCATATTCTGCACACCAGCCAAAATAGCTCTTACTATGTCCAGTTTACTTTCCTCTTCAAATAATCCAAACTAATAATTATACATACACAATTTACGAACCCACAGATTAAAACACAGTGAGTCAAAATTACCTAATTTCTCAAAATTATACCTTTTTTACAAAATTACTGATACACAATGAGTGATTTCCAGTTGTTTGTGTATAGGATTGATTGATACATAATATGTATTATTATCTTATAAAGGAATAGTATGTTAGCTTTGTACAATTACAATGTTATCGTAATTTACTCGAAATTACATAATTACAATTTAACTCAACTCTGTATATATGTATATCATATGGCAGCTGTCATGTGCATATTGCATTAACCAAATGTGTAATATATTAGGTTTCCATAAATTGCTTGCATAGTACTTTAACATCACACATTTCATTTCAGATAAAACAACCTGGATCGATCTGCACATATGTATGACACAGGAGCTACAATGTTCTGTGATGATCGACACACTTCACCTGCATGGAAATAATACATGTATAATATTATTACATACAGGGACAGCAAACTGAGGACACTGTAAACAGAAGAATTTACAGTGTCCTGTGACCAATTTGGATATGATTTCATGTTGATGAAACATTAAAACATTGTTGTCATGAGCCTTATGCAAACATTGATGCACTACATAGGCATATTACTTATTGAATGTGACTTAGTTGACTGACTATGCGGGTCTATGCCTGAAATGTACTGTGAATAATCATCATATGCTTTGCACACAGAGGGAGTAATATAGACACTGTCGGCAGTCCTGCATTTGACACAAGAGATGTCGGGTTCACATCTACAAAATACTGTGAACGTTGTATAAAGATTACCTGGTTCTTCATGTTGAAGTGCTGGATAATATTTTATGAAAGAGTGACATTTTAATCTTGCAGTACTGTACCCGCAGTGCTGTTAACCAATTATGACAACACAGTAAACAATATTTAAATTCTGTTTTATTGTGCATGCAGGAAATTACCAGTATCTGCGAGCGATAGCTCTCGTTCCCTATCGCTCGCGCTAATCGCTCATCTAGGGAGCGATTTATCGCTCGCGCTAATTACACCCATTTGTTTGAAAGAAAGTCTGTTCTTGTCACGTAATTAGCATTGGCGTGCAGATGCTGACATTTCCAGAGCCATGATTTGGAGTTTGCTTATTGCTCAACGGGATTCTTGTCTTCTAATAAATCGCTTGCGCTAAATTATTTGGCATATTTAGGCGAGCGATTTATCGCCTGTTTTTTTCAAACGTAAAGCACCGAGAATGCATAATAAACTTTTGTGTACAGTCTCATGTAACATTGTTTGTTCTTCATAAAAACATTTAGCACTCAAGGGACACTAACTTACATAAATAACATAGACTTATCCAATAATACTTTCACCATAAATAGTCACTATGGAAGATTATTTTGTAACATGTAGATATATTATTATTTGGTAGGGATTTCAACATGTTAAATATACATGTTTGCTTTATGTCTAAAGCCCAGGTTCAGCAGAAATATACAAATATATTATTAATCATGGAAGTTAACGTATGAGTATATTTAGTTTTCTTGCTATTTAGTTAATATTGACTACTTAATAGTTATTTTAATGAGAAATGACAGGATGATGTATATTCAAATAAACACAAAAATAATGTATGTTTATATATATATTTATATATATAGATATATATATATATTATATATATATATAATATATCTTTGAAATAATACCTTTGGAGTTAATTATTGTATATTATTACATATTATAATAAAGATTAATAAAGTACAGTGTAAATAGGTCTTGGACATTAGTTCATTTAGCTGTCATCTTTAATTCAAGTCAGTTGCCACTGTTCCATCATGACATTTTTATTGAAGTGCGTAGTATACAAGTTGCGAGAATAAACAGCATCATTGGGCGACGGAAATTCAAATTACCCAAAGCTTTCACATAAAAGAAAATGCATCGTTACTGATAAAATGGCTTGCTAACACACACAAATAATATGTTTCCACACAAACAATTTTTTGTCAACAACGAAGCCACGTAACTCGTTGACATTTCTGTTTCTTTTACTCGAGGGCTCAAAATCGTAAGTAGTCGCAGTCAAGGTCAAGGTTGCAGTAGTTCACAGCGTCGAGACATGTCACATGTGTATACGCACACGTAAAAGTTGTCGGATCAGTTGGGCAACACCGAGTTGGCTAACTAGTCTGCCAACTAGTTGTTCGTGTAAATGGGCCTTTAGCTTCGACATATATTTTACTAACCGCTCCCAACCCTCAACTTGAGTGTAGTTGTAGGATGTGTATTGGAGCCTGCTGTGCATTGCTTGGTTTATGTAGCGAGAGATATAGACACACACAAGGTGTGGTTGGATAATGGCAATGCCCTTTAATTACACATAGTAAAGTAATGTATAGACATGACAATGGGCATTGCCGTTGGCCTAGATAACAAAGGCAAATTCCCTTGCAAGCACAGAGGAGTCATACATGTCTATCAATGGGGATTGCCAATGATTAACTATATAAGCAGAATAAATGTGGGGCTCAGAAACCACCCAAACAACTCCAACCCCACTTTATTTTTTAAATGAAATCGACAGCAGTAAAATACACTCTCAAATATACTGTCAATTCCGTTCAAATATACGGTAAATTTTCACTTGTCCACCAGATAACCAACAATGGACATTCTACTTTTCTGGACAAATTTTTACTTGTCCCGGACAAACGAACAATCACTATTTCAAACGCTGATAATATATATATATATATATTCAAATGGTTTGTGTATTAACTATAAAGTAGTGTCTGTATATATGTATATATATATACATATTCCTTTATTTTTAATGCTCCTTGGCAATAACCTGTCTTACTCTCAATCTGATATATAAATGAAGGGATCATGACAAAACACGATAAACGCCATTTTTGAAAAAAGCGAGAAATCCCCAGTCCTGAATATTCATGAACATGCCTTATACAGATCGTGAAGGTGGGCCCAAAGCAGAAATATAATTTATTCGATATATTGTCAGGGTCATTACTGATTAATAAAACATAATTCTAATGAAATAAAGGCATAGAATTACATGAAATAATCATATTAACAGGGATTACCTAATAATTGCGTACATTAAAAAGATATTAAAGTCTATTTACAATTGTATTAAATTTATTTATTTTATTGAATTAAGGTAGGTAGTATGGATTCAAAAAGTGAATTTTGACATTCTTTTTGAAAAACACTTTCTTTGCTATTAATGTACTTTCATATCCTTACCTCAATATGCAGTTAGTATATTAGCTGAAAAAGTAATAACAAGTGGCAATATTGAGGTTTCTTCGGATGGCTTTTGGCAGAATTAGGTTATAAAAATTACCTTATCATCGTTTTCTCGGAATACCATTTTTGCTGTGAGTATTTAAAGTTGCTGCACTCTAGTAGAATAAATACTGGGTATAACTGCAAAATATTTTGCACCGCAGTGCCTAATGAGTATATCTACTGCATGAATTAAAAGAAATCATAATATATTTAATGGTTTCTGAATTATAGGCGTTAATTATGTGAAAAAATTACACAAAATAGTTTTTTTCGACAAAAAATCTTTTTTCACGTAAACAACATATCTGATTTCTGTGATATTCATGCAATAGATATGCATAACAGTAATCCCTGTACTAAATTACAAGCTTGTAACTTGAATACGTTTTTGGTTAGAGCGCAGCAAAAAATACCTAATTTTCCCTATTATGGTGGCCATATTGGATACCTAATTTATGCGAAACATAAAAAAAAAACTTAACTATGTTGGTATGTATCTGCATACCAAATATGGTTGATCTGTGTTGAAAACTAAAGATTTTTTGTGGAATCCATACTACCTACCTTAACTCATTAGTTTAACCTATTATTTAATGTATTATTTAACCTATTTATTAACTTATTTATTTAGCTTATATCTATATTATATATATATTTATTTATTTGTTTATATTGTTAGCACATTTGAGCAGGTTTTTAACCCGGAGACTTGGCGCTTTATAAAATTCTTCCTAATAAAAATAAAATAGTAATATGTCAGACTTTGCTACCGTTCTCTATGATTTGGGATTCTTAATATACACCAACTTTATTTACAAGTTTTTGTTTAAATTTTGAGTTTGAAACACAAAAGTGATGTTTTCTCAAAATAAAGAAAATGGATATATCACATTCTGCACTGAAATCCTTCAAATATACACACCATGAACATAATTAATAGCAATCATAATTACTAGATTTGTTTTACCTAACCGGTATATCATAAAACACAATTGTTAGCACTTCTTAACTGACTTACCACACTTTTCCATTTCTAAAAGGTGTTTCGCAGTCTATGCATAAACTGCGGTTGGCATGTGCGAGTCGGGTGACATGACAAATAGCAGGAACTGATCTACACACAGTGTATCCAAGACCATCCAGCATTAACACTGGATCACCTGAAATGAAATCATTTATACTTTATGTTACCATGATATGATGTATTTTTTAAGCATTTCCTGTATCTGAAACAGTCTAATTATCAAAAGGAATGCACAAAATAGATTAATCTAACCGTAGAAATAATCCCTCAAATACACTGCAATGAAGTTGTTTCATTGTGGAAATTGTTTGGTGGGGGAGCTGGAGATAGGATTAACCCCCCAATTTTTAGGGAAGGAGAACATTTTTTGATGGAATTGGATGTTTTCGGTGAGCCTCAAGAGAGGGATGCAAGGTTTTGGGGGAACGTGAAGGTTGTTTTTTTGGTGAATCTCAAGGGAGGGTGCAAATCAAGTTTTTTGGTGCTTAAAAATTTTTGAACAAGAATATTGTCACAAAAAATATTAATAGCATCCCCCCATCTTCTGATGTGTTGACCAATAGCAAGACTGAAGATCAGCCAAAAATCTTCAACAGCACCCCCACCCTCACCCCCACCCACCGTCTTCCGATTTCATGTGTGACCACTGACAGCGGAGGAGTAGTGAACTGAAGCATTGGGTTCCGATGCTGGTGGGGTATCTTTAAGTGATTTGAATGAATTAGTATTTCCGCGCACAATCACATACTGGTGAAATGTTTAGAATGTCTCTCACCTCTGACAGCAATACTTAATCGTCGGAGCATGCCTCAGAATACGACTAGTGAAAGGGCAACCTACAATAAATCAAATGCATAAAATAACAAGTTTACTTGAAAATGTAGGGATTTATACCTTATGTCAGTACATTAACTGCCACTGACACAACCAATGAAGCTACATTCAAATAATTCTTGCATAAATACAATGAAAACTTAAATTATTTCTCAGAAAGTTGGTAAGTTTTTTTACTTTCCAAGAGATTGAACTGTCACTGCATAACTATAAAAATACAGTATTTAATTTTGTATAGTAATTCTGTGGTAAAAAATTTGTTTTTATGTATTGCCGGTATCAGCTGAAACTAACAAAGTAACTTTGTGAAATTGTAGAATAGACAATTAAGTTTAACACTGTCACTGTCAGACTCACTCTACGTCAAAATCACACTATAATGGTAACACTGAAAATTGTTTCATTTCTATTAATTTGTATAATATATTCATAATTCATTATGTGTTGTCTGCCCTTGTCAGACATATGTCAACATAACTGTTTAACATGATATTCACACAGGTCACATCCTGGGAGAATATGTTGTATGAGTAGTCTGTACGACCTACTTTCAAGGGCAGATCCAGAGAGGGTAGTTTAGAGGGAGTGCACAAAAAACCTCCATTGCCAGCCAGACCAAATGGTGCCTAGCCACCATAACTTCGGCTGGACTGGTGACACTGGAAGACAGGTGGCTCGCCTGTGACGTCGGAAGACAGGGGGTGGATGCTGAACATCTTCCAATGCTGCGTCGGCATAACTTCAGCTTATTGTAACCTGAACGGGGGCACATTTCCAAGGTTCTAAGTGGGGGGGCACAATCGTGTGGGCCCATTATAAAAGGTCTGCGCCAAATTCCTAAGGTCCAGTGGGTACGTGCCCCCCAGGTCCCCCTGGATCCGCCTACAACTTTCTCCTATCCGATTTGACTACAGACTGCGAGTCTACATGCAGTTATTTTACTAGTCTAAGTATCTTCAGAAAGTTGTGGCCTCAAGTCTGGATACACTAGGTCTACGTCAAGGACTATAGGCTAGGGACTACTGTCTTGGGACTCGAAGATGAGACTCTGTCTCAGAGTCAACTCACTGTAATGTCATGACACTGACTTGGTCAGTTGGTGTTCGTAGAAAATATTTTAAACAATGAATTATATTTATAAATGGTCTACATTTAAAAAAACACATACAATATAGTACCAGTTTATGTGCTATTTTGAAGGTTCAATCAGTCATCTTCAGCCTAGGCTCAGGGTAGGCAATCGGTGAATCAGCTGCTCAATCCCTGCCTCCAGTTGAACGTAAAATATTGCACATATGTTTTTCTAAGTTGCTTCCACATAGGCCTAAGCCTTAAGTCTAAGACATAACGTCAAATGAATTAAGTTCTGCATTATTAGTAGCCTTCTTAGAGGGAAAGGGGGTGTAGGGAAAGGGGGGTGTATGATTTATAGTTTGATCACATATTGTTTATTAACACCTAATTACGTCAAAGCACATGGCCAGGACATTGTTGCTCATTGCCTCATCTAGCAGTTCTCTAAACTAATCCACAACAGCTGCACTTGGAGAGTCACCAGCACCAAACATCTAGGTGTAGAACTGACCACTGACCTCCTCTGAGGAAAGCACATACAGACCACCACTGTCAAGCAAACCGAACAAGCGCTTTCATATACAGAAACCTTAAAGGGCGAATAAAGGGTGATCTCCACAGGTGCACTCACATTGCTACGAAGGACTGGTCCGCCCCATGTTGGAGTACGCCTCTGTCATGTAGGATCCCCACCAGCAACACTTGGTAAACACCATCGAAGCCATTTTATCAACCCTTTTTAAGGTGACACCAATTTTATTATTCGAATTATGGACCTGCCAACGTTGTTTTTGACAAAATTGCAATTTTGAATTTTTATTTCTGATCAAAATGCCGAACCAATGATTTTGTATCGATTCAAGGAAATAAAAATAAGGCATTAGCTAAAATCCTTTTTCCATGTGTACACAAAGTTTAACATTGTATGTAACATTTGACAACATTAAACAAATACAGAAAATTACATTTGTAGCATAAATTCGATTTTAAGCCCGTCTGTGAAGCGATTCCCGCGGAAAACTAGATTTTAATGATCTAGGCGATCACGTGGTATCGTGACGTCACTTATGACACACATTCGTATCAGGCCGACCCTTTCCATGCATTCAGAGCATGTTTACAAGGATAGCTTTTGGGTCGAAACGAGCGTCAGAATGAGTTATTGTGCAATACTCCGACGTAATACAAACACTAGTCATCATAGAGGAACAAGCAGTTATCTTACGGTTCCACATGAATCGAATTTTATTCAAAACAACGAATGCGAATGAGCCTACAAGTCGAGTAGGTTTCGCAGAGCTTGGGCTCATTTTCACAACAATTATATCGAATACAACCAACGGGTGATAATCTACACCAATAAACATACGTAGCAAACAGATATTGTATCCAGCTACAGAAAGTAACGAGTATAATCTCATAATATCACTAGAATATCGATATATGAAGCAGGAGTTGTCAATTTATCATAACAACTTAAATCAGTCAGTGAACTTCTGTTGGTGCCGCTAGCTCAGTTGGTAGATGCGTTGGTTTCTTGTTATTTATTTTACAATTGGGTGACGCCGGTTCAATCCTGACAGCATGCAAATCATTTATTTTCTTTACACTTTTTTATTTATGTTTTAACGAAGTAATATAAACCAAATCATTTAGTATACTGTGATGCAGTTTGTAAAAAAAAATTATATTTTTGTAGTAATTATTTATTCACCACAAAAATGAAAATATGATCATTATATATAACGTGCGCTACTCATTGTCTACATACAAAAATCTGAACATCGAATTTTGGCCAATCAAGTTGACACGCCGGGAAAACGGGTTGTAGACACTCTCTTCAATGCCTGCATAGTCAGCATCGCATTGCATTACTTCGGAATAGAATAATGTAGTTACACTTGGAGTACGACAATCAAATCCTAATTATGCCAGTCAAATTAATATTATCACAGCAAGATATATCCTACCTCTAATCTACAAGTTTATGGCTGTAATGTTAACACACCATAATGGTATCTGCCAAGTCTTGTTATCAGTACTTATTATTCTAAATTCTAATAGTCTTCAACTTTTATTAAACTTTCATAAAAGTGCATGTCAAGTTTTGATACAAGACTAAATAGTTGTTTAGAAATGTACTGTATGCTGTATCACGCGTATGGCTCATAATCAGATCACATATCATATGATAATTCATGTATTTACATAAATGTCAAAACACCTTTCTCTTGCAATGTCTTTTATTTTTATTCACCCCTCCTCCCTAACAAAAATCTGTATAATCCTAACAATAAACTTAGTGTGGCCTAAACTGTGCATGTCTAAACACTACAGGGGGAACTGCTAGGTGAAGTCCCAACAGTGCAACACCTACCTATAGCCACCCACAAAATTAGACAAGGTCAAAAAAGTCACGACACGCCGTCGCGTGAACTTGTTAATATCATTTAAAATTAAATTTTGCCTGGTACCAATATGTGCATGCAGTATGTCAACGCTCTTGTTTTACTGTTGTTAACTGCAGTATATATGTATTCGTATATATTCTTGCAGGACCAGCTGGCATGGTTAAATTAGCAAAGCCAAAAACAGCTGCATTTTTCAGTGATAGCGCCCTTGTTACTTGTAGCTCTCTATCTCTGTATTTGTACACTTGACTTATCTTGAAAAATGGCGGTAGAGCAAAAACCCAAAGGCAAAGCCAAGGAGGTTGACAGGCTCTGCGGTAGAGCTATGAAAGTAGTTACATTGTAATAGCAACATTTATTTATTGTAAAACAAATGTTATTTACACAGGGTAAGTAATTTGGTGTATGTCAATACCAACCTGATTATGTCATATAACTATCAAAATGTAAGTTCGTTAATTTTTTGGAAGCGTCGAAAATTTGCATATAACTGGCGCCATCGAACGGGAAATTGGTGGCGCCACATAGCGAATAAAAATCGAGACTAGTAACTTGGAAACACAGTTCGTGGGTTTTGCGTGTGCCGCCATTGTCAATAAATTTTACAAATTTTAGCTAATCGGTTTTACATTTTACAGGTAAATTTTACAGTTATATTAATTATGGCGTTAATAAACATTAACGTGGGTTTCTAACTGGAAACTGCGTATACTGACTGTTAATTCACAGCTTATAATAAGTAGTCCAAATTGCAACGGCGTGTTGCTGCTCGTTGTTATGTTGGCTGCCCGTAACTTGGCGTGCCATGCATATGGCGCGTTTGCCAGTGTTTCTAACGTTATTTTATTCGTATTATTGTGTGCATCTATACTTTGATGTACAATAATTATTGCATGTTCTGTATGACTGAAATTCTACTTCAAAACTGACCTTTGGACGAGAAGTATGAAAGGAAAATGTCACTGTTGCTCGTGTAATAATGGCGCAGGTACATCCGTACATGCGAACATAAATTAGGTCAAACAGCATGTGCGCCTACAAAACGTAAAGCCCAATAAATACGCCTAGGCTAGAGCAGAGGTGCCGAGTTTTGTGTCCCAAGTGTACTGTGTAAAATCTGTAATCTTTTTGTTAATTCCTCCAAAATCTTCATGGCATGCATATTCGGCTCTGCACTGTAGTAACTACTAAAGTAAACGTCATTTAATTTTGTGTTACATTCCGAGATTGTCCATCTTTAAAATAAAAATTTCAGTCAATCCACGTTTACTGTAGTCTGTAGGCTTACACCACTTCCCTCAATAACATACAAACTATTTTTTTTAATATGCAATTATTGTATTACATTTTGCAGCAAAACACAAACATTCTCATGCAAAATATGTCTTATTATTATTGCACTGACCAGACCTGGTGACCTGTAATTTTGTAAATGCATAATTGATCAAATAACGTCAAAAGCAAAAATGACATGTATGGCAACAAATATGATCAAATAAGTTAATGAATGTTGTTTGTACACTTTCTTACATATCAAACTTCAAAAATGGTAGTTTAACTCGGAATGCAACTTTAAGAAAAGGGTTTTTTGACAAATGTCTGAAAAAGTCTTCCTTTCCTGTATAAATATCTACCAAGAGTACTTAAATGTATGTGGTCTTATTTATTTGGTATTAAAGACCTGATGAAAGATTGGTGAATTGATCAGAATAAATGTTTCTTTTGCAGTATGTCTCGAGGACGTCGTGACGGCATAGAAAGTAAGGTATACGTAGGAGACCTTTCAAGAGATGTCACAGAGAAAGACTTAGAGAGGGCATTCAACTACTATGGACCTTTGAGAAATGTGTGGGTGGCACGCAATCCTCCTGGCTTTGCCTTTATTGAGTTTGAAGATCCACGGGACGCAGACGACGCAGTGAGAGGATTGGACGACACGTATGTTTGGACTATTTTTAGTTCCTTTGCAAATACGGCAATGTTCACCAACAAAATTGTACCTTAACTGACAGCATCTTTTAAAATAGTTAATAATTTATTTATTTTGGCTATTAATAGTTAGTCATATTTTTAGTTAAATATTGTCATTGCCATGAAATATGTGCTTTTGTCGGTATATATTTCCCATCCGCCCTCTTTCGATAAAAGGGCGTGGAGGTCGAGCAGGTTTATTCTTTTAGATTCCTTGGAACAACAATTTCAAGCGATCTCAGCTGGGTCACAAACATTGCATTACAAAAAAGGCACACCAATGCCTGTTCTTTCTGAGGAGATTATGATACGGTTCTACCGCGCAATCATTGAAAGTATCCTCACTTTCTCGACTGTAGTGTGGTTTGGCCACGCCAGTCAGGAGGAGAAACAACGGCTAGAAGTTTTCGTGAAGGGCGCATCTAGAATAATTGGGCGCGAGTTGCAATCCATTGAATATATTTACCATGCTCGCTGTGCGCGAAAATCCAAGAGCATTGTATGGGATACTACCCACCCAGCCAACCATCTCTTTGAACTTCTTACCTCTGGCAAGCGCTATAGAAGTATTAACGCAAGGACCACTAGACTTAAAAACAGTTTTTATCTGCAGGCTGTGAGTCACTTGAACCGCGAGATGCCATGATACTGTTTTCAGTCTGTTTAGATTTTATGTCGCCATGCTAAATTATTTATTTTTTATTTACTAACTTAACTACATGTATGCAGTGTTTCTCCTGGGTGAAATGATGGGCGAGGTGTTAGGGGTGGGGCACGTGAGCGCCACAGGCACGAAGCATTGATAGGGGGGTCCTCCCCCGGAGATTTTTTTAAAACTAGCTTTAAAATGGTGCATTCTGAGGTATGTTTTAACATTTACTCTTAAATATAGAGGGGAAGATATAAAAACAACAAGACACTACTCGTAAATGTAGTAATCATGATTGATAAAAGTCAGTAATCATGATTGTTTCATCATGTTGAGGTGTGGTTTCCAATTTACCACACTGCTACTCGGCAGAGGTGTGGTTTCCACTTGTCCACTGGTTCTTGGTTATGGTTATGTTTTCTTGCACTAACCCTAGGCCTTGTTACCTTGCTGACAGAGTCAATACAAAAATTCGCTATTTGAGCTTCAACAGGGTCCGGATTCTATAAAAATGCAGACTAGTGAATAGGATTAGGAAGCACGGTTTTTATTTGGGCTTCTAAAGAGTCCGCATTCGACACAAGTGTCGACAAGTGACGTAGTGCCATCAGCGTGCACGGTTTTCACTCCCACCACCGTCATAAACCAAAACGCAAGTTACCGTTTGGGCGCCATTTTACATGAATGTCTAGATTTCTAGTATGTCGAAACTCAGCAAGGTGTCACCATTGAAGACACCGGGGATCCCGCAAGAATATTCAGTGATTGGACAACTGACAAGTGCTATCTTTCACGTCCAATGACGACTAAACGATGTTGCTACAAATCTGCGATTTTGCAGGAATATAAGTGACTTTGTGGTGTCATTACGCGCCGCTCACCGATGCTAAATTTACCGTGAAAGAACGAAAAAAGGGCTTATGAAATAGCTACGAGGCGGCAATTTCAGCATATTTTGGGCGAGGCAGCATAAAAAACGACGAGGCGGCCCGCCTCGCTTGTTATATACCAGGAGAAACACTGTGTATGTACATACTTTTTAACTGTCAGCTTAGTTTTTATATCGTCAGCTAATTTATTTATTTAACTACACGTATACTTTTTAGGTAATGTTCCAGACGGTAATAATATTATGTTACCAAGTTTACTTTATGTCAATAGATGTACGAGTGTCTTAAAATGTGTTGGCAGTTGGCCTTGGTTTAAATTTATACTAGTTTTAGCATAGTTTCAAAATGTTTCTGATTGTATATTTTGGCGTGCATGATGGGGGGCATGGCAGACAAGCGTGTATGTATGTTGATGCCACAACGCCAAGAATTCCTCGTACATTGTAAATGTTACTTGGTAATAAACAGTGTGAATCATATTAAACAAATTATTTGTGTGATTTCATAATGAAGATTTGTTTTTTACTTTTCTTTGGTAAGCCATACTTTATAGCCCCAGCATAAAGCATTGAACTGATTACTACAAAGTTTATGCCATAAAGGCAAGTTGGTATTGGGATGAACTTGTACGTAGGTCTTCCAGGGTGTGAAAGGTCATACATGTTGAGCACTCGAAAAACTGCCCAGTTACAATTTGTTAAATTTGAGGGCAAGACCAGTTGGCCTTGACTTTTCGATTTTGGGAGCACCATTATAACGCAAGGCAAATTGGTATGTGAGCCATTGTTTAACTTCTGGGGTATATTTACGAATTTGCATTTATTATATGTACACTGTTCTGCTGTTTGGCAGGAACATATGTGGTTCGCGCGTGCGTGTGGAGATGTCGACAGGGAAGGTTCGGCCAAAGCCGTGGGAGAGTAGAGCCCGTGGACCGCCCCCTCAAGCACGCAAACAGTTTGACCCCAGCGACCGTTGTTATGAGTGCGGAGAGAGAGGACATTACGCATATGACTGCCGCAATCGGGGCAGCGGTGGCGGACGTCATCGCAGCCGATCTAGGTGCGTTGTCTTCACACGTCTTTCTCAAGATACCTTGTGGATGAAAATTTTCATCTGTGCAACGGTGGGGATAGATTTGCGTAAACCTCAGTTGAGCAGTTGTGTTCGTAAATCGCCAATGTTGTGTGCAGTTGCGGTAGAGCGAGGCAACGGCGCCGCAATTCTAAGTTTAACCAGTGTGTCCACTGTATTGCAGAAACACACCTGCAACGTTCGACCCACAACGAAATATGCGCACTGTCACCCCGTGCTCACGCTGCGTGTGATCACCCTCGACCACTGATCACAAATGTCAGCACAGACCCCTCGAAATCTCGCCTGGTTGCAGTCATTCGGGTTCTACCGCAGACTGCTAATCATCACATCAGTCAGCCCTTTCAACTAAGACCCTCTTCTCATCATATCAACAACAACACGAGGTCAACGCGCTGACGGCGTGACTGGCCGATATAGTAACGCCCCCTCTTCCTACTCACCACAACACCTGTCGAGAAAACGACTGAGTGAGAGGTGGCCTTTTGCACGTACACATCGTCTAAGAATTCTTCCTTTTCAGCAACCGTCAGCGTAAGTGTTTACGGTGTACAAACACGAGATTTCTTGAACTGTCAGGCAGTGCCGGCTGTCCTTACAGATGCAGGTTTTATGGCGGAATCACTGTCAGTATAATGGAAATTAGTACCCCTTAGGGCAATATCCCACAGACAGTTTAAGCAGTTAGAACTATAAAATAATTATCATACATACAAGTTTAATTGCTGAAACAATTCAGAGTACACTTGGAACACCAATAGTTTTTGCGGATTAGAAAATGTATTTGAATAGATCCAACTCAAAATGGCATGCCTAATCACCAGATGGCAAATACATCAAGTGTCTTTTTATCAAATGCATGGGAGATTGTTTCCTTTGATGATACAATAAAACCTGTCTTAGCGGCCACCTGTCCATAATGATAACCTGAATATAACGGTCACTTATGATTTGAAAGTCCCGAATGACTTCCTATTAGTTTACACTGCCCACTATCTGTCCATAACGGTAACCCAGTTAATTTGGACCGAACCATTCATAATCAACCTGCCGCTTGTGGGCAGCTCCAAGTGAATTCATAATTTCCCTGAATAAAACATCATCACATCTGCCATCGCGTGTATGCAGGACTATCAAATTGCAATTGAGTCAAAAGTGTCTTTATCAGCTTGTTGCAGCCACTATATGGCTTCCTTTACTCCAGCAAAGAAGAGCAGAATCAGCTTTGATGTCCAAAATGAGCTCAGAGAAGCCAAGGAAGTGGGCAGTTGTGGCCCCTTACCTTACACTTGGGGTAGCTCAAATTGTATTGATAATCTCCCAAGCAAATCTGGGCCAATGCTTGCCTTGCTCTTGTTCACACCGTCATGTTTCCTTTTGGACATCAAAGCTGTTTCTGTTTGCCTTTACTTGGAGGACGTGATCGATTTCACCATGGCCCACATCCAATTGACACCAAATTGACTGCGCTCGTGTATGTAATCGTAATTCAGTACCAGTTACGCCATTCCATCGTTATGCCTCCGAAAACGAACACGCTTACTTTGCGGCACAAAATTGATCTTATAAAAGCAGCAGAATCAGGCAAATCTTGCCGCCAGCAAGTTGTGTAGTGTATTATTATTGTTATCTCTAGGTTTGTATTGTTCACAACAGTACCAACTAGCAGACGTCAACGTAATCATTCATAATACTGTGGCTCCACGTAGTGAGTATTGTCATGAAACTCTCCATAACGGCAATCTGCCTATAATGGTAATTTTGCGCAGTCCCGACGATGACCATTATGGACAGGTTTTACTGTATATCTGTACAAAATGCTACCTCTAAAATTACTATAAAAAACAAGGAGAATTTATGTTACACAAAAATTTCCCATTAAGGAAGAGGCTGTGAAATGAGTTCTTTGCATTTACTGCTGTACCAGATCATACAGCTCATGGTGTTGCTTTGTTATGTTGACAGAAATATATTATTGGCAAGTTATAGCAGTTTGCCATACCTTCAAACATCAATTTTTTTTGTACTTGTTAGTTTTACTAAAACCACACAAAGTTTTTTATTTACACAACAAAATGGTCTGTTATTTTATCAGATGTAACTTGAATATGAATCTACATTATTATTATTTGCAGTGAAACAGGTCATACATTTTATCAGTTGCTTTGTGGCTTCTTAACTGCAATTATTCCTCTCTTGTCTACTTCAATGATTTGCAGTGACTGTTGAATATTCACAGGTAAACCATGCAGTCAAGTTAGTGGGAATGCCATAGTAGTTACTGCCAAGGATATGTTGTTGAGCTCTTGAATTTTTCCAGATTCAAATAAGGTTCATGACACATGCATGGTTTATATTGGCTGTGTTGTCCACCTTCAGGTCTCGTTCGCGATCACGTGACCGCAAGAGGAGCTATAGTCGCAGTCGGAGTGACAGCCGGTAGGTAAAGTATTTGTTCTGACCATTGCATGTGCCACGCTCATCAGACTGGTGGGTTTAAATAATTTATCATATGTCCAGTCAAATATATCGTTTTTCTTCAGTTACGTATCGGCGGGTCTTCATCAGACCAAATATCATTAGGCAGTGATGCAGTATTATTCTGGTTGTGGCCCGGGTCGAACTTGGGAGGGGGTAAAATAACTACTGTGTCGCCATCTAGCAGTAATCAGTGTAACAAAGACAGCTGCTGAAACGTAACTAAGGTAAAAATGTAAATAAGGCTGATGGAAAACATAGTAAAATTATTCTGCATTAGTTCTGCATTCACTAGCAGTTGGGTTTGATGATTAGGCTTGGTTCAAAACTTGTCACTAAGTACTGTATTCATGACAACATGGAAGTTGACATTATGCAACCATTGTCAACAATAAATTTCCAGATTTATTTGTTTTCAGTTCTTTTTTTACTTGCTTTTGCTGCCTAAGGATTTGATACAGCTGTGTGTGAAAACTTATCTTTAATGGCACAGCTTGCTATTGAACAGGTCAGTATATGTGACAAATTGGCTAATGAAATAAGATTTTAAACAAGTCGTGCTGTGTTGCAGATCGCGTGGTCGTTCGTCCAGTAGCAGACGAAGTTCCGGCAGGGACTAAAAAAAGACTCTGGCAATACGGAACATGGCAGCATTTATTTCACTTCCACCGAGACCTCTTATCTAGCCATTGTGCTTATATTACAACTGTATCTGGACAGTAGCCCGTTTAACAAGTTTCTGAAGGACTTGGGCATACAGACACTGCTTTGGGCAGGTTTCTTCTTGTGAAATGTTCAATGTTACAAACACTAGTGGTAGTGAAAAATTAAATGAATGTTTGACACACATTGTGGCATTGCTGTGGTTTTGTTTTATTCTGCACACGGCAGCACATAGGGATGTTCAGTACACCAAACGCACATCGGTGGATCTGATATCAGACAAAATTACTTCCATATGGGAGAGGGGGGTCAGAGGCAGTTTTGACTGGCATCGGACATCAATATTTTATGCTTTGGACTGATACTATTAATATACCGACATCATGTCATGTTTACAAACTCATCTGATGTGGATGGGGGCTATGGCCAGTTGAAAGTAATTCTGTCTGATATTGGACAACGTTCTGAGATGATCCGTTAGTTACTGTTTTGTTTTTAGCTTCATACATCAATAAACTTATCCAACAAAATATCTTTTTCCAGTAGTTCATAATTGTACCGACTTCGAGAACATGATGTTTGGTAACAACAGCCACAGTTGGTGGATATAACGGTACACTGATCAATGTCGAGATCATTCCTTTATGTGTGATAATATGCCATAATGTAACCTTGACACTTACTGGTAATTTAAACCCACTTTCAATGGGGATTTGCTGCCATGTAAATAGTCGGTTAACAAAACAGAAGTTACAAGTATTCTATGTCAATGCTCTCAAAATAATATATTGTTCCGACCCCACAATAAACTCGGCCCACTCCTGCTGTGCAACCAACATGCACCCCAGTTCACAAAGACATCAAGCATTGTGTAGAGGGGACGCAGGGTTCATAAACAGTGCAAGTGCCACACCATGTATTGGTTGGGGAATGGGAGTGAACCAATGCTAAATGCATAACGATTTGTGGACTTTGCAAACATACGAGACCGTCCCTAAACCAAATATACGAAACCATCCCTAAACTGTTGTGGTGACAACAAGAAACACACAAATATGAATTTATATTCGGCACGCCGAGTTTTATTAGACAAATGTTTACAACATACGCAACCAAATCCATAACTGGTGTGTCATGTTATAGTAGAAATGTTTACCCAGTACAACACAGACACATCACAGCAGACAAGTTAGGATGGAAATATATCCGCCTGGTCATACAAACTGTGCAACGACCAAATGTGTTTCATTGATTCAGACTGTCTGCAGTGACTAGCCTTGCTGCGTCTTCATTCAACAGTACAAGGAAACAGTTCAGCTTAATATGTTTATAGCACTTACAGCATGTAATAAAAATACAGCAACACCATGTATATTGTCGGTTCAATAATAGTTACTTGATTCATACACATTCACCCTGAAGTCGTCGGATAGAAAAAATGTACCGTAAAACCTTGATCGATTAAAATAAAACCACAACAATTTAAGTGATGGAACATGTGGTCATTTTCAAAATACCAACACTTCACAGGGTGCACAAACTGATCATAATTATGCTAATGAACTGACTTAGTTGCAAGTCTCATTGGTCATTACTAAAACAGCTCGTATTACAGAAACAAAACTGTTAGAAGCACAAGCTGTTTCCACAACATTAAACTAGTAACTACCACATAAAGTGCAAGATGTGTGCAATCTTTTAATCCAACCATCAGACAAGGTTCCAGTTAAGCACAAAATAATGTAACTGCTGCTTTTGACACATACAACATATATAAAACATTGTTCATCGTGTTTTAGTAGTCAATGTTCAAGTGTTCCGTTCACAAGTCTAAGCAGTCATGATAGACAGGTAGTTCCAAGAAAGATAACCAGATGACCATGTAACTGGTGCAGTCATTAACTTTATCACTATGCCAGGACAACTAGTTATTCATTCATTCTTCGCCTTGCAATCGTCCACGACTTCCTAATGACCGAACCTGTGCAGTCCCAAACACGTCATCTGTACCCTATGTTAAGCTACGCACCATGTCTACTAATTGTTCCTTCGTCCACGACTTGGATGTCCACAGCATTTGGACCTGTAACATACAAATAGGCTGACCATTTTATCTGCTGTCTATTAGCTTGACTGGTTCTACTGTTACATGTGGTAAATGATACACGCCATTGCGTTGTGAGCAAACCTTATCACTTGTTTGCTATGTTAGTAAACAAAAAAGATTATTACATGTGTAACTATGTGAATTAGCAGGTTGAACAAACAAGAAAGTATGTATTCGCAGTAATATTGTACTTTACCAAATACTACACTACGTAGTAATAACCATCTCAGTACATCTTGCTCACCATTTCCTAGCATGTTAACAATGTTAGTTTTATCCAGATTTTCCTTAACAATCCTGAAAACTACACATAGGATTTAAGAACTCTTGATGATAGCCACAACTTTTGAATATATACAACAGCCAGGGTTCATACAGACAACTAACAATTAAATTCAAGAGTTTTCAAGGGCTTTTTTGACATAAAAACATGCCATTTTCAAGGGTGTATATTTCAGTTATTTATTTAGTTTTTCAGCCCCATTTTTACCGGACCAGTCAATAATTTCATACCTGGGGTTTACAAGTAATCAACCGGCCATTGAAAAGATCGGTTACACATCAATAAATCAAGCAAGCACACATTTCAGGAATGAATGAAGCAAATAAACAATCAATCACAGGACCCTTAGCCTTAGAACAATGAGGGGGATCATTAGCCAAACATTCAAATAACAAATCAATCTTGACGAAGATGCTTAAGTTTTAACTGCCTGTTTATTACATACAGTAAATGAATCAAGAAACAATAACGTTCATTATATACTGTTGCTATCAGTGTCACATTAGTCTTTTCAGGTTTCTCACTTCTTCTCACTCAACTGGCGAACTAAACATGTTCCTGGTGTAGCACTAGCCAGCATGCGGCGCAGTTGCTAATTGTGTTTCGCGGACACGCTGTTCTTGTGCGTCGCACTTTTAACATGACTGTCCAGGCTATATCGACCTCCGTTCCTGATGTTGATGGATTTTGCGCAAAATCGACATCGCGCAAAACGAACGTTTCCCGTCGGGTCTCGACACACCCATTCTTTGTATTCCGCGATTGCCAACCATTCATCTTTAAATTTACAGTTTCCTTTCTCGGGAGCCATCGTAATGCAAATTCAAATTGACCGATAATATTTTCAACGAACACGCTTTTGTCGCTTTCCAAAATGACAACTTAATACCCGTATGTAGCGTTACCCGTATGATCGGTACTTATGGCGCTATCTAGCGGATAATTATTAATATAATTCTTGGTCACTTGGACTCACTCCTCGTGTTTTGTCAATCGCCTTTTAGTTTTGACGTTCCGACGTTGAATTTGAATCGCACATTTACTTTCGCACTTATTAAATCATTTCTATTACAATGACACGGCTGAGATATAATAGCTTAATTGCACATTTAAAGCAAAAACATGCATTTTAAAGGGTTTTTAAGGGTTTATTCTGAAAACGGGTGATAATCAAGGGTTTTTGGGTACCCTTGAACGTAATTTCTAAATTCAAGAGTTTTTAAGGGTTTTCGGGGATCCGTGCGAACCCTGACAACAGCACTTTGCCAACATTGAAATCACTAAGGAATGAGCTTCATAAATTAGAAAGCAACCACTTCACGGATGAGAGATATGTTGTATTCATGCCACAGTATATGACCACTAAAATATTCCAAGTAGTAAAAGTTTGGCGGCAATATCTACAGGTATCACATTGATGACGAACTTTCTGTTTAAAAAGAACAATTTGGAAATTCTCTTACTGGTACGCACCACTCATGGATACAAGGTACTTTGGATATAAGGAACCATCTGACCAAATCCTTGTGTTCCATATAACAAGAGCCGACTGTAATAAAAATGAGCCTACCTATTTGCTGACGCTCCTACTACGGCTGCGACTGTAGCTGCGTCGGCGGTCGGATGACCTGGATCGGGACCTGGAGCGAGATCGAGACCTGGATCGCGACCTGAAAGAAGACCAGAGATATTGAACCAGCCCTCAAGCAGATGCATGTCCATCGGCCTGCGTAAACAATGTGTGCTAAAAGCCAGTACCGTACCTGTCCCCTTTACTCAAGCACAGTACAAGGTCAGCCACAATAACCTGTTCCAAACAAAAGCACAGTTAACAGATGAACTTCACATCTGAATGGATACTGATACTGTAATAAATAACATAATTCTAAGCACTTCCTACAGTACTTGTGGTGACTGTTATGAAAGAAGAGAACAAAATCATGTTTTGTCTGGGTAATAGGTACACGGGCCATCTTATTTGTGTTTGTTTAAAAACCATTACACACAGATTCACATGCAGTACAACTGTCTAAAGCCGATATGCATACGTTACCGGGTTGAAATGCAAAAGTTCTTACATGCCTGTGCTGACAAGAAGTACCAATTTTCGTGAGACGATTTAGTGATGATGTGTGAGTTGACTGGGTCAGGGAGAAACGGTCTGTCATGGAGAAGGGCAGAGCTGACTAAATCGAAGGGCGGGGTGATTTGAAGTGCAGGAACGCGCCGTGTTGGTCGGGTAAATCAACCACATTTGAAACTGCAGATGACGACTGAGCCAACATGATCATACGAGTGCACAATCACGCGGAGATAGAGGCAGATGATGGACGCTCGATAGCAGTCGGGTTAGCAGAACAATAGCTGGTGCCGTCACAGGCAGTCAACATTGCATGGTGGCATTGAGCCGGTATTTGTGGTCAGGTGAGCCGTACCACAGATCACAGGCAGCGTGCGACCAAGTTGTTTGAAGAAAGTGTAGGCAGAAGTCTGCAATACATTCGACAAAATTATTAATGAGCGAGATGTTGGTCTGGATCAAGTCTATTGTTATTAGACCAACTTGGCTCAACTGTTAAAATGAATATTTATAACCTCAAGCATGTCAGCTTTTTATTACGTAGTTAACAATTTTGAAAAATTGATTTTTTTCACCATTTTAGAAGTATTAAATGTTTAATGATTAATTTCACTCTCCACTCTCAAATGTTTATTTAGCTACTGAGGTGTAGAAAAAGAATCATACAAAATTAAAATTACAAAGTAGTAATGCAAAAAATCATGGCCCAGTACAACGATAACACATCATGTTAGCAAAAATAACCATGTCCAACCACTCTAGTGGTTATTTAAAGTGGTCAAATGTATACTAGCTCCCTATTTTAAAATGTCTTCACAACTAGTGGCTGAAATATGCCCGTCCCACTTATACACATGTAAATCATAGTGTAATATCCCAATTATTTAGATGTAAAACAACGTAATCTCCCATTTATACACCTGTAAAACATATGTAACCAGTGTCACCAACAGACTGTCTAACCAGCAACTATCCACTGCGGTTGATCAAGTCATTCTTCAAGCATAATGTATTTCAACTGCCACCCACCTGAATGGGTCAGCATGGCTGCAGACAGAGCCTGCTTGAAAATCAAACTCTCCTTTTAAAAATCATCTGACACCCTCAAATGGCCTATTGTGGATATAAAAAAACCACCACAGGTTAAGTGAGCACATTAGTAAAATACTTCTTAAACCATCGTGTAATTAATATCTCACAGTGTAATTAATATTTAATTAGTTTGATGCCTACCAGGTGCGACATGAATGAACCTACCTGCTGCTCCTGCGACGTTTCCCCCGTCCACCCCCACCCCTCCTGGGGCAGTCGTAGGCGTAGTGACCCCTCTCTCCACACTCGTAGCAGCTGTCATTTGGATCAAATGGCTTCCTTGAACCACCTCTACCACGACTGCTCATTCCACCTCCGCCACTGTCCCAAGGCTTGGATCGTCTCTTGCCCTTTGATGCTTCCACACGCACTCGTGAACCACACAAGTTCCTGCAAACAAGGGGGCAATGTTAATCTTTGATGGCACTACTAATTTCAATTCATCCACAGTCAATGTATCATTTTGTCTATATTTACAACACTTTACATACACATTTACTTATATTATATAATACAAAAGGTGATGACAATACATCAGCAGGTTGATTCCATGTAAAGTGAGCCTGACAGGTGACTTGCTACAATTGTATTAGGATAGAAAGATCTTGATCCATTCACTACGTCTACATCTCCTTGTTATGAAACAAGTTAAAAAACGATTTTATAAATCTTTATGGGAAATAATGGCCATTTTGCATACAGGTTATTTTGTTATGTCATTTATTATAATACCCATTTTCAAAATTCAAATAACAAATTTTTATTGTAATTTTTTTAAAGAAGTTAATTAGGTGTACTAGATGTCATTAGGTTACAATGAAATTTAACCCACAACAATATTTTTGTTAAAAGTTATAAAATATTTAACTGTATAAAGTTTGAAATGTGTCACACACGTAACGCTACGTTATATTTGTGAATCTATATACTATGACACAATATATTTTTACAAACCTTTAATAACTATAATTGAATTACTAATGTGTTACAATGAGGCAACACCCCATCAGGTCAGTTACAGTTGACAGATTTCCACAAGCTTTGCACACGTAACAAAAGTATGTTACACACAGGGTTGGCACATTTCTGGGAAAAACTGGTTTTAATACTGGTTACCAGTCCAGGCGTAATCTTTGTGTTTGTGTATGCCATGAAATCCATGATATTAAAGAATAAAATATTCAGTTAGTAAATAAATGTCATTGTCACTCTCACATGGGATAGTGCAAAATTCTGTTGTCTGGGTCATCTAAAGAAGTATGGTGATGAAGTCATATAGCCTGTACTAGTATTGTTTCATATTGTCAGGTAAGTTTGCAATCTGGTTAAAGAACAAAGAATTTTTTAGCTTTGGACATTGGCATGTACGTGTCAGGGTCCATACACAATGACAGATACCAAATCCAAGGCTTTTTAATAGAGAATGAACTGGTGCCAGACTATTGACAGCAACCTACATCCATTAAAAATTGATCGGTCATGGAAGAACAGGAAGCCCTGCATCATAGAAAGGGTCCATGGGAAAGTGGTGTGCAATATATGCTGATGGGTACAAAAGTGCTCCTCTGCCAGAGTGGGGAGGGGGGCTACTGGTGAACAAAGGCTACCAGGGTGAGAGGGCAACTGTAGCCAACAGCAGTGCCATGGGTTATGCAATATAAGCAGATAAGGCAACTTTTTTTTTTTGCACTTTTCAGTCAAACTACATTATGTTTGTCCAGTATCATTCTGGTGATAGTACAGTAGTTTTTATTGCAATACAGCTCCAAATATAATACTTTTAAACATTTTCCCCATTTAACCCGGTTTTTACCACTAGTTAAGTTTTTTTTGTATTTACTGGTATTTCCCAGGGTGGGAAAAACGTGCAACGTTACTCTTGTAATGTCACATTTAAACTTTTTATGCAAATTACAGTCATATATACATACATAGCTTCCCCATACATATATGCCCGTTTAGGATAATGTCACTCATTAACCTTTCTAAAACTATAACTGGACAATAACTGATGTGTCAATCTGAAGTCTTGAGCTTTACGCACATAACACTGGATTTGACATATTTTACAACATCCACATAATGTATTACAATAAATTAACCTTAATGTCTTTTGTTATCATCATATTGTTATATAAACTGTCAATTACTAGGTAAATTTAAGCAAATTACTAGGTCAAATTCACAAGTGTCACACACGTAATAAAAACATGTCACACACGTAACGCCACATTTATATTTAAAAAATATTAACCAATCAGTGTTATACAGGTACACTGTATGCATGTGTACTTAACATAGAACAATGCTACGATCACATCTAAAACAGGTTGCAGTACATTAGCATAGATCTGTAGAAGTTCAAAGATTGAAAAAGTTGTTTGAATATCACACACGTAATGGTGGAATTGCCCAGCAGAATTTCATTTTATTAGACGAAAATGTACGTAACTGTTCAGCACATTTATTATGTAAGCCGATAACTGTATATATATTCAAATTAAGACTTCTTTTTGCAACATCTTGTACTTACGACCCATCCAATCCTCTGATGGCATCATCGGCATCTCGTGGATCTTCAAACTCAACAAAGGCAAAGCCAGGCGGATTGCGTGCCACCCAAACATTTCTCAAGGGTCCATAGTAGTTGAATGCCCTCTCCAGATCCTTTTCCGTGGCACTTCGAGCCAAGTCACCAACATACACCTTGCACTCCCTATCTTCATCCTTGTACCGAGACATGTCTGTAACAAGAACACGTAACAGAAATTAGCAAACCTTCTCACATGGTCATTTAAATTTTGCAAAAAAATTATTTCTACAAATGTGTATTTGAAATACATCTTTTACAGACTACAGCCCCTGAGTAGAATCCATACACACCCACCCAAGTTGTGACGGATTTTGAAATATTGGTGCGTTCTGCAAAATAGCCACTGCTCGAATACGCGAGCAACTTGCGCACATTTACTGTTACCTCATGCGATCTAATGGAGTACTTAGTATCTATCTGTATGTTGCGTTGACCGATCAATCCTGTTCATTAAACAATGGTTGGTTTATTGTTGGAGGAAACAAAAAAGAGAAAATATACAGATATACAATAGGGAGCATAGCTAGTGTAGTGGTTAGCACATCCGCCTGGCATGCCAGCACTCTGATTTCGAAACCCAGATCGGGCAGGTATGTACATTTGGTGTAAGAACCTGGCTCTCAACATTGGGGACTGTGTATCCCTTGTGAATCGGAGATCACGTTAATGTCTGTCCCATCTCAATTTGGGACGTAAAAGAACGATTTAGGACGACAAGCACTCTGGCAGTGACCACCGTCAGTGCCAGCATAACTATAATAAAGGTCGGTTTGGCAATAATGTTCTAAAAAAGGCTGACTAGTTGAATGAGACCCCATAAGACCATTACACTGTAACCACAATAATACAGACTAGTAAGTTAATAGAACTTTGCCGAGCGCCGGAAACAACTAGAACTAGAAAAGACAAAAGCAAGTATGAGAGAGAAGAAAGAGAAAATATTGTATTGTCGTTGTCTTTTTTAGGTATCAGTACATTCAGTATTCACTGGACCAATACGTCCCATGTAAAAGTTATCGAACAAATTTACACATCACACCAAAACGGTATTTTCAAGGACACTCTTTAACTCGGTAATGGCGGACGAATCCTTAATGTGATCTTACCCCTACCGTTAGACCACGCATGATTTGCCATCGACAAAATGGAGGTCAGAATTTACACGAAATGCAACAAAGAAATTAACCAAATCTGTAAAACTTATTGCACTTACTTAATTAACAAATCGTTGCTATAAATATATAGTATGTAATGATCCATTTCAACACCAATTACCTTAGTTAATTCTGCAGTATTTTTCGAATAAGTAATCTTACCACACCACACACATTAAAATTGACGCTACCCACCCGGAAATATTTGTACCCAAGATGCCTTGCGCAAGGTTGCAAAATTTAGCTCCTATGTGGCGCTGTCATCGGTTTTATGCGGAGTGGCGGGAGGCAGGCCGCAAATCCGAAGAGACGTGCGCTTGTCCGTGTGGTTGTCATTATAATTAATTTAAATTGAGCAATCTCTTTTCATTCGGATACAGCATTAAACACGTAGCAAGATTCATTATTAATTAATTGAAAATTTTACCTACCAATATTTCTCTTGTTTTTCTCGCAGGCTACATACTGAAATTTGATAATGATACATGCATGATAGGCCAACTGAAATTTGCGGATGAATCACATTCTATCTCCAGCAGAAGTCACCACCTGGACAAATATGTATATGAATGAACGTTTTATTTCAGGTACAAAAGCCCATAGTACATATACAATTAAGTAATACATGCAAATAGGAATAAAAGGCCCACCATTGAAAATAATAAATAACATATATAAATGAGTAAACCAAGGTAATAAGCTAAGATATAAAGAGTAATACAAATTGAAGGAAAAATATATATAACATAATTACAATTTTACAATATATAGGGATTTTGACCAGCAGGACCACATGGGCCCATTAACAATTTATCTACAGTTACACATTTATTTTATTATATCATTGTTAATATTAAGAAACCACTTTCTAAAACCATAAACAAAATTGCAATAGGGCATCAAATGAGTCAATACAATTATTTACAAAGATATAACTTGCATTGTCCCATCGGTGGTATCCTATGATCCGTCTGTGCATATTGTTGTATGCGACTTTTAAGTTTTAAATAGGTGCTTTTGTTGAAATGTACCCAGAGTTCGGAACAGTAAATTTAACAACAATATGCAAGGAACAGATGAAGTTTAACAATGATGGATGTTGTGGAATTTTTGGATGATGCTGTTGGACCTGGCATAAAAGCTGTGCAAGTGTCTTAGCATACCTTCATTATCCTTCAAGTCATTGCAGATATTCACCCCTAAATAGTTTATAATTGCAACATATTCTAGTTTGCTTCTGTGCATGTAAATATCTGGACATTTGAGATGAAAACCATGTGGTTTAAAAACCATGCATACTGATTTTATAGGATGATATATAATGTCATTGTCAAAGCCAAAGATGGCACAAATATTCAGCAATGCCTGGAGGCCACTGATGCTAGGTGCAATAACACATTAATCATCTGCATAGAACATATGGTTTGTACTGATGTTGTATAGGTGACATCCTACACCATAGTTTTTAAGCATAGTGCATAAATCGTCCATATATACATTGAATAATTTTGAGATAATATACTACCTTATCTAACACCATTTGAGACATTAAAAATGTCAGAGGTCGTGGAACCCCATTTAATAATAATAAGATAACATCTATTGCACTTAAATCCTTGGAAATCAAACTCAGAGGCGCATCAAAACAAAAGGATTGGTCAATCTCAAAATCCATAAGCAGTATTCCAGTTGTCAACAGATGGGTCAAGGTGCTAGGGAGGTACAGTGGATAAGCAAGGTTGTAAAGAAAAAGTTTTTAAATTATGACAGAATTTTGTAATATTTTCAACTGATCTAACACTAAGATGGAGCATATTCCAAAGAGTTGGTGCAGCAACAAAAAAACACTATAGTTCTAATGTTAGTGTTGACTCTAGGAACAAAATGTAGGTCAGAATCAGATGATCGAAGCTGGATAGGTTTCCTTACAGGAGTAAAAAGTGAATGCAAATAAGATGGTTGCTTACTGAACAGTGCTTGGTATGTAATGGAACAGATCTTAAAACATTTGGGTTCTGTACCCTACTTTTAATATAACAAAATTCATATGAGTACGATTGGCACACCATGATTAAGCAATTTTTAACAGTTTTATGTTCCAATGGTTAACTCTATAAAATGCTTTTGATGCATCTAAAAAGCATGTATACACAGGACTATTGTAGCTTCTGTAATACTGAATAACAAAATTTAACGCCTATTTACAATGATCAACAGAATGACCCTTCTTTAATCCAAACTGATTGCCTGTTGTATCAAGGTAAGATTCCATGAGTTCAAGTAATATGATTTCAAAGATTTTAGAAGCAATTGTGACCAGTGCTATAGGTCTGTAGTTGTTAACATCACTATAGTGTCACCAGACTTGTTTTTGACCAAGGGTATAATAATAGTTTTTATAAAGTCATCAGGCAGATATCCATGTGAGATAACACTGGTATAAAAGAGATCCAACTGTCTGCATGTATAAAATGTTCTGCAGATCATTGCCACAAGCTTTACCTGACTTTATTTTGTCTATAGTATTCTGCACCATGCAAGGTGTAATATGTACATTATTGGTGTTACACAGATTCCCAGTATTGTGTATACACTCTTTTATTTGTTGCATATTTACATCTGATGTGACATTATTTAAGTGTTTCAAAATGTGTGTTCCACATGGCGGATATGGAACACAGGTTACTAGCACCATTGACAGTAGAAGCATTAGATAAAACTTTCTTGTACGTTTTAGACACATTTTTCCCAAAAGAAGCTGTATCTTTAGTATGCATGGATTTAGCCATGGCATCTGCTCGAGCCATGTCTTCTCTTTGTTGACACTGTTTGAGCAAACATTTAAAAAGTAACCTACTTTTTTGCATGAGTTCAGATATTGGGCCATGCTTGGGTTTTCCCATACTGCGCCACAGAATATAAGAATTTCTGGCTTCATTGTGTGCCTCGTTTACATAATCGTTCCAGCCGGGTACAATATAATCTTGACACAATGTTTTTTTGCATGTACTAATAGTTTCAAGACTGGATTCCCAAAGTGCAGTGCTTATATCATTAAATAGTTTATAAACGTCACATATATGCTGTCTATTTGAGCAATCAATGTTAGTGCATGTAAATGATTCTGGAATTAGTATTTTGTCCAGATTAACAGCACTACTCCGGTACTCTTTCCATATTCTCGGATATTATAATCTGGTGCGTTAAACCATTTCAAAATAGTTACAAAAGTACAGATAACAAGCTAATGTAGAAAATGTATGTTATACTATATGCTGATGACACTAGAATGATTCAATCGAATACAGATTTCTTGCTTGTGTATAGCGGAACTATGTCAACTCTTCTAATGGTTGACATTTGGTTGTTTCAGGTGTCAACTACAATGTGAATCTGTAATTATTAATCTATATTGATACAATTGATTTACACAGTACCATGTCTACATAAGGCATGGCAAGCATAAACAGAACAGTAGAATGCATTTGATATCAATAAAGTGTAGAGGATATTTCACTCTATAGTTGTCCAGAATATAAATTTTCTATGTTTGTCACCTACAGGTGACAGAATATTAATTTTCTATGTTTGTCACCTACAGGTGACAGAATACTAATTTTCTATGTTAGTCACCTACAGGTTTCTACAGACAATACATCTTTAACCAATAGACACCACAGTCACACCATTTTATAATAATTAAATGAACATCAAAATAAACACAACTTGCAATTATAGACAATCAATAGTTTTGAAGGTACAGTTTAAAAGTTTTAGGCAACTGTTCAGTCTAACAGGGGTCAAGTGTGCCTACTCTGCCTGGGTTCTGTGACCAATTAAAGATTAGTCAAGGTCTCAATGGAAGAATAGCACTAGGCTGCAGAGTTTAGTCATACTGCTGGCTTTCTGGCACATTAAACAAAATCTACTGTTGGGGGTGGTCTCAAGGGCCTTTCTCAAAACCACATCACTAGATAATGTAAAACTTTTGCACTTTGGGGACCCCTTAGAATGATTCAATCAAATACAGGTTTTTGTATATAGTGGCAGCACCATAAGATACATCTATACAAAATTAGAAAAAAAGTTGCTGAACATTTTTTGAAAAAATAGGCAAAATTTTACATTTTTACCAGTTTTGGTGTCCTTGGAGGCCCTAGGGAGCCCTTAAAATGATTCAATCAAATACACATTTCTCGTGCATAGTGGCAGTGCCCTAAGATATGTCCATGCAAAATTAGAGAAAAAGTTGCTGAACGGTTTCTGAGATACGGCAGCTAACAGTGGACGCAGAGTAATGGCAATCGTCCCGTCCCAAGAGGCCCTGAAGTCCTTTGGACTCTTTCATCCTTGTAAAGGTTGGGTAGAGTGCTTTACACGGTTTAAAAAATTATGACTGCTACCAAAATTGACAAAAGTTATGGAGCATTGAACATGGTAGGGTTAAAAAAATTCAAATGAAGAAAACGGCTGTTGAAGTTTTACATTATATATGCAAATGGATTGATGGAAATACGACATGCATGACATTCAAATGTAGCACACAGTATATGTTATGTTGCACTGATACACTAGAAGTACAAATGTGCTGCTACAAAAACATATCAAGTTATGCCAAATTATGTCTTTATGTGTGAAACTAAGAAGACATATTATTTGAGAGTAAAAGGTAGCATCAGACACGGACAGTGTGCAGGTGTGAAAAAAATCCTGATGTATTTGAACTTGAGCCGCCAATTAACTGTCAACCAAGCAGTGGCAAAGCAGTTTTATAATAATAATCCACAATTTAAGTGGCAGTGATCTTCTTTTTATCATTCAGGTGATGTTTATTGTGAGCAGGGCGGACAAATGGTTATCATACATAGACAGGTACAGAAAGAAACTGATGTTTTCTATAAAAAGAACACGTTTGCCTATCAATGGCATGTATTTCCTATTGTTGCCGTTTCTGCTGGGCAGAAATCAAACAACCCTGTAGGTAATTATTAATCAAATGTGTTTTGGTGAAACATAGTTACAGACCATAAAGGGTTATGATGGAAGTAAAATGTTGACATGTTTACTGTTCACTTATTGTACCATGTCTTGCATTTAGACGAATAATTATAATAGAAAATAAAATGTTGTTTTTAAATACATGCATTGATGAGAAACTGGGAATTACTTTTCTGTGGCTTAAGAATAACTAATTTCACAAACTTCCTGCTTATATAAACAACTGCATAAAAATAGATATCCATGCAAGACAGACTCCGCATGTGACATATTTTTGGGGAAGGGGAATAGCTTCCCAGCCAGCACCCACTAGACCCCTGGACAGTTGGGCATACATTTTAAGGGGTTATCCTGAAACAACCAAATGTCAACCTTTAGAAGAGTTGACAAAGTTCCGCTATACACAAGAAATATGTATTTGATTGAATCATTCTAGTATAATCAGCATATAGTAGAAAATATATTTTCAAGAAAATATCTACATCATCAAGGTTGTTGTAAATTTCATCAGCTGCCATGTCAAGTCCCTAACACTCTGTTCAAAATCATTCAGGTAAATAGCAAATAACAAAGGAGACAAGTTTTTTCCTTGTGGTAACTACATCACGAGAAGGCTGACACAGCCCCCCAAAATTGTTACACTATCTAATGATGTGGTTTTGAGAAGGGCCCTTGAGACTATCCCCTAGCAGTAGATTTTGTGTATTGTGCCAGAAAAGGAACCTGGAGGCCTCTGCCAGTGACCAATTACAGATTAGTGACAGTTTCCATCAGGCAGAACTGCCCTCCACAATGAGATGTGACAGATGTTGTAGGAAAAGGGATTAGCCAGATAGAGCTGCTCCTGCAGGAGACAATTTAGTTATAAAATTTGGCATTTTAGGGGACCTTTGGTGCCCTTAGAATGATTCAATCAAATACAGATTTCTTGTGTATAGTGGCACTACCACATGAAATAGATATGAAAATTTGAGAAAAAGTTGCTGAACAGTTTTTAACAAAATATAATATTTTTACCAGTTTTGGTGTCTTTGGAGGCCCTAGGGAGCCCTTAGAATGATTCAATCAAATACAGATTTCTCGTGCATAGTGGCAGTGCCCTAAGATGTCTGCAAAATTAGAGAAAAAGTTGCTGAATGGTTTCCGAGATACAGCAGCTAACAGCGGACGCAGATTGATGGCAATAGTCCGTTGGACCTTCGCCCCAAAGGACTAAAAATTAATAGAATAGACTACCGACTGATTGTGTAAATACTAGTAATGTGAATTATCTTTAAAAACTAAATAAAATACAATGGGGGTGCAGGTTTCACGAGGTTTTCGACTAGGACGTCATATGTACTAACAATGCTTGCATGATACATAGGCGAACATCTCTACAAGATCATTAACGTTTTTGAAATGTTAAAAAGAATGTGATTCAATAATCAGAAAAGAGCAGTTAAAAGGATTACAATGTGTTGGTTTTCTGTTAAGTTTAAGTGTAATAACATCATTCTATCCACACAACAGTTTTCAACATCCTGATTTGTGTTATGTACAAACTATAACTGCCTTGTTCTCTTCTCCATGAATGTTCGGCGTGAGCCTCGCCTCAATTTCTGTTTCCGACATCTCTGGTCATATCATTTGCTGGTGTGGCCAATTAGTCAGTTTCGACTAATGTGCTTGCCTCATGATGTATGTAAAAGTAGGGGAAGGTAGGGCACAACACTGTAGCTAATTGAAAACTGTCAGTTCAAAGCTACAGAATACTGCAACAGCACGATATTTAGTATATATATATTAACCTATTATTTGTGGTTATTGTCATGATATAAAGTCACTAAAATATATGTGAAATAAGTTATTACTCAAATAGTAGCATACGTCAAACCCTATTCAAGACTAATGGATTAAATTGCAGTCGCACTTTTTATATCGAAATATAAGATAATCTTACAGATTTGTCGCTGGATGTACACAGGAACTTTCTATATTTGTTTAGTTATTGTCATTTCAACATCGCAACATACAATTCCATTCTTGCAATTTAATGTAAAGCATCTGTACTTGAAATTCCAATAATGGAATTTTACATTTTTGCACCACCTGAAAGATAACAATCTTGTCTACAAATAATTTATATTATGCCGCTGAATGTACGCATGATTTATTTTTATTTTTTCAGTTATTGCCGTTTGAACATCACGAATGCTTACAATATATACCCGGCCGGCTGTCAAACAGCCGCCAATATAAAAATGTTGATGCTCAATAACTGAAAAAGTAAAGAAAATTCCTGTACATCTAGCAACAAATTTGTAGGTAAGATGTTTGGTGTTATTACAAATTCTGCGATGGCAATTTCATGTAAAACAAAACACCAACCCACGCTGCCGCATTGGAAAGGATAGGACATGCCCAACGGTGCTTCCTCAAGTGACGTCACCGATATCTGACGACATGCACATTTGAGCAGGTGCAACGAGTTCGCAATCAACAGATTTAATATTTGGCATATTACTCGACAAGAACATTACGTTTACGTATGCGAAGAAATAAAAATTCCAGTGTTTTAAATACCAATTATTTGAGTGTGCTCGCCTCTACGCTATGAACAATATCCTTAGCCTAGGATAGTACTTTGTGTTCTGCTGATAAGTTGTAATATTGTGTTGAATTAGGTTGGTGCTCAGGTCCTGCTATTCAACCCAGAGTGCATTTGTGATCAACAAAGAGCAGTCGGTGAATAATTGACAGAATGGATGTACCCTTGTAGCTTAGGTCGAGTATTCCAAACAGCCAAATGTTGGGTTGATGCACGAGTTTGCTTGTTACAAGACAGGAGCTCTATGGAACTTCTGTTCTACGGAACCATCAAATGGTTCTCTTTAGTGGAGTGTTTTGTTTTCTTTACTACACAAATCGGTGAAATGTTAAGGTTTTATGAACATGGGAGGAAACTGGTTGAAATCAGGATCAGGGCAGTGTTTCTACTAGCTTCTTATTTAAAATATATCACAAGACAGTGCTCCTAAACAAGCTTTGGCATAGCCTTATAAACAGCTAGACATTGTACAGTGCAATATTACAGCAGGATATATTGACTACCTGTTACATCTGATCAATAGGAAAACCATGACCTTGTTACAGAAAAGAAAGTGGATGCACCCTTTTATTTGTAGTTGAACTGGGTTACATAACAGGCAACCACATCCAGAACCATAGACATCATGTTATGGTACACCGATCTAAAGCATATAATAATAACCTTTCTCTGGTAGTATCAAATCAAACAGAAACCTTCATATTAGAAGCATGAAGACAAATGTTGAAACAATTGTTTTAATTCCGTCTATATAATTGATCATTAATAATAAATCATTTGAGGCAAATTATTACTAGCTCGCTCAATTTGGAAACAAAACTGCAATATTACATAGGATGCCAGAAAAAATATGCCATATTATCCAGATTGGCTTACTTCAATATATATATATAACTATATATAGTATAAGCTGCTTTAAATTGATGCCCATTACAGATGAATGTCTTAGAAACCGGGTATATTTATACACGACATTTGCTTTTATTAAAGAAATAGCTTACAGAAAAAACACAAAGTTAAAAACATTACAATTTGTTCCTATGATTGTTCACCTAAACAAGAACATTGTATTCAGAAGTTCCTAATAAAACTTATTCATATAATTTACTCGATTATTATGACAACTTAAAGCCACAATGCATCTGGGAAGTTTTTGAAACAATAGTTAAAAGCCAACTATAATATCAAACAAGCCGAAAGTGTTATGTACATCTCATCATAACACAATTGTTCTTACTGTGCACATTACTTACCTTACGGAAATGACTAATTTGTTATTAAATGGTTTAAATACTAATCCTGTTAGAAACAAGACATGGACAAATGTGTACTACCAAAAATAAAATATCAATAATATGTAAGGTGCATACCAAACATTTAAAATTCCAATGATCAAATTGTACGAACACACACACATATCTGAAATAGATTTCAATTGACATTAACATCAAAACGTCATTCTATCAAACCATGTGTGCCACGATGCCAATACCCACAAATACAGATACAATTGTTATTGTGAACCAGACTGATTTTTTTTAGCTACAAACATTTCAAAAGCAACGAGTCAACTAGTAACAAACAGTCATTCACTCAGCCCACTATCAAAGAGTACTGTATTAAGAATAAAGCCTAAGCTTGTCTTAGTATTCAATATTCTGATGTTTGGTTTCACAAGCTGTACCAACAGCAGTGCACATTCATTCAGTCCTGAAAACGACCATAAAACGTCCGAGTGACCACATAACTAGCCATCCGACACATATCAGGCTTTCTTCTGTATCTTCCAGAACATGTCTATTGTCAAGAGGCAGGTCCTGTACAACCCTAGCTACGTCAGAACATGCATGAGGCTGCTTTCCTCATCCTGGAATGCTGAGCACCCCGCCCCACTCAACTCTGCAACACACAGACCAATACATTGTAAGTGGGATAAAATGAAAACTAGCAAGACACAAATAATTAGGTAGTTTCACAAATTATGCATTTATTTTTACAGTAATCTTTGAGCATAGTTTGTGCTTGATTCCAACTGATCAACTTGCTTATGATCAAATTGTAGTAATTTTATTTTGCAATAAGCACTGAATGTTGTTCCATTTCAAGGTCAACAGAGTATCATGTGATAACCTCTACGGTGTATACGGACACATGGACTTTGTTTGTAATACCTACCTATTTGCTGCTGCTCCTACTCCTGCTACGACTGTGACTGCGCTTCCTGTCATATGACCTGGATCGTGATCGTGAGCGGGTCTTGGATCGAGTCCTGAATGAGAAACAGCTGTTGTAGTAGTCTACGAAACACATTTTACAAGCCTGCCACCCAGAGAATTAACTCTAGATGGTAGGTGGACAAGGAAGCCTTTTGGCTTATCGAGAGTGCAACCCTTTTTATCTACATGTATCCCGCCATTTGATCAATCTGTCAAGGTCATCTTGTAAATGCTGTCTACCTCCATCGCGTTTAATCTTCTAAACACTTTTGTACCATCTGCAAACACCTTGCTTGTTATATCATTGTCCAAATCGTTGGTACGTATTAAGAATAATATAGGTCCCACTACTGATCCCAGTGTTACCCCACTCACAACCGATTTCCAGTTTGAAGCCTCCTATTATGTCTTCTGTCAATCAGCCATTTTTCTATCCAGTTAATTATAAGTGTACCATTTCCTATGCCATGGGCCTTTAGTTTAAGCAGTAATTTTTGATGAGGCACTTTGTTGAAAGCTTTCTGAAAATCTAAGTAGATGATATCTACAGGTGATCCCTTGTCTACCCACTTAATATCTTCCAAAAAACATATTTGTTAAGCATGACCTCACTTTTAGAAACCCATGTTGAGATGGGTTTGTCAAGTTGTTTAACAAGAAAACTCACCATATGATCTTTAATTGGTCTTTCTAATAATTTGCAAATCACCGATATTAAACTCACTGATCTGTAGTTCTCCGACTTGTTTCTCGGACGTTTTTAAATAATGGTATAATGTTTGCTTCTTTTCATTCTAAAGGAACCACTCCCTCTTCTAATGACAAGTTGAGAACTGTTGCAAGCAGTATGCTAATTTGTTCTACAATTTCCAATAGTAGTTTGGGTGGAATCCCATCCACTCCACATGTAGGCTGCAAGGAGGAAACTAGCAGCACATTAAAAGCCAATGCTGTGAAAACTATCCAAGTGGGTTCAGCAACAATAACCTGTTCCAAATGAAAACACAGTTAACAGATGAACTTCACACAGATCTACATGTCTGTTCACCATACAATAAATAATACCAATGGTTCTATGGCCCAATTATCATGAGGCTGACTTGAAACAACTACTGAACGTTCCATGCTTTATGAAACAAGAAAACATGCTTACGTCTTTATGTACAGCATTATGGACCACCCCATGCAAAACGTTTTTGCAACTATTTTACACTTCGATTAGGAGAAAATCTTAAAATGATTACGCACCATATATGTTGAAATGCAAAAAGTCTTACATGCTTGTGCTGACATGTACCAATTTTCACGAGGCGATTAAGTGATGTTGGAGCTGATTGAATCGGGCAGTGAGACAGGGCAGATCTGACTAAATCGAAGGACAAGGTGATTTGAAGTGCAGGAACGCGCCGTGTTGGTCGGGTAAATCAACCACATTTGAAACTGCAGATGACGACTGAGCCAACGTGATCATACGAGTGCACAATCACGCGGAGATAGAGGCAGATGATGGACGCTCAACAGCAGTCGGGTTAGCAGAACAATAGCTGGTGCCGTCACAGGCAGTCAACATTGCATGGTGGCATTGAGCCGGTATTTGTGGTCAGGTGAGCCGTACCACAGATCACAGGCAGCGTGCGACCAAGTTGTTTGAAGAAAGTGTAGGCAGAAGTCTGCAATACATTCGACAAAAAATTATTAATGATAGAGGTATTACTTGGGCTTAAAGTTTTTGGCTTTACGCCTGCCAGCTCTACGATACAGAAATTTCAAAAATGTCACAAGAAAGCTATTGTTACCGACCAAAATGTGACAGGTAAAAATAATATTGGCAGATATTAATCCTGTAACTTATTTCTTATACCACTATCAATACTCACTCAGGTTCTCATTTAATAACTTGAAAATGTGAGTTTTAATAGGTGTGGAACTTCTCTGCAAAAGGTGTTAACAACAACTTAACAGACCATGTCAACAAAACCAACTGAAACAACATTCTGCTTGTTCTTCAATGAACACCAACACATCTTTACATATTGTTTCAATAAATGCAATATCCCATAGTTGAAACACGTGTCACAGCAAGAAGTTTAGTCAACCACTGCATAGTGACAGAATATATAATAACCAAGTTGACTTTTTCCAATTATTTTATATGTAGTCACATTATGGATCTTCTTGGCTGATTCACCTCAAACCTGCCACTGCAGGAAATGCATCACAGAAAATCAGATATAACATGAGAAGATCCTGTTTTATAGCAATGTTAGTGAGACACAGGTCAACTGAAGAACACAAAATAATACAGAATACAAATTTTACAAAATCAAATTTTCTGTGGTATTTTTTAAGTAATGACTTGTGTGGAATGCAAAGAAGTTATCCAGATGGTGTAAACACTATATTTATCACTAATAAAAGCAGTTTTGTATCACATAATGTACAAAGATGACATTAATGATTATATCCATGTCATATTGATCAGCATGTCTTCTCATCAGGCTTCTGCAGTGTAGGAGCACCACATATTTATGTAATAATAGCACATATAGCTGCTGTTATGGCTATCAACAAATTAGTGAAAACAAAGTTATTATTAAATAAGTGAAGCAACTGAATGATATAATAAACAGCAACGAACATACCTGCTCCTGCGACGTCGCCCTCGTCCACTACCACCCCTTCTGGGGCAGTCGTAGGCATAGTGTCCCCTCTCCCCACACTCATAGCAGCTGTCATTTGTGTCAAATGGCCTTCTTGAGCCACCCCTGCCACGCCCGCCACTCATGCCGCCGCCGCCGCCACCACCACCACCGCCACCGCCATCCCAGGGTCGCGACCGCCTTCGGCCCCTTGATGCTTCGACGTGAACACGTGAACCACACACATTTCTACAACATGTCACAAAGTGGTTTGAGTAGAATTAGTCTGGCTCAAAATTAAAGGGTTAATCAATAAACTAGGCAGGAATTCCGTTGTTGCGGCCATCCTTTAGGTGCTTGAATGTAAAATATTGCATTAGGGCCATCTTGCGAACAAAGCGCAAATCATATTATTGACTGGCTAACAAATTCTATTTGATTAGTTATTACACTAATTTGACGACTAGGTACACCAAATTTAGTATGAGTAGAACAGGTTTAACCTAACTGATAATGTGGTATCATTGTAAGTCATTTTTAGTGACATTAGGAGTTAGTATTTATTTTTGAATGGAATATTTGTTTTACTAAAATAATGTATTAAGTTGAGGGCGTTAAGATATATTATTATCGTTATTACTGTCTCGATTCGTGGATTCTGGTGATATTAAATTTATATTTTTTAACACCAGATGACCGTAATTGTCAGCGTGTTATCTTGTCTCCAAGACATGGGACTTATTCTCGACGTGTTTTGTCACCCGTGTCTTGAAGTTGTAACTTCGTCGATTATTTAAATGCAGACAACCATGTTTAAAGATAGCCACTACTCGAAAACGGCCATATCTCTGTTAGTGCTGAACATATCTTAGCAAAATTTGGAGTACTAATTAGTTAAATTTGGAGTACTAATTAGTTAATTTGAAATATTCAAACACTTTCAAATACTTGTTCAAATACATTGGACGTGATTATCAATAAATGACAACTTAAAATTATTCTTGTTTGAATTCTTAAGAGTTGAGCAATTTTACTACGTCATTTGGCAATTCACCACTTTTCCGCTCAGAAATAATGGCAAGGTAATGCCATTATGTGAGAAGTCATTGAGATCACTGTGTGAGAAGCCAACATCACCTTACTTGTCAGTGATGCAATTAACAAAAAGGAGACTCTGTTGCACTGGTCTGTCTTTTGATCATAGTTTCCAAGCCAGAGCTAACCAAACTACCTACCTGGTACCTAACCAATGTGGCAGTGGCTGCTAAGGCCAGCTATTGTGTATAATATTTGCTTGCTGACTGTGGGTTAAGAAAGATGGTGGCTTCTCAAGTCAAGCAATATATCTTACCATGGTTGTAAATAGCATCATAAGAATTATGCCAATAAACTACATATCTGAATATAAGACTTGCTTTTGTTTAAGCTATATTGTAATGTAGTCTGAAAGTAAAAAGTATCTGAAATACTTTCCAATGCATTTGTATTAAAATAATTTTGCATTTCAAAGTATTTGATTCCCTCAAGAGTATTTATATTAAAATACATTTCAATGTATTTGACCACATGGATTCCCATATTAAACCCCTTGTGCTGTGTCATATGCATCCTTGTTGCACCTGGACCTTTGTCATAAGTCAGTCACATTTGGTGCAGCCAATCCATGTGCCAAATTTGTGACATTTACCAATTTCTCGTTATAAGCATCATTAAAAACAACTACACAAATTTTACCAGTTTTAATTTGTATCAAAACTGTAGGCTTTCTATACAGTACATGCTAGTGTTCCAAAAATTATAAGTAACAAAGTAAATGCAGACAGAGAAATAATACATATATATATATAGAGATATTACAATGCATATCTTGAAACATTAGCCAATACTCCGTGTTTGTTTCATCTAAATGCTGATACTTTGGAAAGTTTTGCAACACATGGTTGGTTTGGAATATCTTCAGACTTCAGGTATAATTATTTAAGTCCATGATATAAAACATAGTTACACGGAATAAAATAAAAATATCTTACGAGCCATCCAATCCTCTGATGGCATCTTCGGCATCTCGTGGATCTTCAAACTCGACAAAGGCAAAGCCAGGAGGATTGCGCGCCACCCAAACATTTCTCAAGGGTCCATAGTAGTTGAATGCCCTCTCCAGATCCTTTTCTGTGGTACTCCGTGCCAAGTCACCAACATATACTTTGCACTCCCTATCTTCATCTCTGTACCGAGACATATCTGTAACATGAATGTTGCAACATCTTTATTAAAGTAAAACTGATAACAGCCATGAACAGTTCCTAACTACATACACACAGTTGCCAATCATTCACTTAACAGGCATAAGTTATCAGCAGCATGTATCTACTAGGTACTAACACGGAGTGAGCATATCTGTCTCCCAGATTTGTTGTGAAAAAGAAGTTGATCTCCCAAATTGTAGGCTTTTGGGTACAGTTTGTTGATGAACCTCAAGGGAGTGCAGTTGGTGGTTTTGGGAAGGTGGTGGTCAGACCTGTGTTCAATTCACTCGTATCAACTCCAATTCAAGTGAATTTATAAAGGATCAATTCCAATTCAATGTACTCACAAAAAGGATCAATGCCAAATTTCCAATCCAATTACTTATATTCAATATTACCTGTTTTGTTGCGACTTATTAAGTTTCTACACATTGATGGGCAACGGAGCCCAGTGAAAATCCACTGAAGGAAACAATAGCCCTTTAATTTCTTTAATAAAGCATAATCCAGGAAGTCCATAATAAGATGCCTGTTTTGTTCTCAGAAGAGAGTGCTAAGCAGGCATTGTGTCTATGACTGCAATCTGAGTGTTCTGATGGGTTATGTTGATTCAAGTCAGACAACCTGCTCCAGTATAGTATGGTACCACCTTGTGGCCTGGCAAAACAAAGGGGGTGCTGAACTCTGAACATTGGCAAATGATAATTCACCCCATCAGCAAACAGTCAATTTGGTCTCCGGTCGCCTTTTAGTGGTGATTCCGATTAGAACTTAGCAGCTCTGTTCAATGCTGCTAGTAAAACTGGGGAACAGGACATAGGGACTGAGAGAGAACAGAGCAGCTAGACCAACAATTTCAGCCCATGTTTTGTCTGGTGACAAATCCTCTCGTGCATATAAATACTGGTAATTCTGCTGTTGGTTGTTTTATTTTGGTCTTTGACAAAAAACACCCAAAAACATTACAATTTAACTTATATTTTATAATTTATACATGTCAATTTATATAGAAAAACATCAATTTATTTTCTGGTTTGATTAATTCATTCATCTTACTTTGCAGGATTCAATTAAATTTCATGCATTTTGTTGAGCAATTCAATTCCAATTCAGTTAGGAATTGAACCCGGGTCTGGTGGTGATGCAGTAGGTTTGTTGGTAAGCTTGAATGGGAAGTGCTGTTGGAGTCCCCAACTCCCAGGCCAAGGGAGTGTATCATCATCCTGATTTTTCTGCCACACTTTGGGGGTTGCGAGGAGGTAGGAATTGCTTTTACCAAGAAAAGAATATATATAGTCAGACATATCGAGAACATTCACTATGAAAATTTAAGATACACTAAACCTAGCCTAAGTCGGATCTTCGCTCAACTTGGACAGAATTCCGACTAACGGTTGATTTGTAATGTATTTCCCATAAAATATTCCTCTAAGTCGGATCTTCGCCTAACTCGGGAATAACTGAGTCGATCCATTTGATCCGAGATAATGTGTTTTTCCTCGCCTAAGTCAGATCGTTGTATTCAACAAAATCACTTGGTTGCGTGGAGTATATGTACCAGATGAACTAAAAAGGAAAATGGCTATTCCAAAATATAATCCAGGCAGCAACAGCAACGTACATAGCCGTCACATCTTCACTCATCTAATACAACTAGCATCACCAAACCAATGGAGGTTGGTATAACCGAGAACATGACATTCCATTACCGGTACATCCTAACCACCAAGAGAGGCACCAGAAGGAGTCGCACCATTTTATCATGAAATTGAACTATGTTGGACGTCGTCATTGCCCTGAAACCAGTGTGGAACAAACTGAAACTGGAAACACTTCTAAATTCCTACAAAAACGGGATTCGTCTAAGGTGTTGAGCATCAAGACAATGATGAAAACGAAGCAGCTCCTTCGTCCAGAATCATAAACATATGGAATAAGCTCCACGAGATGTATGGAGATGCTGGTTGCACCATGGAAGACTGTGTTGGTGTGTGGACAAGACAGCAGCCAACTTTGGCTACTTCAAATAACAAGCAGATCATTGAAACCATAGAACACCCTGAAGCAGACAGTTGGTTTACTGAGAGATGATCAAGACGACGAAGTCTCGGTGTCTGAAGATAAAATAACAAAACTCAGTGGCACACATGCTGCTTTATGGATGGTAATTAAGACTCTCGTCTGACGCTCGTGAAATTAAAGAGTTGACTGACAAGTAGAGGCCATTACCATGAGATAGAAGATGACCGACATTTACAATCAATCAGAATTACTAAGCTATAAACTTAGAGATCTGTGCCAAAACGAAGCACAAAACTGTTCTAATACCGCATAATGTTGTATGTTTCAAGATTTATTCAGCTTTTAGAGGGTTGCCTTTGGCACTGGGATATGTCATCTTCGGCTAAGTCGGATTTTCATGTAACTCAGATTAATTTACTTGGTCCAATTGAATCCATCTTAGGCGAGGTTTACTGTAGATAATAAAACAACCCCCCCAAATTACAAATGAATAAAAAACTTAAAACAAATTAATACAAATGAATAATTAAAATAAGATCCATACCCCTACCTTATCTAACTATGGAGGATCTAGATTTGTAGCACCCTTGCCTTGAAGGTATCAAGGACAAGGGTATTGGTAGCCCACATTGGTAAAAGTTAAAACAGTTAAAATGGCAGTCAAATAATGACCAAGATGGTCACGCCCTAGTGACCTTTTCATCATCACTGACATCAGCATGATCATCAGTTTCAAATTACATTTTAGTAACACTATCTAATCTAGTAATAATCTACTATCTGACTTATTTGTAAAATTTAGATTTTTATGCGATCGTCCTGGATAAAGCCAGGCTACATAGTGATGTAGTATTATTGTGGTGCAAAAAATATTTTATTGCAAGTTAAAACAAACGCGCAACACTGACTTTCAAAATCAGCTTCGTCGCGTCGATTCCATCGGCGTCGAAGGTGAACAAGTTCAACGACACAAAATGGAGGCCGGTAAATGTAACAAAGAAATTACAAAAATCAGTCAAACGACATTAACTTAGTGGTAATAGAGTTGTTAACATTGTGCTACAATCCACACTGGTGATCTATACCGTAATTACCTGTACAAATTTCGCTGTATTCTTGAGGGATATCAACTTTACCAAGCACACATTCGTACGACGCTACCTATCTGAAAAACGTCTACCCAAGATGCCTTGCAACTTGCAAAATATTGTAATTTATCATTCATAGATGGCGACAGCATCGGTTCCACTTTGCAGGACGGATATGGGGTAACACCACATTAAGGATTCGTCCGCCATTACCAAAAGAGTGCCCTTGAAAACACCGTTTTGGTGTCATATGTGAAATTTTTTCGAGCACTTTGGCATGGCACATGTCAGTCCAGTGAATACTGAATGTACTACTGCATTAGATCTTTCACGGGGTAGCAATAAACATACGCTAGTTGCTCGCGTATTCGCACAGTGGCTATTTTGCAGAACGCACCAATATTTCAAAATCCATCATCAGATTGGTGCGAAATTGAGGGGTGTCAGGTTTGGGTGGATTTTTCTGAAAACTGAGGTATGAGAATTTTACGAGTTTTCCACAGCACTTGTGTCAATGGAGGATAAATATGCTGTGAAATTTTAAAGAACATTTTTCGTCAAATTTAGCAGGAAATGAAGGAAACGTTATAATGGCCGCCTATGTAAAATTTAAATGTGGTCTTACCCCAAATTAGAAATACGCCCGTTTTATCACAAAAACTGCCAAAATGTGATTTGAGCGACGGGTGATGGTTTTTCGGCTGTATTTGGAAGTTGGTGTAGACCGGAATACCGTGCAGCTATTGCACACCGTTAGTATTATATATAAAAGAAGTTTTAAAAGTAATTAATAAGCCAGTTATTAGGTGATATGCATGGAAAATAAAGTGATAATTTTTGTGGTGTGAAAGTTAAAAAGTACATTCCAAGCATGTTCTATGATAGTGAGTACCACGAAAGCTTGTGTAAAAAGTGTATATGTGTCAGGGTGTGGAGTTTCTTTTAAATGTACATCATGTGCAACAATATTGATATATTTCCAGTAGGATGAATTTCGCCTTAGTTATATCATTTATAGTTTTGTAAGCGACATCTATATATATATGCGTGTTTCTTAATCCCAATACTAACGTGGGTGTCTCTGTTGTTCCAACTTGTCCTTCCTAATTATATGGCACTTACATATATCATAATTGGAAGGGACAATAAAGCAATAATGGGCAAGCAGGCAACATTTTGATTCCACCCACCCCCCCTAACGCGGCCCTAATTTTAGTGAAATGTTGGCCACCATAGAAAGCAAGTTGTCCACACACTTCTACTAATCAGGCATCTAGCACCTATTTTTATAGCAACATCCATACACTAACTGAGACAACAAGAACAATTGAGAATCTACATAAATATACCCCGAATGTAACAGAGAATATCATAACAGTGTGTGACTCTCCAAATATGCAGCGACCGCATTGATCCAAATTAGTTCATTTTAGCCATAAAAATTAAAACTGGTCACGTAAGAGAAGTGTCATATGTTGAAATTGTATACATGGACTGGCATGCTATCATTGTCAGCGATCATGTACTTTTTAGCTGTAATATAACCGAATCATACCGAAGTTTGCACAAGGCAAGGCAGCTTAAACTAACTGTAGGCTGACCTCAACTACTCTGACAAGAAGCTGTTTTTATCACTGGTATTTTGTACGTTATATCCGTATATTTAACATCACAAATGTGTGTTAGTACCCTTGTAAGACGTTGGCGATGTTTGAATAAAACATGATTAGGACAATGGACTCGTTGACGTACTTGGAGATATACTGGGTGCCACAACTGTCAGCAACCTTTATCACGTGTCTTGGATGTTCTTGTCAAACGTTTGTTTCTTTCTGAAATTAACTATTTTGTCAGTAGTATCTGTTGTTTCCAATAATGTGTGTACATCAGCGAAATATATAGTGGCCAAGTAATTGACGTGTGGCGATGTTTGGACACTCTGTATCAAGCAGAGATCTGCGCCTGTGTAAAAGTATGATTATTTTAAGGGGGGTTAGGATGACAATTTGTGTGACGCAAGATATACGTTCCACTGGGCACCTCATTTTTGGTTTCATAATGTACTATGTATATACCTCAATTTACACCCAGCATGTTAGCCCATGAATCTACAATATCATTGTAGTTACCATCAAAAGACGCCTCTGTGCCTTTCAATATTGTGAATATCGTTGAAATGCCTGGCTTGTGTTTTTGACACCTACTGGTGTCGTACACGAGTGACATATAGTTCATGATTGCATCATATTTAGCATAGTTTGTGGGCATCACGTTATACAAAAATTCGTGAAGATTTGCAACGTGCATGTCCAATAAAATGCTACTAAAATAATGATTTTGGGTATTTGTTTGCCAAAAATGCAACATTTTATGAAAAATTACAAAAAAATATATATGCATGTTGGATATTTGTATAGAATGTTTGTAGTTATAAGGTTGACATTGGTCAATTCCAACTGACCTCACGGGCGTTTTCTGGTATTCATCTCCCTACATGAGGTAGCGAAGGGGTTTTGGGGCGCTTTGACGCTTTCCCCTTCTGCATAGGGTTTTAGTTTGGCAATTCATGGGTGAGTTCCACCACCTGTGTGTGGTTGGTTCCCCTCACCTTTGCTGTAATTTATTTATTAGAATTATATAGGCTAAGGCACTTCATGTATATATTGTATTGTATGGTTTAATGTTTGGCTTAATACAAAGCTCTGGTACAAACTTACATCTGCCTTGTTATTTACAGCAAACTAGCTACGATTCCGAGTCAGTAACACCACTACACTAACAGGGAACACTGTCCCACATAAATATATTTCTTTAATATTCTATATATTTTATTCCCATATCGGTAAGATACTGTGTTGGCCTGCATGCTGTGCTCAATACTATTTATATCAGGCAAACGTCGTATGTAATATAAAGTACCGAATAAGCATGTCTAAACCAACTCAAGGTGCTGTTTACCTCGGAGGTGTGCACAGTTTGATGACGCATATTTTAATTGTTATTGAGACAGTGTACATTTCCCTTTGTGGTTAATCTAGTTATATGTATAACTTGATAAAATTATAAATCTAACTTTCGTGAAGATTTGCAAGATTCAGGAGATCTATTTGGGGTAAGACCACATTAAGGATTCGTCCGCCACCGAAAGAGTGCCCTTGAAAACACCGTTTTGGTATCATGTGTGAATTTTTTTCGAGCATTTTGGCATGGCACATGTCAGTCCAGTGAATAGTGAATGTACTACTGCATTAGATCTTTCACGAGATAGCAATAAACATACGCTAATCGCTCGCGTATTCGCACAGTGGCTATTTTGCAGAACGCACCGATATTTCAAAATCCGTCACCAGATTGGGGCGAAATTGAGGGGTGTCAGGTTTGGGTGGATTTTTCTGAAAACTGAGGTATGAGAATTTTACGAGTTTTCCACAGCACTTGTGTCGATGGAGGTTAAATATGCTGTGAAAGTTTCAAGAAAATTGTTCGTCAAATTTAGCAGGAAATTAAGGAAACGTTATAATGGCCGCCTATGTAAAATTTAAATGTGGTCTTACCCCAGAAGAAATCACGACTCACGCGGCACGAAATGATGGCGGGGATCGAAACACCACCACCATACATGTTAAGTTTCAGAAATGCCAATCCAGGAGATTTATACGTAAATCAGAGGGTCTCAAAAATCGGGCATTTATACGTAAATCAGAGGGTCTCAGAAAATCGGGCATTTATACGTATATCGGAGAATCTTGGAAAACAGGCATTTATACATAAATTGGATTAAAATATAACAAAAAAAGGATACTTTCCATAGACATTAATAATCATGTTATAATTAAACGTCAAGTTTCCGAAGTGCCAATGCATGAGATTTATGCATTAATTGGAGGGTCTTGTAGTATCAGGAAATTTTGTGTAAATTGGGGGTCGCGGGGTATTATGGAATTGTGTATAAATCTGAGTAATTCATGTTATGAAAATGGTCACAGATCAGCTTTATTTCCAAATGCATTGCACATGTGCTCTTAAATCAATGGCACATAACAGCATGTTAATATGTGTTTAATGTGTTACATTAAATAAATTATATGTAGACATAAAATATTTAAATAAATTATATGTAAACTAAAATGTACGTGGCTTTATAGGTATGGTAGAAAGAAGAAAAAGTTTATTAATTTGATGTTCTAATCTAGGCATATGTGTTCATACATTAATATACATTTTTATGGTACAAAGAACCTTGCATATAGGCAGTAAATACATCTTCTTTTATTACAAATATTTTATTACATTATTACAAACATATACTATATTCACAAGTATAAGAACCAGAACTTAGGATTGTATTTTCTTCAAAGTTTGTAACCATGGCATGGGTGACTGAGGAATGCGTGATGAATTTACTATTTGTGACCTTTGGCCTGGCTGGTGGAGCATTTGATGTTATAAAATACATATTTTCATTTATAATGTGTTCCAGTACTAACAGTTACATATATGCATGGATTAAATAAAACGTGCACATAGAGTAGATGGATCGACTGACATTATTTGAGTATAGATTTAAACGGATTACATTTCGTTCTACAAGATCGGCAAGCTGACGGAGGGCGATAATATGGAACCCGCGGCCGCAAGCGCGGTTCACGGTGCTCGTCTAAAGCTTAAATATGCAATATCAACCACAGGCAAAACCCAAGAAGATTATAGTTATTGTTGTCTAATCAACGCAAGGGATGATTTAAACAACCCCTTTTCGCTTTGTTGTCCGAGCGGCCTTGGTCCAACGTCCCTATTCATGTGATTTAGCTCGGTGTCTGACCGATTGCAATTAAGTTAACTGACTGTCACTGGCACTGGTATTGACCACTTTCTGTTGACCCAGAAAAACATACTCGAGTCAGCCGGAAATAAAACCCAGTTAGGCCATGCCGAGTTTGGAAAATAAGATATACCAAAATTGTTTGGTTTCACCTAAAATCCAGGAGATTGTATCTCCTTTCCAGGAGATCGGGGGATTTGATGGATTTCCAGGAGTCCACCGGCGAATGCAGGAGACATGACCCGTATTGTCAAGTTTAAAGAAGAGGATCGGCTTTACATTCTGCCGTATACACGAAATTTATTATGTCACATGGTGGCCGGGATAATTGCAGGTACTGACTACGTCTACGTCGTTAGACTAGTACTAGTGACAGAGTAATGGGTGTTGTAGTGTCAGGCCAACTCACTGTACTAAGACTAAGTTAGTGTATTTATTTAGTTTAGTCTATCATTTACAGGGATAGGCCTATATACTAGACTAAAGTTGAGTAGTCTAGACGATGTCGACGACTAGCGTAACGTAGTGGTTTTGCCGTCCACCGACACGACTTTGTGTTTGTCTTTGACGTTGATCTAGTCAAGCTACTATACTGTGTAGGCTATAGCATGGCCCTAGGTATACCGGCTACTAATATTCATTCTAATGACGCCACAAATAGACAGTGATGTGACGCATTGTTATAATTTGTCATGTTTTTGTAGTCGGCATGCTGTTTTTTAAATTTACATTAAATCAGAATTACAATGTGTATAGACGCATTTGCATTACAGTTAAGCTTGTTCACGTTTGATTTCCACCAATGCTGGTTATGAACATCTACCTTACCTTGTTAACAGGTCTTTTCCTGACAATATCTCACACGGTTCAGAACTATTACTGATAGCAGGCCTATATTCCTGAAAATCAGTGTAAATGGGAAGATGGATTACTGACAGGAAGTTTTTGGGATAAGCAGGTCTGCATGACAATACCTGCCAGTATACACATCTCAGCAACCCTTCAATAGATGGTTTGAACATTTCTATCAGTTATTACTTCTGTGAAATGAGACTGCCAAACTATCTTTAAACATGTACTCGTTTCACCTGTTCAAGTGTTTTTGCACGCAGTTGCTGAATGAATTTCATGAACTCCAAAATGTTCACCTGTGATACGTTTTAAAGACCAGACAGATAAGATTTCATAATTAGTGTTACTGTGATGCTAACTGGAATCCCTGTCGACATCATCCATAGCCAACATATAGCCACGCCACTCGTGTTATATAATATAAGGTATTAATTATTTAAACAATTGGTGCTTTTTAGACGTCCTCAAGATGCCCACTGTATAATATGTCAAATGATTCTTTTCATTAACAGTGTACATGTGACTTATTCAGTTATTTTAAAGATGTGTCTGTTTGCTGCAGGTCGCGGTCGTATGGACGTGTCTCAATTCTGCTGCAGATTGGGAGTCTGCAAACTACACAGTGATAGGTTATGATCACGCTAGACTTCTCTTGGACGTCTCGGTCAGTAGAGTTACAACCAAAACTACACAGTGATAGATTGTAGTGACACTAGACTTATCTTGGATATCTCAGTCAGTCGTTACAACCAAAACTACACAGTGATAGATTGCAGTGACACTAGACTTATCTTGGACATCTCAGTCAGTCGTTACAACCAAAACTACACAGTGATATATTGCAGTGACACTAGACTTATCTTGGACATCTCAGTCAGTCGTTACAACCAAAACTACACAGTGATAGATTGCAGTGACACTAGACTTATCTTGGACATCTCAGTCAGTCGTTACAACCAAAACTACACAGTGATAGATTGCAGTGACGCTAGACTTATCTTGGACATCTCAGTCAGTAGTTACAACCAAAACTACACAGTGATAGATTCAAGTGACATTATACTTATCTTGGACATCTCAGTCAGTCGTTACAACCAAAACTACACAGTGATAGATTGCAGTGACACTAGACTTATCTTGGACATCTCAGTCAGTCGTTACAACCAAAACTACACAGTGATAGGTTGCAGTGACACTAGACTTATCTTGGACATCTCGGTTAGTAGTTACAACCAAAACTACACAGTGATAGGTTGCAGTGACACTAGACTTCTCTTGGACATCTCGGTCAGTAGTTACAACCCAAACTACACAGTGATAGGTTGCAGTGCCACTAGACTTCTGTTGGACATCTCAGTCAGTGGTTACAACCAAAACTACGCAATGATGGGTTGCAGTGACACTAGATTTCTCTTGGACATCTCAGTCAGTAGTTACAACCCAAACTACACAGTGATAGGTTGCAGTGACACTAGACTTCTCTTGGACATCTCAGTCAGTAATTACAACCCAAACTACACAGTGATAGGTTGCAGTGACACTAGACTTCTCTTGGACATATTGGTCGTTAGTTAGAACCAAAACTACACAGTGTTAAGTTGCAATGACACTGGACTTCTCTTGAACATCTCAGTCAGTAGTTACAACCAAAACTACACAGTGATAGGTTGCAGTGACACTAGACTTCTCTTGGACATATTGGTCGTTAGTTAGAACCAAAACTACACAGTGTTAGGTTGCAGTGACACTGGGCTTCTCCTGAACATCTCAGTCAGTAGTTACAACCAAAACTACACAGTGATACGTTGCAGTGACACTAGACTTCTCTTGGACATCTCGGTCAGTAGTTACAACCAAAACTACACAGTGATAGGTTGCAGTGACACTAGACTTCTCTTGGACATCTCGGTCAGTAGTTACAACCCAAACTATACAGTGATAGGTTGCAGTGACACTAGACTTCTGTTGGACATCTCAGTCAGTGGTTACAACCAAAACTACGCAATGATGGGTTGCAGTGACACTAGACTTCTCTTGGACATCTCAGTCAGTAGTTACAACCCAAACTACACAGTGACAGGTTGCAGTGACACTAGACTTCTCTTGGACATCTCAGTCAGTAGTTACAACCCAAACTACACAGTGATAGATTGCAGTGACACTAGACTTCTCTTTGACATCTCGGTCAGTAGTATACAACCACGACTAAACAGTGATATGTTGCAGTATCACTAGACTTCTCTTGAACATCTCGGTCAGTAGTTACAACCAAAACGACACAGTGATAGATTGCAGTGACACTAGACTTCTATTGGACATCTCGGTCAGAAGTTACAACCAAAACTACACAGTGATAGGTTGCAGTGACACTAGACTTCTCTTGGACATATCCGTCAGTAGTTACAAACCAACCTACACAGTGATAGGCTGCAGTGACGCTAGACTTTTCTTGGACATCTCAGTCAGTAGTCACAACCAAAACTACACAATGATAGGTTGCAGTGACACTAGACTTCTCTTGGACATCCCAGTCAGTAGTTACAACCCAAACTACACAGTGATAGATTGCAGTGACACTAGACTTATCTTGGACATCTCAGTCAGTCGTTACAACCAAAACTACACAGTGATAGATTGTAGTGACACTAGACTTCACTTGGACATCTCAGTTAGTAGTTACAACCAAAACTACACAGTGATAGGTTGCAGTGACACTAGACTTCTCTTGGACATCTCAGTCAGTGGTTACAACCAAAACTACACAGTGATAGGTTGCTGTGACACTAGACTTCTCTTGGACATCTCCGTCAGTAGTTACAACTCAAACTACACAGTGATAGGTTGCAGTGACACTAGACTTCTCTTGGACATCCCAGTCAGTAGTTACAACCCAAACTACACAGTGATAGATTGCAGTGACACTAGACTTATCTTGGACATCTCAGTCAGTCGTTACAACCAAAACTACACAGTGATAGATTGCAGTGACACTAGACTTCACTTGGACATCTCAGTTAGTGGTTACAACCAAAACTACACAGTGATAGGTTGCAGTGACACTAGACTTCTCTTGGACATCTCAGTCAGTGGTTACAACCAAAACTACACAGTGATAGGTTGCAGTGACACTAGACTTCTCTTGGACATCTCAGTCAGTGGTTACAACCCAAACTACACAGTGATATATTGCAGTGACACTAGACTTATCTTGGACATCTCAGTCAGTCGTTACAACCAAAACTACACAGTGATAGATTGCAGTGACACTAGACTTCACTTGGACATCTCAGTTAGTAGTTACAACCAAAACTACACAGTGATAGGTTGCAGTGACACTAGACTTCTCTTGGACATCTCCGTCAGTAGTTACAACCAAAACTACACAATGATAGGTTGCAGTGACACTAGACTTCTCTTGGACATCCCAGTCAGTAGTTACAACCCAAACTACACAGTGATAGGTTGCAGTGACACTAGACTTCTCTTGGACATCTCAGTCAGTGGTTACAACCAAAACTACACAGTGATAGGTTGCAGTGACACTAGACTTATCTTGGACATCTCCGTCAGTAGTTACAACTCAAACTACACAGTGATAGGTTGCAGTGACACTAGACTTCACTTGGACATCTCAGTTAGTAGTTACAACCAAAACTACACAGTGATAGGTTGCAGTGACACTAGACTTCTCTTGGACATCTCAGTCAGTGGTTACAACCAAAACTACACAGTGATAGGTTGCTGTGACACTAGACTTCTCTTGGACATCTCCGTCAGTAGTTACAACTCAAACTACACAGTGATAGGTTGCAGTGACACTAGACTTCTCTTGGACATCTCAGTCAGTAGTTACAACCCAAACTACACAGTGACAGGTTGCAGTGACACTAGACTTCTCTTGGACATCTCAGTCAGTAGTTACAACCCAAACTACACAGTGATAGATTGCAGTGACACTAGACTTCTCTTTGACATCTCGGTCAGTAGTATACAACCACGACTAAACAGTGATATGTTGCAGTATCACTAGACTTCTCTTGAACATCTCGGTCAGTAGTTACAACCAAAACGACACAGTGATAGATTGCAGTGACACTAGACTTCTATTGGACATCTCGGTCAGAAGTTACAACCAAAACTACACAGTGATAGGTTGCAGTGACACTAGACTTCTCTTGGACATATCCGTCAGTAGTTACAAACCAACCTACACAGTGATAGGCTGCAGTGACGCTAGACTTTTCTTGGACATCTCAGTCAGTAGTCACAACCAAAACTACACAATGATAGGTTGCAGTGACACTAGACTTCTCTTGGACATCCCAGTCAGTAGTTACAACCCAAACTACACAGTGATAGATTGCAGTGACACTAGACTTATCTTGGACATCTCGGTCAGTCGTTGCAACCAAAACTACACAGTGATAGATTGCAGTGACACTAGACTTCACTTGGACATCTCAGTTAGTAGTTACAACCAAAACTACACAGTGATAGGTTGCAGTGACACTAGACTTCTCTTGGACATCTCAGTCAGTGGTTACAACCAAAACTACACAGTGATAGGTTGCAGTGACACTAGCCTTCTCTTGGACATCTCTGTCAGTGGTTACAACCAAAACTACACAGTGATAGGTTGCAGTGACACTAGACTTCTCTTGGACATCTCCGTCAGTAGTTACAACTCAAACTACACAGTGATAGGTTGCAGTGACACTAGACTTCTCTTGGACATCTCAGTCAGTCGTTACAACCAAAACTACACAGTGATATATTGCAGTGACACTAGACTTATCTTGGACATCTCAGTCAGTCGTTACAACCAAAACTACACAGTGATAGATTGCAGTGACACTAGACTTCACTTGGACATCTCAGTTAGTAGTTACAACCAAAACTACACAGTGATAGGTTGCAGTGACACTAGACTTCTCTTGGACATCTCCGTCAGTAGTTACAACCAAAACTACACAATGATAGGTTGCAGTGACACTAGACTTCTCTTGGACATCCCAGTCAGTAGTTACAACCCAAACTACACAGTGATAGGTTGCAGTGACACTAGACTTCTCTTGGACATCTCAGTCAGTGGTTACAACCAAAACTACACAGTGATAGATTGCTGTGACACTAGACTTCTCTTGGACATCTCCGTCAGTAGTTACAACTCAAACTACACAGTGATAGGTTGCAGTGACACTAGACTTCTCTTGGACATCCCAGTCAGTAGTTACAACCCAAACTACACAGTGATAGATTGCAGTGACACTAGACTTATCTTGGACATCTCAGTCAGTCGTTACAACCAAAACTACACAGTGATAGGTTGCAGTGACACTAGACTTCTCTTGGACATCTCAGTCAGTGGTTACAACCAAAACTACACCATGATAGGTTGCAGTGACACTAGACTTCTCTTGGAGATCTCCGTCAGTAGTTACAACTCAAATTACACAGTGATAGGTTGCAGTGACACTAGACTTCTCTTGGACATCTCAGTCAGTAGTTACAACCAAAACTACACAGTGATATATTGTAGTGACACTAGACTTATCTTGGATATCTCGGTCAGTCGTTACAACCAAAACTACACAGTGATAGATTGCAGTGACACTAGACTTATCTTGGACATCTCGGTCAGTCGTTACAACCAAAACTACACAGTGATAGATTGCAGTGACACTAGACTTATCTTGGACATCTCAGTCAGTCGTTACAACCAAAACTACACAGTGATAGGTTGCAATGACACTAGACTCCTCTTGCACATATCAGTCAATGGTTACAACCACAACTACACAGTGATATGTTGCACTAACACTAGACTTCTCTTGGACATCTTGGTCGTTAGTTATAACCAAGCAGTGCTCATTAAAACATGAACATGGATTTATTCACTTGTAGCCATGAATTACAGCTGCTGTGTAAGTTTACCAAGATGACATGTTGATGTGATAATCTGCAGCGCGTAGTCTATACAAGTGTACTTGTCACTTGTTTTTATTACTACGATTACGTGTGCCATATAGGATGTTATACAGTGTACTTTGTTTTGGATATTGCTGAATACAGAGATTACTGGTAGTTCCAGTTTTTGATAACGGATCGTGCATTCATTGCCAAGTTTTATTGCAGCACTCGTTAAAATATTTTCTGTACCTAAAAAATACTTATTATTCCAGACAATGTGCAGCTATACAGTATAGTGTAACTGGCCGTTCTATTCACAAACTCGGTTAATTACTTATTATTCCAGACAAATGTGCAGCTACACAGTAGAATGTAACTGGTCGTTCTATTCTAACACTCGGTTAATCCATTTACATATTGTAAGAACATAGTAATAGTAATTGTTACGTCCTCTAACTTGATATTGTATTCATAGATGGACACAGATTGAACTTCCAAATTTAATTCTCATCACTTTCCTTATACTCCGGTTCCACAACAACTAGGTCACCTTCCGGTTCAACTACCGTAAACAGGATGATACACGACAGTAATGTTCACATGTTGGTGTGTATTTGTGTGGCTTTATTATAATAATAATTTTACTATGTATTCATAATTTGATGAATTTTTTTTTTCTCAATTCAATTCAATGCTTTATTTCAAACACAAATACATATAATGATACATATATCGGTCCATATACCCCTACCACTGTTAAAGTGATAGTAGAAGCACATTATATAATACATAAAGTATACATGTAAAAAAAAAAGAAATAAAGAAAAAATAAGAAAATATGAAAACACATCTACACAGTACCACTGGCACTGCTCCTGCAGAAGGTCGTTGTGTACATAAAGGGACTTAACCCATCGCATTCTAATCCAGGAGATCCACCTGATATCCGTACCTAGTACCGTTACTGCTAGAGAGTTTTCTGATTTGTCTAAACGATTCATAAATTTATAAACAAGATTTCGAATGACTGCTTTACAGTCCAGGACAAGTCTTTCTGCAAACATGCCTGAGGCGCTGCAATATCTCGGTAATTGAAATAGTCTTCTGAACACATTGTTATAACAAATGTAATTTGAGGTTACTGCAAGCATAAGTAATGTTTAGTGCAATAAAAGAAGTGTGGCGACACATATTTGTCAGGAAATACTAATCACCAGTTTATTATATAGTAATGTTGGAAGGACTTTGATGTAGTTGATTTATATTTAACATTTTAACAACACATGGATAGTTTATGTTTAAATGTGCATAACTCGTGCAGCATTTGTAGACCAATGACAATTGAACAGTATTCCATTTTGAACCACTGAGTGGACACCACTGTTTTGGTTTTGGTGTATGCAATTGCAAAGTTCCGAGTTGCAAATTGTGTGCAATGGAATACCACTTCATGAAAGTTAGTGTTAAATATTGATTGTTGTAATGTAATAAACAGTATGAAACAATTAAGCTGTGTTTATGTTGGCTTGGGGAGCAGTTGCAATACAGAGGAATCTCACTATAATTAAGCACCTGGTAGGAATTAAGAACGTATAATTATATCTGCTTACGAAAGAACTTCTTTGAAGTACCTGTTTAGTTCAGGCCTTCACTGTGCTATATACCCTTGGATATAGGACCAGTTTGACCAAATAGTGGCAATGTTCCTTATAGCGAGTGTCCACTGTATTCCCTCCCTTCCTCTCTTTCCTTCTCTCTCCCCCTCTGTCTGTCCCCCTCAATTATCTCCCCGGGCCCTCTCACCAACACCAATAAAATCCATACACACAATTCTGCCGTCTTCGCTCACGGAAATTAAAATATATTAAAATGGATGACACTGTAAAGGTATCAATTTCCGTACTATTTGCTAGCTGTAGCACAATTTGTCGGGGCAGTACTGGGTAAACCCGCAATCGTACGCATAATGTCCTCTTTCACCGCACTCGTTGCAACGGTCGCTCGGATCGTAGGGTCTTCTTCCTCTTGGTGGGCCACGGTAACGATTCATCCAAGGCTTGGCACGCACCTGCCCAGTTGACATTTCAACACGCACTCTCCCATCCTGTCCCCTTCTCTACAGGTCTCACACAAGAATCGTAATCAATACTAGACAGGGTCAATTTGTACTGAAACGAGTCATGCGAAGAGCAACAATCTAATAGCACAGACAACTTTAAGGCCAGGTACGGTAGGTAGATAGGATTATTTATCAAACGGTGCAAATTGTGCAATTTGTTCTGCTCAAAATATGGAATGGGTCATACTGAGTAAAAACTATATTGAACTTTTTTGTCCAGACCGCCTGTTTCCATGGTAACAAAAAAAATGGCCAACAATACTGGCAAATTTGGAAACACTGCCATTCTTTTTTGACCATATAATTTTTGCAAATCCATGTTCTGTACACATTCTATTATGAAATGATCAGAGCATTTTTCCATGTGTTGTTTTAATTTGTGAAATTTGTTTTGGTAAAGTGCAAAAAAACCTAGATGTTTGGCAACAAATATGCTTATATCTTTCAAGATATTGGTGATTTAAAAAAGTGTCTGATCATTTCACACAGCAGAATGTGCTGAATGCAACACTGATAACCTTATTTGTATGGCACAATTACTCGCACAGATATCCCGTAAACTTCACGCCACGGTCACGGAGGAAGATAGGCGTCGCCGGAAGGTATCCCTCCCCAAACCAATTCCGTTCGATGGGCCAAACCAGTTTTAGTAGCACTGCTAGTCTCTGACCGAGTCTGAGATTGATAATGTACACTGCAGTGTTGGCTAGACGGCCCTGCCCAAGTCTAGGCCAAGCTCCACTCTAGCCCAGCCCCGCCCCCAGGATGGCAGGATTTCGAATTTCCACACAAAAATGAGGTTTTTAAAGATTTGCATGATTTTTTTACCATATAAAACCTTAATTACAACAACATACATATAAGAAATCTTCAGCAGACATCCATAAAATTTACCCTCGATTACCTGCTGCGTAATTAATTTGAAGTTTCGTACAAATGCGATTTGACCTTATTTAGGGATACCAGTGCAACATTCGGGTAACGCTCGATTCCTAAGCAATAAAATTAATGTATATTAATATATATAAAATTACTGGTTTTAAGACATATAATACTGAATATAAAAATAGAAACACTAATACTAATTTTAAGACAAATAATACTAAAAATATAAAATAAAGTCCGTCTCGACGAAACAATATAAATTAATTAAAATGTCTACAAAAAAGATGAGTCTTAATTTAAAGACTTCCTAAACCTAGTCAATGTCCCTGATGCACGAATGTCCATTGGTAGTTCAATCCATAGTCGCGGTGCTGCTGCGCCAAATGCCGAGTCGCCGATGCATTTCTTCTTGATGCCTTGGTGCAGTGTTGGCGCATGGTCCTGGCGTAGATGTCCATCACGCTCTCGTGTTCTGCCAGATAAGACGGCGCCAAACCATGAATACATTTGTATTATACTGGTGTTATGAGGTCATGTCTGCTGGTATTTATAAAGTTGTACCTTAATTAGTGTTGGTGTTGCATGGCTGCGCTCAGTATATACTGACACCAACATAACTTATGTAATATAGTGGGCCATCATCTGCCGATAATGAACAAACAGGCTGTTCTTTATTTAACAAGATTGCCACCCAGAAAATTAACTCTATATGGCAGGTGGACAAGGAAGCCTTTTGGCTGATCGAAAGTCCAACCCTTTTTATCTACGTGTATCCCGCCCTTATGAGGTGTGTGTCGATTTTATTTTTAAACATTATAGTACGCACTTTGAACTTCCTCGCTATAGTTACAACCGTGATTTTCGGCGTAGTCCAATTAAAAAGTGACGTCATTGATTCACGGGCCTTCTTCCGAGCCGTCTCCCTTTCGCCAAGACTTTTTTGTGCAGAGGTACATATAGTACAAATAAACACGAATCGCTTCCTTCTTTTTATGACCATTTCTTTGCTTATTATGCCATTTCTTGCAGTTTGCAGCATTGTGTGTACTCATGTTACGTGGCTGCTAGACTATCACCATACAATTTCTGGGAAAAGATTAAGTAAACAACAGCCAATTATCCTTTCTGAATGTCCAAATTATAGCCCAAATATATAGATAATCATATATACTCAAACTCAGACTATCCACATCTATTCACATAACTATTAATTCTTAAAACAAATGTGATGGTAAGCGTTGAAGAGCGTTTGGAAGTTCGAAGACACCATATTTTTGCATTGGCACATCTTTTGAAATTGTAGCCATAATGCACCCAAAATCTACACCATGACAGACAAGTCTGGTGTCAGAGTGAACCTATAGCATATACACAATGTAAAGCGCAAAGCAGGTGCTGGCAACCTTTTGGAATGGATGGCCGTATAAATGACTTGGACTAAGCCAGCGGACCACACATTTCTGGTGGGCCTATTAGGGATGCGATGGGTGCGTACGCACTCCACCTATCCCCCACCGACACACACTCACACACGGTCGAGGGAAAGGAGTTCCGCTCGAGAGAAAAGAGTTGCGTTTGAGGTCTCAAGACGGAGTAGTTTTTTGGAGGGAGCCTCAAGGTGGATGTAGTTGGACACATCAAGTGAGGTCTTGACTAAAGTGTAAAGAACGCATGAAGGCATAGCTACTCAATCATGTGCCCCACATCTAGCTACAGACTTGTTCCTCTTGTTTCTTGTGCAGCACGGCTCCTTCTGAAGAAACGAAAGTGAGACCATGCGTCGCCTATGTTGCAGGAATTCTATTGGCTCCCGGTAAGATCTCCGGCTGCATCCTGCTGAAGGACTTGAGCGTTGTCACTCCAGTGATTCCACCATTTGTTCTTCAGTACTCTGGGTTTTGTCTGCATTTGCCTGCAAGACTCGCGGTAAGCTATTGTGTATTCCATCATACACCATTCGGCTGTGAACGCACAGTGTCATATGCAACAAACCGTTCCTGGTGTTTCCGAGTTGGTTTGCAAGTACGTAGAGCGAGGTGTCTATGACGCAGTCCCTAAATGTCTGCACTTGCTTTCTAACTCTTCTCTGATAGCTTAGCTTCGTGTAGAGCATTTTAAAGCTTAGCTTATTATCTATAGCTGCTTTAGGGCACAACAATATTGGATCAATGTAATAAAAATGGCATGAGTTGTTGAACTATAGATGTATGTTATTGAATGAGTAGTCATCGCATTATACCACTCACTATTGAATACGCCATTCACTATTACATAGGCTACACCTTTCGTAGTTGTGTTTTTATGTAAGAATAAGAGCGATATGCTCCCATTGGTGGCAGAAAATAAAAAGCAGTACATGAAGATGTGGAAATCGTTATTATGATACACATCATGTACACTCGATTATGATACACATCATGTACACTCGATTATGATACACATCATGTACACTCGATTATGCAAATTCATTACTCTATGGTCTTCCGCAGACGACGCTGCAGCGTTTGCTACGTTTACAAAACTGCGCAACCCGCCTCGTCTGCCGTACGAGGAAGGACGACCACGTCACTCCAGTGCTGCAGCACCTGCATTGGTTACCTATCTGTGTGCGCCCGACATGTAAAGTGCTTGTGTTTGTGTACTCTGTGATGCATAACCGGGTACCGAGTTATCTCGCGGAGTTACTAAACCGACATCAACCGAATCGGCAACTGAGATCTGCGTCTTTGCCGCTACTGTCAGTACCGGCTTCGGAGACGGTCACTCACGGTGATCGCCGTTTTGCTGTAGCTGCAGCCAGTCTATGGAACAGACTGCCGGACTGTGTCAGGTCGGCAAAGACACAGCCACAGTTCAAAACACTTCTTAAAACACACCTTTTTAGAGCAGCGTTTGTGTAATATAATCACGTGGACTTTACAAAATCCACTTACCCATATTTTAAATAACAATTATTATTATTTTTAAATTATTTATTACATTTTAATTCATTTATTTATTTTATATTGTTTAATACTTATCATATAATGTTTAATTGTTTGTACATGGAGGTATAATAATTATGCAATGAATGTTTTAATTATTATTTTATAATTAGTTTTGTTTCTATCTAGAATACAATTCTAAATAGTTACGTGTACATGCATGTAAAGCGCCTGAGAGCAATTTGATCGATTCGGGCGCTATACAAATAAATGGTATTATTATTATGCATAAGTGTGTATAATCCAACTAATATAATAATATCAACTTGTGCGAATGACAGTTGCGTCGCAATCCACATGTTCTTTGTTGTAACAGTGTGCCCGGTGTGTTGTTACAACTAGACCCGTGGGCGGGGCTAGTTGTTACAGTCGACCGTGCTTGGGAAACTTCACATATCTAACTAATTATAATGCATAATGCACAATTTTATTGATACGAATACTAAGTTAAATATATCCATTAAAATGCATCTATCAAACTGTTAATTAAAAGTGATTTTAATTAAAATGTTAAGAACTAGTCCCGGCCTCCCCTATGTGTATACCTTCTTCTTCGTCGTCGATCACTCTAACACAGGAACGCCTGTCGCCCTCACAAATGATGCTGTCTTAAATCTTCTCGTTCAAGGGGATGTCGTCTGGCCACGCTTGCCGCCTGTGGCCATCCTGTAGTGGGCAGTGCTGAAGTAGGTGCTCACTGGTCATCGGGCCGGTTTCACAGCAGCACATCTCGGACTGGCCGATCTTCAATTTGTTGTAGATATGTGCTTTCATTCTGTTGTGTCTTGTCCGGAGAATGAATAGGATGACCTGGTCAGCTCTGCAGAGGTGGTGGAAGCTGTCAGTCTTGTTGTGCTTATGTATACCTTATTTGTAATACTGTTTTATTTTACATGATGCACGGTATTGGGAGCATAAACAGTAACACATAATATATATCTATTATGTCTGTCTTTCTGTCAGTGTGTGTGCGTGCGTGGGTGCGTGCGTGGGTGCATGCGTGCGTGCGTGCGTGTGCTTGTAAGTGTATGTGTATGCATATATATATATATATATATATATAAATGTTCTGTTCTATCACGTCTGTGACATAGGTCGGAGACATGATAGAACAAATCAGAAGACAGAAGTGAACCTGGGCAGGGCACATCAGCAGACTACGTGATAACAGATGGACATTGCGTATCACAATCTGGAGACCTTACGACGGGAAACGATCTAGGGGAACTAGACGAGTACTGGAAGAGCACCATCTGGCAGAGGATAGCGCAAGACAGGCAGATTTGGAAACATTTTATTTATAACATTTATAATACATGATAATTGATAGTGAACGTTGATTGATCTACGGAGAGCTATACTAAGACCTAAAAGATTGCTAACGTACAGGCCACCATAACAAATTATATGAAGATGCTTCATTAACTGACCAACTAATACTGATATCATCACTAATTGTAAATTCAAGATTAAAATATAGTGTAAGCTATGTATCACACGGTAATAAAATGGTCTAAAATACAAGAGAACGGTTACGAATAATGAATCGATACAAAATACCGATATCAGTAGATAATACAACGTTCTCTATATCACTCTAACTTTGCCACAACAAATATGTAAGAATACTGATATCAACAGCTAACACTTAACAGATAACACTAATAACTCTATCTCACACTAACTTTACCACAACCAATTAATACTAAACGAACAAAACTAACTTACATTAAATAACATTGGTTAACATTTCGAAATTCTAAGTAAAAATAATTGACACATTTAAACATTATGCAATGATGTATAGCCTATAATGGCTACGAGAGACAACACGATTTGCCAATGCCTCTCATCATATGCATACACTTCCAAACAGGGATAGATAGAGAATGCCGTTAACAGAAGACTTGTACATCATGATCCAAACGGATGCGAATCAGTCGGACATCTCAATATTCAGCACCAGACTAACAAGTATGAATATGGTCATGGGTAGTGTTAGGATCAGCGCCGCTGCACAGATCACGTATATGGTTCTTCCAAACCGAATCGTCTGAATTGTTATAGACGGACATCACCTCCAAGTTCCCTAATTAAATTCATCTGCGCTGTTGTCTGAAGATGTATCTTCACAGTAACGAACAGTATCCGTGCAGAGGCATAAACTGTGACAATACGGGGAACAGAAATGCCTAGTGTTAGTCCGTTCACGCGGTTTCACAACTAACTTACTACACAAACTTGTTGGAATATTTCTTATGTAACTCTGTCATAACATAATCGGTGAAATTACGAAACCATCGCTACCGGAGACTTCAATGCCATAGTTAGCTGATATTACTCACTGTGGCAAAACATTTTGGGTCATCATAGAATTTACAAGTCAAATTCAAACGGAGAATTTATTTTATCAATGTGAGCTGAATACAAACTCGTGATCGCATACCCAATATCAAAACACGGATACTTGATTGGATATATCATCACCAAGCAAAAACATTGTATGGACATATTGAGCATAAGAGTCACGAGGGGAGCCAACTGCTGGACAGATCACCAGTTGGTTAGGTGCAAATTGAGACTAAACCCGAGGAAACAACACTCTAAGCAGGCGTCTAGACCACCCCCAAAATTGCAATCGGAAAACTAACCGTTGACGACATAAATTATTAAAGCAACTACGAAAAAAACCTCGACAGTGCTCTACACGAAGCAAAACCATCAGAGACATTGTAACTCGAGTTAGAAAGCAAGTGACATACATTTAGGGATTGCTTCATAGACACCTCATTTTCCGTACCTGACAAACCAACTCGGAAATACCAGGACTGATTTGGTGTAATTGACGCTGTGCTTTTACAGCTGATTGATGACGAGAAAAGGCGTATGAGGGAATGCACTACACTAGAAATTCAAGAACGAACATTACAGCCTACAGTCAGCGATGCTTGCAGCAAGTGCAGGTTCAAACCAGAGCACTGGAGAACAAACGGTGAAGTGACAAGGCTCAAATACTTTAGCAATATGCAGCCACTGACAACTTGAGATCCTTCTTCAACTGCCTTAGAGTTATGGAACCCCTACAATGAGCATTTCCGTTTGTTTGATACACTGCCACATTAGTAACACGTATGGTATCCATATCATGCAATATTTCTTTGTGAAAGTCGATATCATCAGCTGGACAATGAACAAAGGAATCAGAATATATGCCAGGCGGTATTATAATGCCTTCGATCTACTTGCCAACTTTAATAGCTGATTTTGAACAATGGACGTATCAATGCGTCTGACACCTTAACAATTACCATGCATTTCCTGCAGCAAGGATTTTTATTCATACGGCTGTTGTTTCCCTCACCTTTGCTGTAAATTATTTATTAGAATTATATAGGCTAAGGCACTTCATGTACATATTGTATTGTATGGTTTAATGTTTGGCTTAATACAAAGCTCTGGTACAAACTTACATCTGCCTTGTTATTTACAGAAAACTAGCTACGATTCTGAGTCAGTAACACCACTACATTAACAGGGAACACTGTCTCACATAAAGGATTTTTATGCATACGGCTGAGTGTACACACGTACAGGATTCAAACCCGCGTTCTCTCAGTCAAGAGTCCGTAGCTCTTACCGCTGCGCTACTGCGCTCTACTGCAAAAACCGAAATGATTTAACTACTTTGCAAAGGCATGCACGGCCGGATTTCGGATTGACAATCAGCTTTAGAAAGACTAACATCATGGGTGAGTACATATATGTATGGCAGTGAGTCATGGACGCTGCACATGTACAGGAGAATCGACTGAACTCATTTCATATGCGCTGCCTGCGGCGCATCCTCGGGATCTCCTGGAAGGACCGAGTCCCCAAATACAAAGGTCCTCTCACGTGCCAAGTGAGCCTGCATGTGACCCTCTCAGGCAACGCCGCCTCCGCTGGCTCGGCCACGGAGAGCTGGCCACTGGCTGGAAAGAGAGCTGCAGGACGTCCCCATCTGCGCTTCAAGGACGTATATGCAAGTGATACTTGAAGGCACTAGACATGGATGACACTAGACAATCCCAGTGGTATATGTTGACGTCTAAAAGATGTCTTTTTGACGTCTAAATCGCGTCTAAAACACGTCAAATTTAGGTTGCTAGTGAAAGACTATTTTGCGTCTCATTTCTTACATAAATTTGTAGACGTCTGATAGATGTCTAAATGACGCCTTTTTTAGACGTCATCCATATGACCAAAAATTAACTGCTAAAAGATGTGTGCCCACTGGGATTGGGGGGAGCTTGCTGGAGACCGATCCACATGGAGTCAGGAATTAACTACACAAGGGTCTCAAAAGAGGAGAGGAGACTTTCCGCAGGCTAACAGAAAAAACACGCAGGAAAAAAACATCCAGGCTGAGAACAGAGCCGAGAGTGCCTTCAAGTGCCTTCAAGTGCAGCAAATGCAATGGACTGCCACTCAAGAATCGGCCTCTACCTACAGCCACAACACTGCCAACAGGAGCTCGCTGCCCAGCCAACAACTGATCTTCGACACCAGAGCGCAGATCCATAGTCTTACGAGACTGCAGGAAGCCTACTATTGTGGTTTGGAAGAAACTGTTTCCCAATATGTTTCATGTAAGAGCTGGTACTTATTTATAATATCGATTCAATTTCCAACAATTGTGTTAGATTTGTGTGAAAACAGCACATTCGAACTGTGTACACGCGTCCTGAATAAAACAGTCGCGGATGTATCCCTTTCTTGCTCATACAGCAACTAACATGGCCGACGTAAACAAATGCTTTGGCACACCGGCCTTTTTAATATTTTAAGTATCGCCTCTATTTATTTCTCATTTGTTTTATTTTGCATCACATCTCCAAGATTATGGTAGGTAGTTGATAAGATTGATACTCGATTTGTCTATTTGTATCTCATAAAAACGCAGTATGTAGATGCGTCAGGCGCGCCACACTCCCCCGTACTTGGCCATAGAAACATCGGCGTCGCGATATCAGACATCGTTATCGAGTGTCATGTTGTCGATTGCTGTGCAACTGGTAAGCCGTACACGGTGTGCCTCCTGGTTAACGTGTTGATTTGTTTAGTTTTCGACGAAGCTGGATGCTTAACTATTCCGTAAACTGAATTTAAAGGTCAAATTCTCTACTTCAGTCCAGAATCAGAAAGTCAAGCTTGTTGAAGTTTAACATTTAGGTATGTGGACAGAAATTTCAAACTTAACCAATGTCTAAACAAATAACACTGATGAAAAGAGCTTTAAGAACCCTAAGCAATTATACCAAAATAATTTAATTATGTTGAATATTAATGGAGTTATTGATTTTTTTGTTTCAGGAATCAGCCTATATATTTTAGTCCTGCTAATGGCATACATTTGCATTAGAACTGTGTGACCGAAAATGTGACATTTTCCTCAAAAAAGCATGTAACCTGCTTAATAATCAAGATATCTTCATAAAATTTGGAATGAAGATTTATGGCAATGAGTTCTTTCAAATGAATTAATTAAAACTGCAATATAGGATACAAGTATTAATTAAGTAGTGTTAATGACTTTAATTACAGCCATCCAGGATTAATTAGCCACTTTCATAACTGAAATCTAAAAGGAATCCAATAACAGTCCTGCTTTTGAGGTGTTGTTTCCAAACTTCTTCCGAGTCCACACCTGAAATTACAGAAACTATCCTAAAAATGAATCAGTAGTATATACAAAGTGTAGTTGTTTTTGCCTTTCAAAGCCAAATAACTGTTCTTGCTTAGTTATTCTGAATGGACAGAGTATTTGATAACAATGATGAACAATGGATGATATCCTCACATGGTCAGATCATCCATAATCAGATCTGCTGCTAACTCAAAAACAGATGTATCATAATCTGTTGCGTCATCGTACGTCTCGTTTTGAGGCCGGTACCCAACAGCACACTTCTTTCCCTTGGCTTTCATCTTTTCAATCTTGCCATTGTACAGAGTCTGCTTTCCATCTTCAAACCAAACATGACAGATATAGTTTCCCACAGATTTCCCTTCCAAGAGTTCCTGGAGTTGTTCATGTTTCCTTTCAGAAAGGTCTAGAAATGTTTCCATTAGTTTATCGAGACCGGTACAGATTTCAGCCTCTTTTCCAGCTTTTTTCTATGTGTTGTCTCTCTAGCCATGTGTCAGTTACAAAGATCATCAACCTCTGGAAGATTTGAGAAATTATCCAGAATATGCTGCCTTGCAATACCAAAATATGGGTACCACTACCAGATGGCCCTCCATGAAACTTCTTCTTTGGAGACAATCTATACATCATGAAAAAGAAACAATATTTTTTCAGAAATCTATAACAATTCAATAGATATGTAGATCGAGCTAACAAGCTTGGCTTAAATGAAATTCTACCTAAAATGCAAAAAAATTCCCTTTCCTGAAAATAAAAACACTTCCTCTGCATCACACCCCTAAAAGCACATGGTGATTTGTTTGTAAACATTAAACCAGAGCCAGTCAGATTGAGAGAAATCGGTCACATAACTTGTATGCTTACATATTTCTAATGTCTTAAATCATAATTACAGCTGCACAAAACATAAAGTATATGATTTCTACAATATAAATAGGTTTAAATCAGCAGAGATGGTGCAGCCATTTTCATTTGCCATGATGCATCAACGCTGCTGCATCTCAAGATTCCGCAAGCTGACAAACCACTTCGCAACATAAGATCATTTTAAAATTTTGTCAGTTATGAGATAAAAACCTATATTTTATGACTAGTTACCTTTCATTACCGTCCACAGAGTTGGTCACAGTTTTACTTATCGTTGAAATCAGGAATTGTTTTCGGAAAAGGCTAAATAATTATCGGATTTGAACAAATAAAAAACGCGGTAGTCAAGGGATATCCCAACTACGTCATATCCATTGAATCACCAGGATTTCCCGTTCCAACAGCCAGTCACAGACGTTCTTTGTGGGGTTGCCCTCAATACCAGGTGAGACCCCCAGAAGCACGTATTTGGAACAAGGATGGCGGCCACTGATCGATAGATATCCACATAACTATAACATTGAGGAGTTTTCTACCCTTTTGGATTCCACAGATCATAACATAAGCTTTAAAATGATCACCTCATTTGTTGAAATGTCATCAGAAGTTTCTTATTTATTGCTAAAATTGCAGTACACTTCAAAAAGCGATATTTTGTGAAACAAAGTAATTTTAATTCATATTGTCTATTGAATTTTTCATCCATGGGTTTGTAAATATATGTATTTTATTAGCTTTGGATAAGTTATCGAAGAATATAAAGTGGATTGAAAGAAAAGAAACTGAAAGATAAGATCATAAGATATGTGTTTCTGTTAAATCAAAAACTGATGGGACATGACCTGAGTAGCCAAGTGTTTTGGTGATGTGCAGAATAGACATGTATGACTTGATTAATACTTGGTTCGCTGTGGTGGGTAGCACTGTCACATTTCTTGCCCTCATTGATGTGACCGTCACTGATAGCCATGACAACATGAGGGGACCCTTATAAGTGAAATTATAATAGCATCTGAACCAGGCTCCAAGTCACTTGCTGGTTTCTCCCATGTGTGATGACAATCTGAAATTGTTGTCTTTTGTATCACACATGTTATCCTTATATCAATTATACCATTAGTTTCGTTGACTAATATTTTGATGCATATTTCTTGAAGGAATAAGAAACATTTATGACTGGATGTTGTCCTTGTATTAACATCCATTTACTAATATTTTGGTGCACATTTGTTGCAGAAATAAAGAAACATTCACGGCTGGATTTTGTCCGTATATTAACATACCAATAGATCCATTGGCTAATATTTTAATGCACATTTGTATTTAGGAATAAAGAAACATTTAGGGCTGGATATTTTCCTTATATTATCAATACCATTAGATTTGTTGACTACTGTAATACTTTGGTGCACATTTGTTGCAGGAATAATGAAACATTTACTGCTGGATGAAAACACAAAGATGGCTGAAGACGAAAGTTGGTTGGATGAAGAAATCCAGAAGGAACTTGATGCAATCAACTCGGCTGAACTTGAAGCACCTGATGACATTGAGGAACCCCACACAGAGGACTATGATGAAGTCTCCTCAGAGGTATACATTACTCTTGTCTAACATGAAGCCAGACATACAACATTTTCTTTGAAGTTGGCAGTTAATTTTTTAACAGCCAGCTGTGGAGGTTTGGTTCCACCATTCCTAACTGTTTTCTCATAATTTATTGAATGTATTACCTGTTGAATATCTAACAGGCATTTTGTTTTCATACTTAGGATGAAGCATTGCCACTATCTATCATGGACTACTTAATAAAGGTCAAAGTTCAAACTGAGAAAGTGCAACATGAGCTTGAAGAGTGTGACACAGTACTTGAAGAGACATCTGTTGGTAGGTTAGACAAACAGATTTGCACACATTAATACGCACAAGCACATTAGGAGAATATAGTGTACCTTTGATACTTCAGAAACCTTGGCATCCAGACATCATTATAGGGATGGAGTTTTCAAAATCTAATAATTCCCTGTTATTTTGTTTATCCAAAAAAGTTATTAATCCAGACACATACACAGGTGATCTAAGTGTGTGGTTTAAGGAGGATCCCAACAGTGTTTGTAGTCACTACTGGAGCATTTTGTAAAGTTTGTGCCATGTTTTTTCAGTAAAAAATGTCTTGTTATGACTTGAGTAAACATTTTCTTGAAATCGTTTTGCAGTTTGCCATAAGAAGCATTTTCAATTTGATGAAGACCTTCAGCAGATTGCTCAGGAGGAAGGAATTGATGTTCAAACACTTACAGAGAGGGTAAGTACTTGGAGGGGTTGGTTGGATACCACTTCAGAGATGCCAAGTACATACACAAAAAGTATATACAAAAAGTTGTAGATCTACCGCTGTTCGTGACGTAATGTCAGTAGATGATGATCTGTTGTAGATCTACCACTGTTCATGACGTAATGTCAGTAGATGATGATCTGTTGTAGATCTACCACTGTTCATGACATAATGTCAGTAGATGATGATCTGTTGTAGATCTACCACTGTTCATGCTGTCACAGCCTCCATGTTGTGCAGGTCCTTAGCCAGAAATATTTTTTGCGTGGCAGCCATTCACATCACCATTATTGGCCAGTTTCTATATTTTTAATGACACACCTGCATCATTTAGGCCATTTATTTAATTAATACTGATCAATTTGATTTGTTTCACTACCAGTTGTGCCAAAGATAGTCATTAATGTGGGCTTGTAGGCTTGAAACTATTAGTTATTTTGTGGCCAGCTGGCCCCCTTTAAATTCCACCAGTCTTATCACTTATAATTACCTGTCTTGGCCAGTCATCTGCATCAGTCTTGAAGACAAGCAGACAGGGACAGGTCTCTAGCTAAGCCCCTGATGCTGCAGTCTTAAGGAAAGTGCTTACGGAAAGGGGAACTCTCCATGGCCAGATCTTTTTTTTTTTTTATTGTGGTGTATTGATTTATTTCAGTGGATTTTCTCCATGAAATATTGGTTAGGCAATGTAGTTGGATTCAAAATTATTTATTTTGTAATTGCGAAGTATTGGCCTGACAGTAGATTTTGGCACTAAAGCAGAAAATTATGAGGTTATCGCAAAAAAGGATAAGTTCTACCACCAAAGTGGTACACTTGGCACGACTTATCATGTTAATGTTTCAATTTTCTACTTCTCTCAAACTAGTCTTTTTTGACAAATTTGTGCTGGTCCCTGAACAACTGCACAGTTACCTGTCACGTTGTTTCATCTAAACAGTTGGTACATCTATACTCTTGTTCTGTGAATACCTCTGCTAGGCAGTTTGTTTTGCTTCTACCCAGTTAACTGGTTGCTTATAATTTATTCATGTTGCTGAACAGTGCAACATTTTTTGTTCACAATGATCACACAGTCACAGTCAGATAAGTAATTATTATATTTACTACCAAGAATGACATTTTATATATGTGTGGTTATAGTATATTAACTATTCGTGTTTGCATTGGGTATTAGTTAGCAGTTTTGACTCTTTTCAGGTAATCACTGAACTGGACAAAGAAGACGTAGATGACGAGAAACTGGCAGCAACTAATTCTAGAAATAATGCAGAAAATTCATCAGAAAAACTTCATAATCCAGAATCCCATGAACATCTGTGCATTGTTTCATCAGAGGAAGTCGACGAATATGTCTTGCAAAATACAGAAACACAAAAGACTACCGAGTCAAAGAAAATAGAAACCATCGACCTAAACGAAACAGATGCAACAAGCTGTAGCAAAGAACAAACTAGTGAGCATACTGAACCAGAAAGAGTTGAGAATGCTGACTCAAGTGATGGCCAGGTTACTGAAGCAAATAATAACCCGAATACTGAATTTACAAAGGAGAGCATCAGTGACGTTGTCACATGTGTTGAAAATAGCCAGAGTGATGCTGGGAGTAACCATGATGATGCTGGATGTAACCACAGTAATGTTGGGAGTAACCATGGTGATGCTGGAAGTAACCATAGCGTTGCTGGAAGTAACCATGACGATGCTGGAAGTAACCATGGTGATGCCAGAAGTATCCATGATGACAAGACTTCAATGGAAGACAAGTCAGAATTCAATGAAAATGCTGAGAATCATGAAAATGGAACAGAAGAAACTGTTCCTTTGTTGCCAGGTAAGAATTGCAAACTTATAACAGAAACATGCCTATTTTGTTCAAATTTGTCAGAACACATCATGTTTGTCAGACACATTTACTGTCTACTTGATGATATGTCATGTAAACTAATCTTTTGACCATTAAAAAAGTAAGTTCTTATATAGCGCAGTATCCAGTCCTCAGGACTGCTCAAAACACTTTACACTTTACTCCCTGGCAGACCTGTTCAATCGAACAGCATCTTGAGTTCCCTGGGAAGCATTCAGCCACGTTGCAATTAATGCGCGAAGACTATTCGTGCACATAAATAAAGTCCGTGGTTACAGTCTCATGTGTTTGTCATGTATATGGTGGCTCCATGCCTTTCCAATGTCCATGGTCTGCCTTTGTATATATCTGTGTCACTGGCTCTCAAAGTATTTAAGTTTTAGCTAAAGACATCTTTTTAAGAAAGCTTTTAAAGTCTATTTATAACTATTTTCATTTTAATGTCATTACATGGTTTATTTTATATTGCATTTTAACAATTTATTTAATTTAATTACTTGATTGATTTTAAAGCAGCAGATTGTTTAATTTTAGATAGTACATGTTTAAATGTAAAATAATTATAGTATTGTAGTAATCATGTTTGAACAATGTTGTATTTTAAGCATATTTCAACAGGTTTTTATACCCGGAGATATGGCACTATACAGATAAATTTATTATGTGTTGTGTTGACAGAGGAGGGTGTCCTGGTGGTGGTGTCAGACAGTGAGTTACTGGAGAGACAGCTTCTACTGGAGGTGACAGTGTGGGACCACAAACGTCGCACCACCGACAAACTCAGACAACAGGTGTGTCTTGTATTGTGTCACCCACAATTAAAGGTTCGCTGTCTGTTGTCAGCCTGGGTAGTAATTATTAACAGAAATTTTGCTGAGTTTGTTGTTTTGAATGTTGGACAAAGAGCTTTGCAGTTAAACAGTTAAACCAACCGATAATTGTTATATTCCCAGTACAATCTTAAGGTAGGATTCCATATGCACAGCATGCAGAACAGGAAATACCTCGGCACTGACATCACTTCTGAGAATTTCTTATCTGATTCCTGTATCTGTTCAATTCGAATTGCAACATGGAGCGATTTGATTTTCTGCATCGTTTTAAAAATGCATGTGCGTCTTACATGTGGAATTAATTTCCACCAGGTACTGAATCCATTGTTTTATCGCACACTGCATCCACATGCCGTTTCCATAAATACGGAATCCGATGTTTATTTGGTATTTATAATTTTGTATTACAAACTATCCTATGATTCATGTGATTTTTGTGATGATTATACACTGGTAATAATGATTACCGGTATAATGTTTTAGGAAGAGATTGTTCGAAGGCAGGAGGAAGAATGCCGGGTACAGGAAATAGAAGAACTGAGGGAGCAGAAACGGCAAGAAAACTTAGAGGAAGAACAGAGGCTGATTCAACAGAGAGAGGTGAAAGTTCAAAGGTTACACTATTTAACATGGAGATGGATTATTCAGGAGTACATGTTGCTATTAATAAGGAAAATGAAAACCTGCAATGAAACCATGTAAAAATCGAAAACACAAAACTCAAAATCCACATTTAATTTATATTTTCCAGCCTTTCACATAGGTTAGTAAACAAAACAGTTGTGGTTCCTTTTTAGGTGGGGCACAGCAGCACGGTGTTAAGAACATTTGCGTCTCAATCGAAGGGATCAGTGTTTGAATCTTCTTGCTGCCATCAAAGCATTGGCAAATTTAGTAGCTCAACATTGTCTCAGTTCTCTCGGCTGTATCACTGAATACCTGGCGATAGACGGCAGTGTATATATGTAAAAAAATATTGTAAATGAGGATAAGGATAGTGTTATTAATCCCAACAGCAATGGAATACAACATATTAGTCAGATATACATACCAATATTGAAATGTATAATATACAGAGCAAATTAATATAAAATCAACAGAATATACATATGGCCAACAAAATTAGAAAGAAAGCAATTGCTGTGGGACGATGAATGAATGAATAATTGTCTTCAAGTAATTAGGATCTGTTTCATTACTGTCTGCAGAGAACAGAGGCTGAAGTGAGAAAGGAGGTGGAGGAAAGAGAGAAACAAAAAGAAGAAGTCCAGGAGTGCTTCAAGCAACAACAGGTACACATCTGTCCATTGTTGTAGCTGCATGTCTCACTTTAGAATGTTACGTCTGACAAACAGAACTTTGAAGAAATCCATGCCTCTTAGTTTGCCGCACTTGCTCTAAAGGAATTCACCAAACAAACTTGATTATATTGATTGGATGTCACAACTAATCAACTATCATAAGAAAAAGATCTTTTTAGAAAATGCATGATCAAAGAATCTGGTTTCAAACACTTCTGCTGCCATTTTGTAGCTTTGGCAATTTAGTGGGGTCACCAGACCATCAGTCATTTCAACATGCACAATTAGTTATTTTCTCCTATACAGTAGCAAGTCTTTTTTGTTTGGCAGGCGTTTGCGGTTTTTTGCAAATAACTTCAATATGGCTGCCTCCATGCGAAAAAAATGCATTGAACATAAAAGTTGCTACTCTGAATTTTGAATCCATAGAGACATAATATGTTGATGTAGGATGAACGGTTCAGAAGTTAGGGCAGTTTCAAGATTGCTGCTTAAAGGTTCCCCATGGCCCCCAGTGTGATGATCGTTGTACACTCGGACCAAAAATGTTATTTATGCTCCGATCTGTCAGGCAGTACTGAAAAGTGAACTTTTGCAACAACTTGAAATCAAAATGAAATTTAACACGGTCGATTCTCCACTAATTCCATTCACTGCACATTGCTTCATTTTACTCTGCTGTATAAATGAAACTCTGGCTATATACATTGGTGCATTATGTTAACAAAGTAGCCTTCATGTGCATTAATTGCCATATAGCTGAATGCTTCCCATAGAAATTTATATGGTGTTCGGTTGAACAGGTCTGCCAGGGGATGAACTTTAAAGCGCTTCGAGCAATCCTGAAGCCTGGATACAACACTATGTAAGAACTTACTTATCATTAAATTTTCCCATGCTTTTGTGTTCAGAGTCAGATTGACCTGCTGATAGAAGAGACTCGAGCTGAACGAGATCAGCTGGAGCAGGCTGTGAAGGAACAGACTAACAGTCAGGAACAGAAGAAACTGTCAGCCGCAACAAAGATCCAGGCAACATTCCGTAGATTCCAGTGAGTCCCTTCATCACTTCAGTTCTACACGATGTATTTGCTATCAAAGTTATTGTTAATATCACAAAGTATAAAGGGTGGATCTCAAGACACTGACGTGCCTCGTTATGTACAATGCACTAGGATGACCTGTATCTAAACTGTCGCTGTCTCAACTAAATGAAAAAGACAACAAATCATAAAACCTGCTTAAAAATTTCCGAATAAGCCCAAAATCAGCACCATTGTCAGCTGTGATAATAAAAATATTTTTAAAAATATGCAATGCTATGTGAAACTGCTGCTAACAGTTGTCACTTTGTGAAACCAATGTCGGTGTTTCAGAGTTTTCTTATGGCACCATTTTATGTTAACATTCTCCAATTCATATTGGTTACCACCAATTGTAGCCTTATTTTAGTTTGAAAACAGAAAACAACAAAATATCTCTGAGTGGCTGAATAATATTTCTGGTTCCATAAAATGTTAAATAAATTTGAAACTAATGAAACCATGAAATGGTTACCTTTTTACATATTGTGTGATAAGCAATATTCTAAAATAGCCTAAATGGTGAATAGATTGTTGTAGGAAAGAATGAAACAGGAAAACGTTATGAACACAAGGTATCAAGAACAAAATTACTGGATAAAAAGTATTAGACAAGAAATAACAGATTGTTTATATTATTATAAGTATTTTATGTATCATAAAAATACTTATTTATTAAAATAGTGTGTGTTTGAAAGGTACACACACACTCAGTATGCAAGGATTGATTGATAACAATTATAAGCGTCAGCGAACCTCTAAAGAAAAAGCAGAAAACTGCAGAGAACTGAGAAAGAATGGCATTTTAAAGCTGTTTGTCCTGATGAAAAGTGTTGAGAAAGAATGACATTTTATAATGTTGAAATTAAGTCAATGTAATAATATGATATTAGTATGTGTGTATTCTAGTGTTATTTTATACCAGTAAATTAATTTTATGCAAAATGTGTTTCTTTCTTCGCATAATTTCTTTCCGATTACTTTTTTCCTAGCAAACACTTTTACTTTTTAATTTTATCGGTTGCTTTTTCCTGTAACTTATTACCAAATGTATGAAGTGGCTGAGATGTTGAACCCCCCACAGGGCGAGGCTACGATACGGAGCATTGGTGGAGGAGAAGAGAGAGGCAGTGAGGGAGACCCTGGAGGCGGAGCGAGTGAGGGTCGTGGAGCAACACATAGAGGCAAGGAACAGAGAGGAAGATGACAAGAAACAGAAGGTGGAGGAAGAACGCAGAGAACGGGAAAGGTCATGTGATGTGTTGATTCACTAAGGGGCATAGGCTCAGACCCCCCTAATATGTGGTGTGGGACTTGCAATTTTATTATCCAAAATTGCTACTATCACCAGTGTGCATTAATGAATGAGTACCTGGCTAAAGACAGTGGTGGAGAAATGTGTACGAATAGTCTTTGCGCAGTAATTGCAGCATTGCTGAATGCTTTCCAGAGAAGTTAAGATGGTGTTTGATTGTCCACCAGGCAGTCAAGTGTAAAGCGCTCTATGATAACTTACCTTTTTTACTTTGCTCACATGAATTATCTGTTTTTATATATGGATGCACATTTGGTATATATGTCGTAATGGCTTATTTTTTATTTTGTTTAATGTTGTGTAACTGTGAATATTAATACAATATACTGTGTGCATGTTAATTGTTTGTTAATTTTGACAAATGTTTTGGTTAAGTGCTCACATTGACTGTGTTTGACATAATTAATAATTTGTAGCATGCAGGTGCTGAACGTGTCACCTGTGGTGTTGTAGGAAGAAAGAAGAGGAAGCCAAAGTGAAGGCGGAACTTGAGAAAAAGAAAAAAGAAGAAAAAGCGAGAAAGAAGAAAGAAGAAAACGAGAAACGGAAACAAGAAGAAGAAGAGAGAAGACAGGCAGAAGAAGAAAAGAAACTGATGGAGAAGCAAAGAAAACAGGAAGCAAAACAGAAGAAAATAGAAGAGGCAAAGAAGAAAAAGGAGGAGGAACGTCAAAGGAAAGAAGCCTTAGCTGAAAGGAAGAAAGAGGAGCAGGATCGAAGAGAGGAGGAGAAAAGGAGAAAAGAAGAATTGGTGAGATCACAAGAAGAAGAGTTGAGAACACAAAGAGGGGGCAAGAAGTCAGCAGAAGATGAACAGCTGAATCAGGTAGAGAAGAAAGATGAAGAAGGCCCACAACATCTTGACACAGATGATGAACGACAGCCGCAAAATGTGGATCCGGTTAAACCGGAAGAAGAGGAAACAAAAACACAAGAAGATCAATTGAAAAAGGATGAAGAAAAACAAGACGAGGGAGAAGAAGAAGAAGACAAACAAGAAATAGAACAGTTAAGAACAGAAGATACAGAAAAGAAAAAAATAGAGGAAGAAGTAATAAAAAAGGAACTCGGTATAAAGCAGGAAACTGGTGATGAAGATGAAGGGGACAAGAAGGAGAGTGGTGAAGACAGCGGGGTGCAGAAGGAGGAAGGGATTGACAGAGTGGAGGGAGAGGCAGACAAACAACAATTAGAAAAATCGTACAAAACTGCAAAGGATTTTGAACAATTACCAAAAACGGAACAGTTGCCCCAATTAGAACAGGACTTCAAACAAACACTATCAGGTGACACTGTAGCAGACACTGAACATTTGGCCCAAACAGCAAAAGATTCTGAGCAGAAAAACGTACAGAAGATGGACAGTGTCAAAACCAGTGATAGAAGCAGTAGTTGTTATGTGAGTGCTCCAAAGGACTGGGGTGATTATCTGCCTGAACCAATCGACAACAAGCGTGTGGCTTGGATCAAGGACTGTCTGCCATGGAGGTAAGCTGCTAGATATTGAATAACAGACATTTTAATGACACACACAAACTCAGAGACATGATATAACTAAAAATATGTGATTGTTACCATTTTTGTGAATGCTTGTGCTTTATAATAAACCCCTCTGTGTAAAGTCTTCATTCTTTCAAACACAGTCTTCAACAGTGTAATTCAAATTTATTCATATGACGATAATTATTTATAGCCAAAATATAGCAAAAATCCCATGTTTCCAGCTATTTATTTTGAAGCAAAGTAATTGTTCTTTAAATTAAATTTTGAAGTAATATTAAACCTCAGATATAATAAATTCACTTGTAACAAATTCTCACTTATAATGAATAAATTAAGTGGTCCCGATTTTTTCTTATTGAATATCTGATGAATTTCTGCATCTATAATGAATTATAACACATTTTGGGTCATAATAAACAATTCTGTATATTTATGTTAGTATGACAAAGGTGTTGTTTAATTTCAGATATACATTGTTTTTGGATATAACGAATAAATTGGCCAGTCCCGAGCAATTCATTATATCCGAGACTTACTGTATTATCACTAAGCAAGGATTCAGGTAACAGATACATGTAATCACACCAGTCTTGCATTGCGTGTTCTAGCAAAATCGCTGGTGCAGTGAAAATGAGGCCCGGTAGAGGTAGTAGCAAGAAGCCTCCAAGACGACCTTCATCGGCCAAGACACTGGAGCCACTGGCTGATGTTCGCCTTCTGTCTGCTACTGGCACCATGTCACTTCAGAAGGTTGGTGTATTGTCATTACCATTGACGGAAGTGGCATTGTGTATGGTTTGAAGGAATTTGGCCATCTCACCTGTGAATAGTTCTGTTTAGTTTGTGTTTATTCAATCTCATGATTGCAGGGAAATAAATTATTATATGTGCAGCGTGTATTTTGTGTCAATGGTTGTGTTTCAGTATTTGTTATTATTTTAGTCATGTTGTGACCACTACAACTTGTTATATAGTGCAGTGTCTTCTGAGCCAGTCCTGGTGTATTTACATTCATTGCTCCTATGTTATAATGGAAGTCTTAGACAGCTTGATCATCTTGCTCTGATCTACCATAATGACCCTATATATTGGGACACCATAAACATCTAGAAAAATAATAATTTTTCTGTACCGTATGTTTTGGCACACCTTCGTAAATGTAATTTTCCCCCAATACGGATGCATAAATAAAAAAGTGTGTCAATAAAACATATTACAATCGCAGCTGCTCTGACGTAAACAAAACAGACTTGGGTGATGTAAATTTCTGTAGCACCAACAACAATGTTTCACCCTTCTCTCAGCTACTAACTGACCTTAATACATTTAGGAAATGTCACAATACGCATCTAAAATCTTAGTTGCAGTCCCCCAATGTTTGTCTGTAATGTACAAAATCAAAAAGCATGATCTCTCGACTGTGTGCACTGCACTGGCCCAAGACTTGCACATCGTTTCACGTATAGTTGATGTTTTAATCTGCATATATGGACATTCATCCACCAAGAAATTAGTTACTAACAGTGTGATAGACGACACCCTTTTAATACCAGAGATAGTTCAATGGAGATTACATGATGTTTTGTTGCATTTCTGCAAGTTTATCTTCTATATTTTAATAGCAAATGTGTTTCTGTGTGTGGCCGGTGTAGGGGTGGGTGGTAATGCGGGTACAAGCAGTACTGCGGTCAAATGTGGTACAACCTGTCACTCAGTAAATATTCTTTGAACAAGTGTGGGAAAACGGTACCAGACAGACTAACCATTTTACATGACTGAGCCTAAGGATGTAGTCCCTACATGTAACATTTGTTTCACGGGATGTAGGGCCATTCAGCCAATGAAAAAGTAGTTAGTAACAGGGTAATAGTTGAGGCAACCATGGTGAAGTTACAAAGCCAGGTTAACACCAGGGTAATAAAACAGGGATGACATAACGTCAGGATTCGTTCATGTCCCTAATTTTTGTGCACCCTATGTTTTGGGACAGCTGATAATTTAATTATTTTTAAGGGTCCCACACATATGGTCAGTACGGTTCTTTACACCTAGAGTTGCAACAAACCAGGCCAATTCTTTGGAATTCATTCACTCCCTGTTAGCAGTGAGAAACAATGCAATGTTGCTCTCATCTGAAAATATTCCATTTTAACTACACTTATCCTCCTTAGCTTCCTGGTATAGTCACTCATATTTTGTTGAGAGGCTGAAACAGATTATATGATGTGGCCCCTTGCAGGGGATGAACGGGAAGAAGATGAAAAGTTTACTGATTGTTATTATTATAAATAGCTTTCTCCCACCCACTCAAGGAGAACAAACCACGGTCAGCAGTTATCAATTATTTTGAACTTATGCTAGTTCTCATTGCCATTTAATTTCTGCTCTCACCTACTATGGCATTCCGTGCAGACCATAATTCAGTAGCGCCACCACTTTGGAAATGGCACTTAACCTGTCCATTAAAATAGTACGTTACTCTAAATAACTACTTTTTATTTTTTTAAACAATGAAAGATGCCGCCATTTGGTAAATCAGAGGCCAATGATCGAGTATAGAAAGAGGTGGGTGGACCGCGGTGGGTGTCAGAAGATGCAGTTACAATGTTAGCATCTTAACCGAGTCGGTACCACAAAGCTGATTCCGCCAATGACCTGTTTTGCCAAAAAGTGCCACTCAGCCGATTTCATCAATTTCAGTTTTGGAATGTCTACTTGCATTGGCTGGTGTCCATGACACCATTTTAAATTGACCGATGCGATTAATCGTAACAAAATTGAGGTGTTTCAGCGGCTGGTTTTATAAATATGCTTAGATTTGCATGAGTTTTTGATGGCAAAAATAAACCAGAAGTCGTAACCAAAAAACTAAATATTGTATGTTTACCATGCCAAAACCGTCGGATGAAAGTCTAAGCGCATATATTAGTGAAAGTAGGTTATGTTGTGTCATCTGACTATTACATTTATGGAACTTATTAGAAAATTGCATGCCTTTTCATGAAATGTATAGTTTAATTGGTGACATTTGAACACTAAGCGCATACAAATACAAAAATGGTGTGCAAATTTCCAGAAATGGCTTGGCACTTCTTGTATCTCAGCGCAATTTTGGCTGGCACTGAAGCACTGTATATGTGTTATAGATCACGACAGTCCAGCTAACGGACCTTCCCGGCTGCTCTCTGTCCACACTGGGTCAGTGTGTCCATCTGAAGGCTGTCTCTCTCAACCACTGCGGCGTGGTCACTGTGGAAGGACTCGAACCATGTAGTGGACTCACTTACCTTGACCTCCAGGTAACCCACTCTCACCTACCTTCACCACCAGGTAACCCTCTCTCACTTACCTTGGCCTCCAGGTAACCCACTCTCACCTACCATCACTACCAGGTAACCCTCTCTCACTTACCTTGGCCTCCAGGTAACCCACTCTCACCTACCTTCACCACCAGGTAACCCTCTCTCACTTACCTTGGCCTCCAGGTAACCCACTCTCACCTACCTTCACCACCAGGTAACCCTCTCTCACTTACCTTGGCCTACAGGTAACCCACTCTCATCTACCTTCACCACCAGGTAACCCTCTCTCACTTACCTTGGCCTCCAGGTAACCCACTCCCACCTACCTTCACCACCAGGTAACCCTCTCTCACTTACCTTGACCTCCAGGTAACCCACTCCCACCTACCTTGACCTCCAGGTAACTGTACTGACCATGTAACTGGTATTTTAGTTATTGTTTAAAGTGTTAATGTACATGTTTAAACATTAAATAAGTAGTCTCACTACTGTAAATGTAAAGTAACGTAGAAAGAAGTGTTTACACCAAGGCATGTAGTGGCTCTGAAATAAGTAGGTCTTAAGTGGGTTTTTCAAAATTGCGTTAATATCTGTCGAAATGAACACATTTCACCAAGTCATTCCACAATCAAGGACCTGTCAATGCAAAGTGACCACGTCCTTTTGTTGTCTTTGGCATTGTTGTGGTATCTTTTTTTACACTGGTCGGTGCATGTCATCTTTACAATTGATCCTTACTCCATTATCTCAGGTAGAAAAGAAGAGCATATCACAAACACATAAGTAAATAACTCTAAATATAAATAACTATTGTTGTGTTTTTCTTAACTACATCGCCAATAGATAGATCAGCGTATTAGCACAGAGAATACGCAAGACTGTTATCAGTTTATAGTGACATTTGAGCAGAGAATAAGCAAGTCTGTTATGTTTGCAGCACAACAAAATAGAGTATGTCGCCCCACTGAAGGCCAGCAAAAGTCTGATGTATGTCAACCTGGCCCACAACTGTCTCTCCACGATCCATGGACTCGAGGAATGTGCAAACATCCGCTATTTGGATCTGTCCCACAACCGCATCACACGGTTAGGTGGGTGGATCCACGGCCTGCATATTATTAAAGATACATGTTATTACAATTATGATTAGTACAAGGATCACAGGTTCATGCACATCATGGTTCCAATAGTCATTTCTGTTGGGCATTGTTAAGGACACAGGCTCGTCTTGAAATGTCATATTTTAGTTAACTGTCGTCTTAAAAACTACTTGTCTTGGTTTGACAAAATTTGCAGTGTATTAAGTCTGTATAAAAAGAAAGTCATACATTTAATAATTATTTGTTTGTGTAATGGTAACCATGGTAACCAGATGCATTTTGGGTCTGGTAGTATCTGATAGGTGTAGTCTTGTGGAATGTCCCATGGAATTTTAATTTTGTATTTTTAAATTGTTGTGCAACGAAGTAGTTTGTACGAAATGTAGATGATTGTGAATGTTGTAGGTGGGCTGGGTGACCTAAGGAGACTTCACACTCTGCAGCTGCAGAACAACCAGCTAATCAGCAGCCACTGCATTGGTGAACTCATCACTCTGCAGAACCTAGACCTGTCTCATAACCTGCTGCCCAGACTTGACAACTTACAGCATTTGGCTCTTTTACAGGTGTTCAGTGCCTCCTCCAACAATCTCTTACAGGTAAGTCAAAACACCTGATGTGCAGGTGTGGGTTTGTGCATGTGTGTGGGTGTGGGTGTGTACACGTACGGTCTGTGTGTGGGTGTGTGTGGGTGTGTGTGGGTGTGTGCGGGTGTGTGCGGGTGTGTGCAGGTTAGAAATGTTGTCTAGACTGTCATCAGGACACAATGTATTTTGTCACCAGTAACGACACCACACTGTTTCAAGTGGTCATTTCCTGAATTGTATTTTGTAGGTGCCTGAGCTGTCCAATCACGTGCTTCTGCGACAGTTGCTGCTGCATGACAATAGTATATCATCAGTAAGAAACATTTCACAAGGCTGGTGTCCCTTGCTACAACAACTGGACCTCAGTAAAAACAGGTCAGATTTCTACATTCACTTAAACATGCAGTGCATTTAAACTACACATTGTCCTCCTTTTCATTTCCCTGTATGTGTGGGGTGATGCTTTGATACTCGTCAACGATTTATGTATTTTTATCATCCCTCACCATTCTTGCACTGCTCTGTCCAACCATCTCCCCGCTCCCCTCTATTTTTTTTTCTCATCCCTCCCTATCCTTGCGTTGCTCTGTCCATCAACCATCTCCACTCCCCTGTATCTTTTGTTCTCATCCCTCCCTATCCTTGCACTGCTCTGTCCATAAACCATCTCCACTCCCCTCTATCTTTTGTTCTCATCCCTCCCTATCCTTGCACTGCTCTGTCCACCAACCATCTCCCCGCTCCCCTCTATCTTTCGTTCTCATCCGTCACTATCATTGCACTGCTCTGTCCATCAACCATCTCCACACCCCTCTACCTTTTTGTTTCATCTCTCACTATCATTGCACTGCTCTGTCCATCAACCATCTCCACACCCCTCTATCTTTTGTTTCATCCCTCACTATCCTTGCACTGCTCTGTCCATCAACCATCTCCACACCCCTCTATCTTTTGTTCTCATCCCTCCCTATCCTTTCACTGCTCTGTCCATCAATTATCTCCACTCCCCTCTATCTTTTGTTCTCATCCCTCCCTATCCTTGCACTGCTCTGTCCATCAACCATCTCCACACCCCTCTATCTTTTGTTCTCATCCCTCACTATCCTTGCACTGCTCTGTCCATCAACCATCTCCACACCCCTCTATCTTGTGTTCTCATCCCTCACTGTCCTTGCACTGCTCTGTCCATCAACCATCTTCACTCCCCTGTATCATTTATTCTCATCCCTCACTAACCTTGCACTGCTCTGTCCATCAACCGTCTCCACTCCCCTGTATCTTTTGTTCTCATCCCTCACTATCCTTGCACTGCTCTGTCCATCAACCATCTCCACTCCCCTGTATCTTTTGTTCTCATCCCTCACTATCCTTGCACTGCTCTGTCCATCAACCATCTCCAAACCCCTCTATCTTTTGTTCTCATCCCTCACTATCCTTGTACTGCTCTGTCCATCAACCGTCTCCACTCCCCTGTATCATTTATTCTCATCCCTCACCTCACTATCCTTGCACTGCTCTGTCCATTAACCGTATCCACTCCCCTGTATCTTTTGTTCTCATCCCTCACTATCCTTGCACTGCTCTGTCCATCAACCATCTCCACTCCCCTGTATCTTTTGTTCTCATCCCTCACTATCCTTGCACTGCTCTGTCCATCAACCATCTCCATACCCCTCTATCTTTTGTTCTCATCCCTCACTATCCTTGTACTGCTCTGTCCATCAACCGTCTCCACTCCCCTGTATCATTTATTCTCATCCCTCACCTCACTATCCTTGCACTGCTCTGTCCATTAACCGTATCCACTCCCCTGTATCATTTATTCTCATCCCTCACTATCATTGCACTGCTCTGTCCATCAACCATCTCCACACCCCTCTACCTTTTTGTTTCATCTCTCACTATCATTGCACTGCTCTGTCCATCAACCATCTCCACACCCCTCTATCTTTTGTTTCATCCCTCACTATCCTTGCACTGCTCTGTCCATCAACCATCTCCACACCCCTCTATCTTTTGTTCTCATCCCTCCCTATCCTTTCACTGCTCTGTCCATCAATCATCTCCACTCCCCTCTATCTTTTGTTCTTATCCCTCCCTATCCTTGCACTGCTCTGTCCATCAACCATCTCCACACCCCTCTATATTTTGTTCTCATCCCTCACTATCCTTGCACTGCTCTGTCCATCAACCATCTCCACACCCCTCTATCTTGTGTTCTCATCCCTCACTATCCTTGCACTGCTCTGTCCATCAACCATCTCCACTCCCCTGTATCATTTATTATCATCCCTCACTATCCTTGCACTGCTCTGTCCATCAACAGTCTCCACTCCCCTGTATCTTTTGTTCTCATCCCTCACTATCCTTGCACTGCTCTGTCCATCAACCATCTCCACTCCCCTGTATCTTTTGTTCTCATCCCTCACTATCCTTGCACTGCTCTGTCCATCAACCATCTCCATACCCCTCTATCTTTTGTTCTCATCCCTCACTATCCTTGCACTGCTCTGTCCATCAACCGTCTCCACTCCCCTGTATCATTTATTCTCATCCCTCACCTCACTATCCTTTCACTGCTCTGTCCATTAACCGTATCCACTCCCCTGTATCATTTATTCTCATCCCTCACTATCCTTGCACTGCTCTGTCCATCAACCGTCTCCACTCCCCTGTATCATTTATTCTCATCCCTCCCTATCCTTGCACTGCTCTGTCCATCAACCGTCTCCACTCCCCTCTATCTTTTGTTCTCATCCCTCACTATCCTTGCACTGCTCTGTCCATCAACCATCCCCACTCCCCTGTATCATTTCTTCTCATCCCTCACTATCCTTGCACTGCTTTGTCCATCAACCGTCTCCACTCCCCTCTATCTATTGTTCTCAACGCCTCTCCCAATCCTCCAAATCTTTCTTTACAGAATCCTCCCATCTCAGTCTTGGTCGTTCTCATCTTGTTTTACCTTCCATGTTCCATGTTCTGGGCATCTGCTCCCTCCGCTAACCGTTGTTCTCCCATTCACTTAATAATGTCCTTCCCATTTTAGTTGACTCCTTTCAGCTTCTTCCTGCATCTTTCTGTTTCACCGACCTCCTCTCTCAGCTCTTCCATTCTTCGCTTGTCTTCTCACTTCACTCCCACATTTTTTCTCACCCAGTTGATATATAATTTCTGTAAAATAACCTTTGGTTAGTTTAAGGAGTATCGTTATAAATGAAATGTGTTGTCTATATATTTTTTTAAGTTAACGCACATAGTCATTAACTTTTTTAATGTTTGAGTCATTTATGTGACCACCCTTATTAAGCTCTTTCTACCTGGGGTCAGCATTGGCTGTCACTATTCCAGGTGACATGGCTAGATTTTTTCATAATATTCATGATACAGCCTCATCAATCACATTTTCCAGAGATAGGAGCTTTGCTTAAAGCATTATTCACAAGTTATTACCATGGATCATTATACCATTTAAACAGCAGCACATTTCTTAAACATAAGTACTTACCTGAGAAGTGCCTTTTCAGCCACTATTTTGCATTCAATTCCTAAACTGTGATGTGTATTTTAGATTTGCAATTTAGCTTACGCAAATAGTATGCATAGATGTTGTATGATATTGCATATAAATTAAATGTGATTGTGTCCTCTACCCAGGGTGTCCCTTCTCGCTGACCTGTCTGACCTGTCCAGCTGTCTACTGCTGGATACACTTGATCTCAAGGACAACCAGATCGCAGGTGAGTGCTCACAAATGTCTCTTTCAAAGGTGCGATGTCCGTTCAACAATTATTATCGCTAGCAAAAGTAAAAATGCCCATACATATAAAAATGGCACTACACACACAGATGCATGCATGCATGCATGCTTGCACGCATGCACATACACACACACAGACACAGTATTTATAATCCCTACATTTGCTGTGACGTAAATTTGAAATTGTTCGCCTTAGCACAAGTTATGTAAACATCCTCAGTTGATTGTCACTCCTTGGAACAATCACAGAAAATATGTGTAAAGTTATGAGCAATTGATTTATGTTCTACCTTGATTATAGTTAGATTTATTAATATCTTGTTCTTAATACTAGACTAAATATGTTGACAGTTTACTCTCCACCAATTTGCATTTAATAAGCGCAAAACAGTTTCAACAGTTTGAAAGTTATGCCCACAAAATGCTCAAATTGTAAGCAAAACAGTCAATTTGTCAACAGCTGGTGTTGACAATGGTTGTTTATTGGCATTTAGTTCTTTTTAAGTCGGCTAGTTCCAATGCTCCATACAAAACTGGAATTAAATACAACAGATTTGGCATATAATTACCTAACATAACAAATCAATCAGATTCAGCAAACACTGTGCTAATGATTACCTAACATAACATACATCTTACTATCAATCAGATTCAGCAAACACCCTGCTAATAATTACCTAACATAACAGACATCTTACTATCAATCAGATTCAGCAAACACCCTGCTAATAATTACCTAACATAACATACATCTTACTATCAATCAGATTCAGCAAACACCCTGCTAATAATTACCTAACATAACATACATCTTACTATCAATCAGATTCAGCAAACACCCTGCTAATAATTACCTAACATAACAGACATCTTACTATCAATCAGATTCAGCAAACACCCTGCTAATAATTACCTAACATAACATACATCTTACTATCAATCAGATTCAGCAAACACCCTGCTAATAATTACCTAACATAACAGACATCTTACTATCAATCAGATTCAGCAAACACCCTGCTAATAATTACCTACCATAACATACATCTTACTATCAATCAGGTTCAGCAAACATCCCGCTGATAATTACCTAACATAACAGACATCTTACTATCAGTCAGATTTAGCAAACACCCTGCTAATAATTACCTAACATAACATACATCTTACTATCAATCAGATTCAGCAAACACCCTGCTAATAATTACCTAACATAACATACATCTTACTATCAATCAGATTCAGCAAACACCCTGCTAATAATTACCTAACATAACATACATCTTACTATCAATCAGGTTCAGCAAACACCCTGCTAATAATTACCTAACATAACATACATCTTACTATCAATCAGGTTCAGCAAACACCCTGCTAATAATTACCTAACATAACATACATCTTACTATCAATCAGATTCAGCAAACACCCTGCTAATAATTATGTAACATAATGTACATCTTACTATCGATCAAATTCAGCAAACACCCTGCTAATAATTACCTAACATAACATACATCTTGCTATCAATCAGATTCAGCAAACACCCTGCTAATAATTATGTAACATAATGTACATCTTACTATCGATCAAATTCAGCAAACACCCTGCTAATAATTACCTACCATAACATACATCTTACTATCAATCAGATTCAGCAAACATCCCGCTGATAATTACCTAACATAACAGACATCTTACTATCAATCAGATTCAGCAAACACCCTGCTAATAATTACCTACCATAACATACATCTTACTATCAATCAGGTTCAGCAAACACCCTGCTAATAATTACCTAACATAACATACATCTTACTATCAATCAGATTCAGCAAACACCCTGCTAATAATTATGTAACATAATGTACATCTTACTATCGATCAAATTCAGCAAACACCCTGCTAATAATTACCTAACATAACATACATCTTGCTATCAATCAGATTCAGCAAACACCCTGCTAATAATTATGTAACATAATGTACATCTTACTATCGATCAAATTCAGCAAACACCCTGCTAATAATTACCTACCATAACATACATCTTACTATCAATCAGATTCAGCAAACATCCCGCTGATAATTACCTACCATAACATACATCTTACTATCAGTCATATTCAGCAAACACCCTGCTAATAATTACCTACCATAACATACATCTTACTATCAATCAGATTCAGCAAACATCCCGCTGATAATTACCTAACATAACAGACATCTTACTATCAGTCAGATTTAGCAAATACCCTGCTAATAATTACCTAACATAACATACATCTTACTATCAGTCAGATTCAGCAAACACCCTATAATAATAATAAGATCTTATATAGCGCTGTATTCAGTCCTTAGTTCTGTCCAAAGCGCTTTACAAAAAAGTTCACAATTATATGTCACTCATTTAGGTAGTGAAAGCGATTTTTAAAAGATGTGTCTTCAGTGCCGTCTTAAACGACGCAATAGTGTCACACTGTCTGACTGACTGTGGGAGATTGTTCCAAAGTACAGGAGCCGCTTTGGAGAATGCACGGTCTCCGAAAGACTTGAGGCGTGTGGTTGGTACTGTGAGCCGACCAGCAGAATTCGATCAGAGGGAGCGTGTGGGCTGATATTTAACAAGAAGTTCGGAAATGTATTTCGGTGCAAGTCCGTGGAGTGCCTTGAAGATGATCAGGAGAATTTTAAACGTAATTCTTTCTTGGATGGGAAGCCAATGAGAGATTTCAGGACCGGTGTTACGTGCTCGTGTTTCCTTGTTCGTGTCATTAGACGAGCAGTCGTGTTCTGAATGCACTGCAGTCTACGTAGCTGAGACTTGTTAGTTCCGAACAGCAGTGAATTACAACCATCCAGTCTAGACGTTATAAATGAATGGATGATTTGTTCGGCAACTCCTGGCGTAAGAAATGTTATGATTTTACCCACATTTCGGATTTGCAGACCAGAAGATCTACAGATGGCACTGACTTGTTTAACCATTGTAAGTCCAGCATCGAACATGACCCCAAGATTTCTGACACATGTACTGGGGGTCACTTGGGCATCCCCAACATTTATCTTTGTTGTTTTAGGTATCTTTTTGTGCAGCGCCTCTGATCCCGTGAACAGAACTTCAGTTTTGTCACCATTTAATTGAAGTTTGTTTGCTGTCATCCAACCGTTGATGTCAGCAATGCATGTTTCCAGCTGAGATATTGCAACAGATGTGTCGGGGATTTTGAATGTTGTGTAGAGCTGCGTATCTTCAGCGTACATATGAAAATCCAAGCCATGTTGTCGGATTTTGCAACCCAGTTCACCAGCCGTGTATATGGTGAACAGTGTCGGTCCCAAGAATGACCCTTGGGGGACACCGCATGTCAGCACCGACACGTTCGAGATGGCTTCTCCAATCTTAATAGCTTGTTTTTTGTTTTCGAGATACAAGGTAAACCAGTTTAGTGCTGTGCCCGAAAGGCCGATATTCTTAAGACAGACGTGACACAAGCACCTGGTGGTCAATCGTGTCAAAAGCAGCAGACAAGTCAAGGAGGACTAGACACGAGACACACCGATTATCCGCAGATAAGAGTAAATCGTTCTGGATTCTCAGCAGTGCAGTCTCTGTACTGTGGCCCTTTCTGTATGCTGACTGATTCACTTCAAATAGGTTGTGCTGTGCCATGTGACGTGACAAACGTGACGACACCACCTTCTCAATTACTTTGAACAGGAAACTGAGATTAGATATCGGTCAGTAGCTTGTAAGACATTCGGTATCCAGGGATGTCTTCTTAAGAAGCGCAGTCACAAGTGCAACTTTCAAATTAGCTGACACATCTCCTGTGGCCAGCGAAATGTTCACAATCCTGGTAATGACAGGGACAAGTGCGTCAAGGCAATTCTTCAGCATCCATGTCGGCAGAGGATCGAGAGCGCAGAATCGAGGAGCAGATGATGTAATGATGTTTCTGACTTCATCCTCAGAGGCTGGCGACAGCCTGACCAACGGATGACTTCCATCATGTTCATAAGTAGTGATCTGGGCATCTCGTTGTGCTCCCGCTCGGCAATCTAGTGCACAGCGAATGCTTGCAGTTTTCTCTTGGAAGTAATTTCGGAAAACTTCAGCCAGAGCTACTGGAGAGGCATGTGTTGGCAGTGGCGGGTCCACCCGAGTGTGCATCAATGTTTGCACAATGCTGTAAAGGTTCTTTTGGTTTGATCCAGCCTCAACAACCTTGTTGGAATAGTATCGATGTTTGGCTTGATGAAGACAGTTATTTGCGACTGTGCACTGGTGTCTGAACATCTGGCGATGAATTTCGAGTCCAGATTTCCGGCATAGACGTTCATATTTCCGACGTGTCTGTATCTCCTTGTGTAACTCTTTGTTGTACCATTTCACATCGGGTCGCACCGTGATCATCTTCTGCCTTACGGGAGCATGTTTATCCAACAAGCCACGCTAGACCGAGTCATACTGGCGAACGAGTCCATCCAAGTCATCAGCTGGAGTAGTGTACAGCTCTGACTGAGAAATGTCTGCCTGCATGTCACATGCACTTACATTGCGGTATAATCTGTAGCTGACTCGTTTCTTAGGAGCACAAGGTTTACAACCTTGTATCTTGAATGTCTCTGCAGATTGGTCTGATATACCCAGATTCTCAACCACGATATCACCAATGATGTCTGCTTCCGATCACGTGATTATTAGCTCTAGAGTGTGACCATGTGAATGTGTCTTTTCCATCACAGACCATGAGATTCTAAGATGTTGTGGAAGCGTACAGTCTTTGTATCATCCAACAAATCAACATGTATGTTGAAATCTCCAACAATCACCAAGTTATCATGGCCCATGCAGAAACACTGCAGAAAATCTGAGAATTCGTCCATGAACATCGATGCGCTCAGACCATTACGGGCAGACGGTGGAGGACTATAGATAACACATACCCGGAAACAGCATGATCTATACATCAGCTGAAGACACATCACTTCAAACGATCTGTATGTAACTAATTACCTAACTTAACATACATCTTACTATCAATCAGATTCAGCAAACACCCTGCGAATAATGACCTAACATAACAGACAGCTTACTATCAGTCATATTCAGCAAACATCCTGGTAATAATTACCTAACATAACAGACAGCTTACTATCAGTCAGCACACTATGAGTAGTTAGTATGGTTGAGTTTCAAATTCGGAGCTATTGAGTGGATCTTGTGGGGTTCTGGTGCAGGTAACTGCTCATAGCTAAAATATTTGTGAAAGTTGCTGTTGAAATGTTTCAAGAAAGGCAGGTTGTGTATATAATACAAAACAACTTTCTTAAGAAAATCACCAAACCACATGGTAGACTCCTAAGTGCTATAAGTAAGTAAGACATCAAATTTTTTTTTTTTTAAAGTGTATGCTATATACTGATGTGTATTGATTGTCTGACATAAAATATCTTAACATTATTTATAAGTGTTCATGATTCATTTTCTCGCAGTTTGTGTGCAGTACTTATTCACACAATATTTGTACTTTAGTATCCAAACACAATCACGTAATATTTATTCGCGCAGTTTGCAAATACATGCAATGTGCATATTCACACAATACCAGTTCTGCCGATGGAAGCATGTTTAATGCAGTCTGATAAACGAATCTTTTAAACTGAAGATTTCTTTATACATCCCTGTTGTAGATTTGTCTGGCCTTGTGACCTTCCTGGCCACCATGAGAATGGTCGAGAGTCTCGATCTCTCTGGCTGCCCAGTCTGTCAGGAAGCTGATTACAGGTTCGTCGTCACACATTTTCACACAATAAATCATAGTTTGGTAATATGACACTTTTGAGGTTATGCAGCTACATGTATGCACATTTTCTACTGTGAAATTTTAAGGTCCTAGTACGCATGCCAGCAGTAGTGGTTCGCTGCAACGGCAAGCAGTATTCCATGTGGTATTTTGCTAGTACACATGTATCGGAAAACCACTGCATTTAATTTTTCTCCCAACATCTTAGGTACTTGTACAATTTGCTGTCACCCCACAACAGCACTACTGATAGGTCAAAGATAAATATTTGCTATGCAGTTTTACCGGTAAATCTACAATGTGGCTTTACTGCAACGTGGTTTTTTCGATCAGGGTAATTTTTTATCGTACGATTTACCATTACTGCTGGCACGTGTTCTGGGACTTTTAGGAATGCCGCATCAACACTACTTAATGATACTTGGCAAAGAATTATTTTTGATTTTGTGCTTATAATTTCTGTCCATAGCCAAATCTTTTCAGGTCAGGTTTGCTTAATCAAGTCAGGAATGTTGGAATTACCGACAAGTTCTGAGCAGTGGGAACAGAATGGTGCTGCGGCTAGAGCATAGGACTCTCAGTCGAGACAATCCGCTTTCAGATCCTGGGCTGCCATGTCAAACCTTGGATAAGTTCAGTCAATCTACATTGCTTCAGTTCACTCATCTGAATGAATGAGTACCTGGCTATAGACACTGGTGGATATTTGTGTACGAGTAGTCTGCGCATTAATTGCAACATGGCTGAGTGCTTCCCAGTGAAGTCGAGATGGTGTTCAATTGAATAGATCTACCAGGGAGTAAAAGCGCTTTGAGCAAGTCTGAGGACTGGATACTGTGCTATATAAGAACGTACGTGTACAGTTGCATGGAAAATAGCAACATCATAATTTATGAAAATGTTACGTTTGATGGGGTGAAGACAATTTTGGATTCCTCGTATTTGTTTCTCTTAAGATGTTTTCTTCTTCCGCCAGGACGGCCATGGCGGAAGTGTTGCCCACACTCTGCTCACTAGATGGCGCCTTAGTGTCATCGTGCTGTAAACTTGAGGACAGAACAGAGTTCGAGGAGATGTGTCTGTCACACGTGCAGCAAGAAACTTCCCTGAGAAACTCCCACGAGGCCGCTCTTGAGTGAGTAGGAATATATGGTTACTAGTGATTTTTCTTTACTTGTTTTTATGTGTCCTCTTTTGACTATACTAATTATTATATTAATAGTTTTAGTTTATATAAGATGTACAGTGCAATGATCCAGAGAGTGGGAATTAGTGTTATATATGTGAAGTGTTATTATTTACAATCTTGCTGTAACTGAGGAAACATTACGTATGTGGGAATGTTAACGTTTTTCTCCTAGACAGGTTTCATCTACTGGGATTAATCGACCCCTCAAAGGAAATGTATGGGCATTTTTTTTTTATTATTCTCTATTTGTTAAGAGTTTTTACTAGTTTTAAGGTTTGTACCATAGATGGACGTAAATTTATTGTTCTTATAGAATCATGCATATTTTCTGCGATACCGTGATTGTCTTGTCCTGTTTCGTCTCTGCCCTCCCTTAACCATGGTTGTACTTTCAGGAAGTGTTCAAGTGTCGTAGAAAAGAGCCAAGTCCACAAGAGATACTTTGACCGAAGCTTCCAGTTGGCTGTGAAACACCGGCAGAGTCACGAATATGGAGAAGTGACCATTGACCCTAACACGAGTTTTGACCTAAATCCTACCGCAATGCAACCGAAGAAAATGGTTTCGCAAACGGCCGATATGAAAGCATTATTTGATGAGGCAGTGAGAAATAATGCTCAGGCATCGGCTGTTACAAATATCCCTCGACCTCCTAGTGGTGGACGACCGAAAGATTTGGCCAGTAGACCACAGAGCCATCTAGTGGTGGAGAAGACAGTCGTATTAACACCCACTGCTAATGAGAGCTGTAGAAGAATGTTAACGTAAGGATGTTATTTATTTATTTATGTTTATAATGATTTATATATCTTGCGTTAAAGTTTATGTGTACATTTAAATTCTTCATTAAGATGTTATGGTAATGTGTGTTTTAGAGCAGCTAAAACACACAAAATATCACTTCAGAACAAGTATATATTACTTAATCCACTAATATCAATGTACAGTGTATTGGGTGATGACCCATTGAAAATCTCAGTTAACATGTGACATGGTCACCATCATTAAGTAAGCTTTTACTACTGCAGCTTAAGGCTGAATCAGTACAAATATGGCGAATAGAAGTTCAGTTGAACACGTCTGCCAGGGAGGGAGTGAATGATATATTAAACTGTATTGCTGCCAATTTCAGGTGTTGTTATTGTTTGAAAACTTAAGATCTTCCTGTTTATCCTTCAGTTGTGAGGATAAAGCGGCCATTAAGATTCAGGCGTTGTGGAGAGGCCACAATCTGAGACACAAGATCGACTACTACACACGCAAGGCAGCTGCCATGACCATACAGGTCTGTAAGAAGACATGTTTTGATTGGCTGCCATGACCATACAATTTTGTAAGGCATGTTTTGATTGACTAGCATCAAACTTTCTGGAATTCATCTACGACACCATGGAAAAAAAATTTCTTTGGTTAAGGGTTCTTACCAGTTTTGGAGTTCGGACAGGACGAGAAAGGAACATAAATCAATTGTTCATAATGTTATGCATATTTTCTGTAATTATTTCAAGGACCACTGATCAATTTGGAATGTTTTAGATAACTTGGATTTCAAAAAACTGCTCATATTTACACCATAACAAACGTTGTTTATAAATACTTCAGGAAACTGTCTTCTGTGTCCTTGTGTATGTAGCGCCATCTGGTGGTTGCAAATTGAGTGTAATAATGTTGTCTGTGCATCCGTGCAGGCGTGCTGGCGAGGCTACTTTCTGCGTAAGAGACTGCACATGGCCATGGACTATGTCAGGTTTGGTGATGACGACAGTGACTCTGTCTATGGAGAAGTTAACATGGACGACTTTGACTTTAGTGAGGTATGGATGCTTTGTCATAGAGGGCACTGTTGACGTTTTTTTTCTACATTTTGTAGCACCTGATCGGCATTCATGAAGTATTTGTTATGGTTTTAGTTTTCTTGCACCACCGTCTAGTTGACAGTACAGTCAAACCTTGGTTTACATTCACCTCTGTAATAAAGCCACCTCTAAATTAAGGCCACCCTGGGACAGTCACACATTAATTTTGTAACAGTAAAGTATACAAATGAGTCTCGTTAATAAGGTCATCTCGCTATTCAGGTAATTTTTGCTTAGTGCCAAGGATGCGGTTCTACTCCATTAAAGTTTAATCATTTGGGTTACATAAAAGTATGTTTCTATGACAGAAAACTAATCAACAAACATAAGTAGAAATTAGGAGGTGTTGGGTTATATTTAGCTGCTATTGTGGTTTCCTAGTAAAATAGACTACATTTTTGTAGCCACAGCAATGGGTTATAGCCATATACTGCAAATATGATATTTCACTGTGCAATATAGATAAGTACCTGATCATAAATAAAATATATCTGACTAAATGGATATTATGCAGTAATACCATTATGACTGAAATCTGTGTCTCAGATCTCTTAGCAGATGAAACATGAGGCCCTTTTAGCATTGATCAAGATAACATTTCTAGCAAACTACAATCTGTGTATAAGTTGTGATGTATATAAGTGTAATAATTGTTACCTACTTCCTCTGTCGTGGGTCTTCAGGCTGATCTAGAGAAGGGATGGACACCGCCAGCGACACCACAGCTGCCACAGAAGTGAGTCCTGCTTGTCTGTCTAAATGGTATTTTGTTCATGTACTAATACATTGTTTGTATACTACCAATAATAAAATTAATTGCATATTAAGGCATTGTTTGTATACTGATGCATTGTTCGTGTACTAATCCATTGTTCTTGTACTAATACATTGTTATTGTACTAATCATTGTTCGTGTATTAATACATTGTTCTTGTACTAATTCATTGTTCGTGTACTAATACATTGTTCTCGTACGAATACATTGTTCTTGTACTAATTCATTGTTCATGTAATAATACATTGTTCATGTACTAAATTACTAATACGTTGTTCTTGTACTAATTTATTGTTCATGTAATAATACATTGTTTATGTACTAATATATTGTGCGTGTACTAATATATTGTGCGTGTACTAATACATTGTTCTTGTACTAACACAGTGTTCTTGTATTAATTCATTGTTTGTGTACTAGTACATTGTTCGTCTACTAATACAGTGTTCGTAGAACACAATAATAATAGTAAGAACTTGTGCAGTTTCTTAACTTACTAATGGTATCTACAACAAATACAAAACCTTTGAAAAATCTAGTGAATTTCATATCCAGAATAAGACTATGTCCAAGAGTTTTTATATTTAATCCAAATACTAAGACAATAAATACTAATGCATCATCCTCACTGGTTGGCCGGGGCCGGAGCATAGATGAGTCATTTCCATATGTGTATATCATTCACTAGGGATGGGAGATCTGTCACTGCAACATCAAGTTTTTGGCAGATCAGCTTAGTCTATGTCTTCTATGTTTCTTGCCATAAGTGGACGTTCGTAAGATGAATGTTGACACTGGTTCTTCTGTGTTATGACAGCAGCGACTAGAAAGAAATATGATAAATTGGATAAATAAATCTACATTAAAATATTATTAATGATTAAATGACTTATAATATATATATATATAAAATTTTATATATATTTATCAATTAAAATACTAAATATTATGATAGGATAAAACATCTGACTGACATGTTGCCTGTTTCAGTCACCCTGTTCTGGGCCCTACCCCCAGCAGTCACCCTGACCAGACACCCACTGTACCCCCTCTCTACATGCACAGTCCCTTCCCCCCGGACCAGCCCAGACAGGCCTGGCGCAATCCTGACTCCCCCTTCTCCCAGACGGGGTATCGTGGGGGGAGGGTGCCACTAGAACCCCTCTCCGAGCCCAGTGAGATCGGCCTGACCCAGCGGACCGCACTCTCCAAGAAGGAGGAACAATTGACAGAGGAGTGGTTCGTCCATCTTGTTCCCTTTAATGGACCCGCAAAACGTGTTGGTTGGAATTTCTGTATTGCGTTGAAATTCGGTCACAAAACGTTTTGGTTGGAATTTGTATAATATTTTCAATTTGAAACTGTATTATCTTTTTATGTGTATAGATTTTTGAATTATTAAAGAAATGCCCTATGCTAAAAATATTATTAGTAGTATAACTAATATAAACTATAAATTCATATATATTCCATTCAGTTTTTTTATAATTTATAGATACATGGGTGATGTTTGTTTTTATTTAGAATTTTTTTAACTAGCAATGAAATATGCTATGCTAAAAATAAACTTATTACTATTATAACTAATATAAACTGTGTATATATATTCATAATAAAGTTTTTGCACTGGGTAGACTGCTACTACTTACCACTAGTAACAATGTCACACTAACTGACCTTGACCTATCTGTAGGGGGTTCAAGGACAGTCGGACGGCTGAACTGATGCTGCAGCGAGCAAAGAAACTCAAATATAACACAGCCAAGAAGAAGAAACTAAGCAAACTGGGTGCGTAGTTCACAACAGAAGATCTAAGTTAGCAGGGCCAGTCAACAGGTACATAATAAGTTTGGCATAAGTTCAGTGCGACAGTTTTCCAGAGAGGGATTATTCACTTACATGGAAGAAGAACAGAAACTCCCAAAAATACATTACCGGGGGGTAAGCATTATGTGGGGGGAGGTTGAAATAATGCTTAAAAACATGTTTAGTTAGCAAACTACTGAGACCAACCCTTATACAATGTCATGTGATTGCGTTGTCAGACCCCCAGCAGAGACTGGCATTGCTGCGGAAGCTGGAGCAGCCCCCCCAAGTGGTCCATCCACCTACCAGGAGGATCGCTCCTCGTATGGAGTACTTCAAAGGTGATCTTCGTTGACCTTGAGAATGTTCACCTCAAAATTGCTACGTGTACATGCACTAATGTGATTTGAAAATGGTGGTTCTGTTTTCATGCACATGACCAAGTTCTGCTTTCTTGGTATATTGATTGGCGTTACCTCTCAAGAAACTGTTTTTTTAATATTTTGATCGAATCACACAGTTTTCATCAACAGAATATTTTGCCTTACCTGTTATTGTGACACTGTAATGAAGCAAAACATTCCGCTCACAAAGACTGTGAAGCTGTCAAAATATTTGATAATCAGAAACAAGCTTGTTGAGAGGTTATGCTAATCGATATTGATCCAATTTTGATTGAGTCCCATCAACAGTGTAATATCATGCCGTAGTGTGTGACACTTATTTGATGCTCATGCGACATTCCCAAACCTAATTTATTATCAGTGAAGTCAACAAAATTCAAAAGGAAATCTGTAAAATGCATTGTGTCAAGAACATTTTAAAACTGAACTGTAATATCAGAACATGAAAGAAATGTGTGGATATATCCTGAAGTTAATATCAACATACAGTTTTGTGTAATAGTAATTAAACTAAAGGTTTTTAAAAGTTTAAAAAAATAAGTTATAATGCATCTTACAGTCAATAAATTTGGTACAGAAAATGTCAGAAAATTTAAGGACGTTAGATCCGAAGGAAATACGAGACAATATGCCGTCATTTTAAGAATTATCTTCTTAATCTTCCCTACCCTCCTCAGGCCCCTCCAGTCATCTGTTAATTAACAACCTTAATGTGGCTTACTGGTTTTAAGATTAAACGACCCTTATGTTTTGAGCTCTGAATTTGGTTTCCAATGATTTCAGCAAGAAAGAAGTTCTCATGGTGTCACTTATTTTCAAGAGAAAGTGCTTACTTTGTTAATTGGTTAATTTTGTATCGTAGGCTGTATTCTGGTGGAAGAGAAGAGAACAAAACAGGACATTGTTAAGAAGCAAGAGCGGATGTTTGAGTGGCTGCACACCCAAGTTGGAAACTTTGACGTCACGTCATCCCGCATTAACAAGCAGTAAGTGGCACTGTTACTTGAAATATGTATACTAGACTTGCAAGGTTTGATTATAGTTAATCAGATGTGCCGTTTTGCCGTGCTCCACAAAACGATGCGATCTCACAAATTGGTCATGATGTGTTTGAATAATCTTGTTCTAAGTAAGACACAGCGCATTACTAAATCAACTGCACTGGGTTGTTTGTATATTCCTGTGATGAATATTTATTATTAAAACTAATTGCGTGTATTTTCGGTTAACAAATTAAATATTATGTTTGCTTTCGTCATCTTCATTGATTTGTATTATTTCTGGTGCTCTAATGCTGCCTGCTGCACTAGATATTAAAACACATCTCAAAAATGTGTTTGCGTAAATGTTATTCAAAATGTTAATTTAGTACAACAGTTATACGTCTAGAGACTGGGATATCCAAATAATGGCATCTCTAATGTGAAGTCCAGTGAGATCTCAAAGCTTATGCTAGGGGTGACCAATCTGAGAGAGTGACCAAGCCTTATACACTAACTATGTATACTCTTGCCAGTATTGAGTGAACTGTCAGTATTGAGCGAACATTACATATATCGCAAAGCTGGTGTAGTTTTGTAAAGTGCCACATTTGTTACATTTTGGCCACATTTAGAGCCGCAATAGATTGGAAAAGACCATACTTTTAGAATTTCCATGCGAATGCAGAAATGAACCCACTTTGAGAAAATCAAACGTGATGAAGCAGTGGCATATGTTTTCATGGAAGTGAAAAGAGGTGTAATTTCTGGGTGTAAAGCTGTGCCAACCGTGATTTAATGTCTGTTTCAGCTTGAACTCTGGCAGCCGTGATAGGCCAGACAGCAGCCACAACCTACCTCTGTTGGACCCAGGGGTGCTAGCCGGGGCCAAGGCACAGCTCATGGTATCAGTGCTCACTTACTACATCAGTCACCTGGTTATTTTACCATTTTTGCTTGTTCTATGGACGCGCAACAATTTTACTTGAAATGTTTTTACATTGACACATGAATTAGGCAGTTGTAGTGATTTAAGTATCATTCACGGCTGCATACTTTAGAAAGATGTTTTCATCCAGTTTACTGCAATGTTGATAGATTGTTTTTGTAATTTATCCGTTGTTGCATAGGTCATAAAACTGCACAGAGACCTAGACATTTTCACAAACAAGTTAGTGTGTCATAGTGTATAGCAGGTAGATTACATTTTTCTCGAAATAAGCCGAATGAACAAAATAAAATAGAAGTAGAATCTTTGAAGAAGAATGCTAGTCAATAACTTTTTAATATCGCAGTCATTTAAAAAATGATTTACAACCAATGCTTTGTTGCGCTTTTCTACTTATGCATAAATGCGGTGTGTACGTAAGATTGCAAATACACAATCATTCTGAATATCTCTTTATCTTATTGGGTAAACAGTAAATTTTAATTGATTGAAACGTGTCCGTGCATTGCAGAGAAGTCCAAATAGTCTGGAGAATCACTCAGTGTTTGAGGGTTCTTCAGGGGAGCTTCCCCAATCCCTCGCGATCCACCGCCGACTCTCCATGCAAGACGATTACTCCAGTGAGTCACTACCAAAGCTGTAACAAGTACATTTATTTTGTACTTGAGTAAAAGTACAAGTAACTCTGAAAAAAGCTACTGAAGTACTTTTTGAAAAATGTACTTGAAGTACAAGTAAAAAGTAAACAAATGTACTTGAAGTAAATACAAAAGTACTTTTCTAAAAAACTTTTGACATGGTCACCCACAGCAAACAAACAAGTAAATTCAGTAGTGTGCAAAACAAACACTTTATTGAACAGGACAGGATCCTCAGCAGGATACAGTGGCTGGCTCCTCAAACAAACTATACATACTATGCAAGGCAGTGACAAAAGAAATAAAATAACAGTAATATCATATTCAGTAGTGTGTACAGTGAACACTAAATATTGTCTATGACCAGGCCTGGGGGTCAATATGTGAGACAAAATATTGAAAACATGAACCAAGAATACATATAAACAACATTTATAGGCCCTAACAATACTTACTTTATTATTAAGATAAATCAGAGTAACCATTAGCAGTTTAAATTGTCACAGCAAAGAGAATGTTTTGGGGCGATAATGTGTGAATTTCAACGTGCGTTTATCACTAATGCAATTCGGGATGTTATTCAGGTCATTAGTAGCTCAAACCTAAATCTAAGAACATGTTTTGTTCATATTAAGTGCACTTGCACCTTTTGTACAAATAACGACGTGTTATGGTCTAATATATTTGCACAGCAAAATTAAGGCAAGAATACTTTTTAACTACGTAGGTCTAACACTAATAATTTACCGACCACGTGTGTAAGGAAGGTTCGAAGGAGATGTCCTGTACGTCGAACAGATCTGGTATATCGGCGCGCACAACAAACAGGTCAACTTAACAGTAGCCCCATGAACTGACTTGATAAGTATGGCCATGGATGCTGCAAATGATCGTTTTCGGCTGATACTTCCAAGATAAATCTTTGAATGCGAATGACATCATATAATCTTGGCAATGTTCACGCCACCTGGTGATCATGCCTGGTAATGGCATTGATAGGCCAATCGGAAAAGACTACCAGTTGTTGCTCCAGCTGATATCTATTTATAGATATATCCTGGTGGAAACCAGTTCCGGGATTCAGGCATTATCGTTCGTTACTAATATTTTTGGAGCTCCAAATTTGTAATGCATAAATTATAGATACTTCGTTACATTTATGAAAAGTACACACATTTGTACTTTGTTACAACTAAAAGTACTCCTAAAAAAATGTACTTCGTTACTCACGAAAAGTAAACTTTTCTACTCAAGTACAGTACGTCCCAGCTCTGGTCACTACTACATTATTTTAGTCATTATACCTTTTATTAACTGAAGGATTTCAGGACAAAAAATTTTTTGTTTTTGATAACACAAACTTCTGTGGTTTTACTTTTAGAATACAAAATCATATCAACTCACAGCAAGGGCCTGAAATGTCATCCAAATTTGTGTTTACTACTTTTTCCCCCCGACACATTTACAAAACTGTTTAAACTTCTCACAATTCTATATTTTTACTGTATCCTTTTTAAAAATTAGTAGGACAGTTTTAATTATGAAAATAGGTTAACACCCCAAATGATAAAAAAATTGTAAATAAAATGTATTAACAGCATTGGAAAGAAAAACACTGTTCATAATTCTTTGGGTTGTATAAGGTAGCCAATTTTGGAGAATCGGTGACAGCCATTTTTAGCTGAACGAATGACCATCCTTCTGTCTGTCTGTCCATCAGACCAATCATTTGACTGACTTTCTATCTATCTTACCAATCGTCCATCCATACGTCTGACCGTCTGAATGTCTGGCCCACCTTCCCACTGACCAACCATCTATCTCACCGTCCATCTGACATGACTGAGGAAAACAGAATGACGTAGGTGACCTGCCGCAGTGGACCAGGTTTTAAGTGACACAGGCCTATTCTGCAGACGAGACAAAAATAGCTGACTAGGTCATGTTCCGTTATTGTTGTGATTTTGGCAGAAGTGCATACTTTATAATCTTATCTTTCAATGTCCGGTTCATTTTCCTTGAAAACAGTCGAAACCTAATAAAGTACTAAATGTATGGTTGCTATGGGCATGGTTTTTTACACATAGCCCAACTGTTAATTAAACCTATTTCTCTCAAAACGTTGCTTTTAAAAATGTGCTTAAATGTTTAGCAATAAATCAAAAGCTACTCAAGATATCTCAACAAGTGAGATATCATTTTAACATCTGTGGAATCCCAAATGGTACAAAGCTGTCGTTCACAATTTTGCGATTTAATACCCACTTTGCTGTGTCAGTTCACATCTGTTGACAACGTTTGCTCTGTACATGATAATGAGAACACTTGGTCCTTTCATTTTGTTGCGCCACTGAGCTCGGATGTTCCGAGGATATTGGTGCTAAAGAAGTCATTTCATTGTTACTGCCTGATTGATCACCACAAGAACTGACTCACCCATGCAGCCGCTTCTGTTGCAGGAGGCCAGCTGCCTCAGATCAAGACAACATCTGCCCCGGTGATGCGTGTCAAGGAAAAGATGTCATGGAGAAACAAGAACAACACAAGGACTAGCGGAGGGTGGGGAGGCGGCCGCAAGAGAAGCAAACCTGCCTGAAGACACTTGTCTTCTGTTGACTCGCACATCGGTTATGGTGCAAGAGACTTGTGCTGGACTAGATCGAACAACGTTTGATGTCAGAAGTGTACATTTGCTGTCAGAGGTGTACATTTGGTGTCAGAGGTGTACATTTGGTGTCAGAAGTGTAGCTGTATATCACACCAGGACCATATTCTGCTCATTGTTTAGTACAGAGACAGTCTGCCATCTGTGCCAGGTGACTGTCAGTGTTACACTGGAGCTAGTGTATGTAAAAAAGGGAGCCATCAATTCCAACTTAGTCGATACCATATGAAGTCGAAGTTCTGATTAACATCATATCATAAAGTATTTACCAGGTAAGGGGTTATTCACATTTCTTGACATTTACCTATTCGTACAGAGTGTACTAATTCTCCGACCCCGCCCACTTTCATTAGTACTTTAAAATGTCAATAATTGTCCAGAAATTTGATTTGTAACAGTGTTATGTTCTACATTTGTGAACAACTCTGTCACAATATTTCTCAAATTATGATAGGTGATAACTTGTGTCTTAATGTGAAGTAATAATAACTTTCCATCTTCTGTTTTCTCAGATTCTCAGCAAAGCCACAGGTGTTTATAAATTAATAGAACCGTTGTACCTTTTTACTTCTTACTGAATTATGTAGTCGATCTGACAGAGTACAATACATATTAAGTGAGAATGTAATATTTCCTTGGCAATAAAAACTGGAATAAATATTTAAAGCTGAACATAATTATTAGTTCTTGTTTGAAACATTTCAGGCCATATTATGCATAAATGTTGGTAGTTTTATAGATAATTGCATGACCAATCTGTGTTATATTTATTTCATCATTGATTAATAACAGTATATTAAGAAGTGTGGGTGTTTTCCACCATGAAACGTGTCAGAAGTTTGTCAATCTTACATTTTATACAGCACATTAAAATGTTGCTTACAAAGGAATATTTATGAGTTGTTTATAAATCAATATTACACTCTGTAATGTTCTTCTTCCATCTGTTGTCTGTGGGTATATGTGAGTGCGTGCGTGCGTGCGTGCGTATGTGCGTGCGTGCATGCACATTTACTTCCATGTTTGAATACACCAACAGTCATTTAAGAGCTTTGACAGTTTCGTTCTTATCACGTTGGTGATTTATTTCTGATGAGACACTGTAGGTCCCTTGTAATGGGTGTCTGCTAGAGGATGTAAAATATATCACGTGGATCTAGGGAGTAAATTTAAGTGCAATCTTGTGAGAAGAAGCTCTCGACTCACCTAATTTGTAATACCTTCCTGAAACATGATAGAATGGCAAAATTTAGTGATCTATTACCAAAGGTGCATTTGATAATTTGTTGTGGATATGGACCCAAGATCGCGGTTTGCCTACATCACAAAAACACCTTTTGAATGAAATTCAAACGGCATTTATGTGGGCAACAAAACCAATGCTTCTATTCTGGAATATACGGTAAGCTCAAAAAATTATGAGGCTGACGGAAACATGAGACTAGTTCTCCAATCCCAGCCTCTCTCGAAATTTCCAGAATTGAAAAGGTATATTCGCTCTCGATTTTTGAAGTTTGTTTTTCAAAAATACTGCTACGGAGTTGGTGTTGACGCTACATTTTTATTCTGTTTGTTAGACGCTATCGTCGTGATTCCTTTTGACCGGTTGTCTATTTAATTGCACTTGCGATCACAGTGATGGAGACGATAAACATTGCTATTGTTGGCCATTCCTTTGTTCGCCGCCTTGCGGCTTTCGCGCTGACGCATCGGTCCATGAACCTCGCTTTGGATGAGAGTTATCATGTTACCTTCATTTCGAGAGGGGGTTAGAAAGTGCAGCAACTATACACACTGACGCATGATATTTTAAATGCCAGTAGGGATGTAGTTTTCATCGAAATTGGGACGAACGATTTAATGAATTGTGGACATATTGAAGTTGGCGATAAAGTGTTGGCTTTCGCAACGTATTTAACTGTGATGGCAGGGGTCTGTCGCGTTGTAATCTCGCAAATGTTGTATCGTGATGCTAGCGCATCTGTTTCTCCAGTGGATGCCGATTTTAACACTAGGGTTTTTCTATACAATAAGTATATGCACGAGGCCACCAAATGTTTTGACACTGTTGATTTCTGGTCGCATCGTGGCGTGTGGTCCGACTGGAAGCAGTATCTACTTGATGGTGTACATTTTAATGACGAGGGAAATAGAAAATATTTCAGTAGTGTTCGAGGGGCAGTTGTTGCCGCGGCGAATAAGTTGTAAAGTTGTTAATGCCGGAGGTGTTTTTTTGGAACGGAATCCGGTGGGGTGGGGGGAGCCATTCTGAAAATTAGTTATTACAGAATTGGCCTGGTGTGGTCGGTTCCCCCACCTTTGCTGTCAGTTTTGTGTATTTGTTATGACATGTATAACTAGGTATCGACATTGTATATTATTGTAGTTATGTAATCTAGATATACATAAAGAGTTGGCTTACTATTAAGCTCTTATACAAACATACATCTGACTTCTGTTATCAGCAAACAAGCCACGTTTCCGAGTCACGGAGTCACAACTTTATTTGGTAGTGTTGTCCCGCATAAAAACACCTTTATGTGGGACAGTGTTCCCTGTTAGTGTAGTGGTGTTACTGACTCAGAATCGTAGCTAGTTTGCTGTAAATAACAAGGCAGATGTAAGTTTGTACCAGAGCTTTGTATTAAGCCAAACATTAAACCATACAATACAATATATACATGAAGTGCCTTAGCCTATATAATTCTAATAAATAAATTACAGCAAAGGTGAGGGGAACCAACCACACACAGGTGGTGGAACTCACCCATGAATTGCCAAACTATAACCCTATGCAGAAGGGGAAAGCGTCAAAGCGCCCCAAAACCCCTTCGCTACTTCATGTAGGGAGATGAATAACAGAAAATGCCCGTGAGGTCAGTTGGAATTGACCAATGTAAACCTTATAACTACAAACATTCTATACAAATATCCAACATGCATATACAATGTGACATGTAAAAACGCCAAACAGAATTCTACTAAAAACCTGCAATTGTAAATATGACATGTTAAGTTGCCAAGACACACTAGTGGTCAGATGCAGCAAACAAATCCCACTAGAAATTAATCACCTAGGTGCAGATGGGGTAGGCGGGTGGGAACAACAGATCTAAATGCAATGTAACCGCAAATTATCAACTTTATTTGGTAGTGTTGTCCCGCATAAACAAAGTTATGCGTGTGACCTAGTCTAGCTTGACCTTTGCCAATAATGTGGATGTCTATGTCTATATAATAATTGGCAAAAAACATACGGTCATTACGCCAATATAGGGGACGGGGGGCATATGGCATAGCACTACAGGGAATTTTTAGAGTCGTCTGCCCAGCCTAGATTTAAAAGTATCCACCGTGGCTGCAGACACAACTGTTTCGGTTAGTCCGTTCCAGTTCCTTACTGTTCTATTAAAAAAGCTGTTAGCATAAACCTGAGTCCTTGCCGGCACCTGAATAAATCGTTCACTGTGGCCACGAGTGTTGTTGATTGAGTGAACGAGGTGGCTCGGCAAAGGAAGGGCTATTTCTCCATGTACAGATTTATAGAACATTGCTAGGCGGCTGACCTCTCTGCGGCGCTCTAGGGACTCCCACTTGAGTGTTTTCATCATTAATGTTACGCTGCTTTCCCGACTGTTGTTACCCATTACAAATCTCGCTGCTCGTCGCTGTATTTTCTCAAGTTCGTTAATATTTTTTTTGGTGTATGGATCCCAAGCAGCGCTCGCGTATTCGAGATTAGGGCGGACTAGTGCAAAGTAAGCCGATTGTTTAGTTTTCTCTGAGCATTTATACAGATTTCTCTTGATAAAACCTAATATACGGTTAGATTTGGCAGATAGGTGGGATGTGTGAATGTTCCATCTGATGTCAACAGAGAACTCCACACCTAGGTACGGGTGATGGTGTACAATTCCCAGGCTGTCTCCATTGATGGTATACTGAGATCGGTGGATAGTTCTCTTCTTGGTGATATGCATAACTGAGCATTTATTGATATTAAAATGCATCTGCCAGGTTGCAGACCAGTCCACCAGCCTATGCAGGTCGGACTGGAGGGCTTCTACGTCATTACTGTCATTGATACACCTGTATAGAATACAATCGTCGGCAAAAAGCCGGATATTAGAGGTGATCCCCTCTCCTATATCATTGACATATAATAAAAAAAGAAGTGGGCCCAGTACAGTGCCCTGTGGTACCCCAGACTCGACTGTCACTTCTTCTGACGACTCGCCATCTACTACTACATTCTGCTTTCTGTCAGCCAATTTGAAATCCAGTTGGTGACTCCATCACTGACCCCGTAATACTGGAGTTTTCCCATAAGGCGTGCATGAGGCACGGTGTCAAAGGCCTTAGAAAAGTCCAGTATTAGGAGATCAGTTTGGTGGCCGTATATTCTTTGCAATGTCTTCTGTGGCACCAATTAATTGTGTCTCACATGAATGTTTATTCCTGAACCCATGCTGGTACTCTATGATGATGTTATTAGAGTCCAGATGGTCCATTATGTTGCTGTAGATAATGTGTTCAAATAGCTTGCAGCACACTGATGTGAGGGATACTGGCCTATAGTTTGCTGCGATTGATTTGTCACCCTTCTTGAATACTGCTGATATATTAGCATGTTTCCAGTCAAGGGGGACCTCACCCTTGTCGATGGATTGTTGGAATATTCTAGCCAGGCAAGGTGCAATTTGATCAGCTGTCTCCATTAAAATTTTGTTTGGGATTGCGTCAGGGCCATGCGCTTTGCCGGGCTTCAGTCTGAGTAACAGCTTGTGTACTCCATGTACAGTGACTGTGATTCCCGGCATTGCGGAATATGGTGACTGAGGCATGACTGATATGTTGACAAGATCTTCCTTTGTGAAGACAGTTTGGTACTGTTTTGACAGTATATCTGCTTTCCCCTTACTAGACGAAACCAGGTGATTATTGTGGTCTTTCAGTGATGGTATACCAACAAAGTCCTTTCTTATATTTTTGACGTATGACCAAAATTTCTTAGGGATTGACCTTTCTTCATTACACTCGACGTCAAGCATGCTATCAATATAGTTATGATACGCAGCGGTTAGTTCTGTTTTTACATGTGTCCGGAGCTTCCTGAAGACAGCCCAATCCTGATTGTTTTGTGTCTTTTTTGCTTTGTTATATAGTCTCTGTTTCTTGCGGATTAGTCTGTGAATATGTCTTGTCATCCATGGAAGATTATTCCTAGTTGATAGTTTCTTTGTGGGAATGAATCTGTTCATGCTATCCAGTACAATTAATTTAAACATATTCCAATTCTCATTAACTGATCGCAAATTGAAATCCTCTCCAAACAAGTTTATATTAAATTCATCTAACTCTTTTTTAATGGCACCAATGTTTGCTCGTTTATATATATAAACGGTTCTGGCTTTCTTCTTGTTCATTGGTACTTTCATGTCGAGATCGGTGGTGACAATGTCATGGCTAATTCCGTTGATAGTAGAGATATTTCTGAACAGGTTAGGGTTTGTGGTAAGAATCAGGTCCAGTATATTGTTAAGGCGTGTTGGTATTCTTCCACTTGGACCAATGAAAAGTCATTGCAGATATCAATCAGCTTCTGACTCATACCATTGCCATACTGGGGGTTTCTGATCACCGACTTGGTTTCCCCGTCGATGCCCGGCATATTAAAATCACCCCCCAAAACAATGTTTGCCGCTGGATATTTCGAGCTAATACGGCCTAGCGAATTCTCCAGACCAGATGGTGCATCGATAGTGGAGTTAGGTGGTCTATAATATGATCCCACTATCAGGGTCCGGCACCCGAACACCTGTATTCTTGCCCATACAGTTTCACAGTCAGAGTCAAACTCGGGCATCCCCGACGAAATAAAACAATTCTTTGTGGCAACGAATACTCCTCCACCATTCCTGTCTCGGTCTTTTCGGTAGACATCGTATCCTGGATGGAAGATTTCTCCATCAGACACCGATGCATCTACGTGCGACTCTGTGCCAATCACTACATCGGGACCCTCGGCCTCCACAGTACTCATAAACTGGGTGCGTTTATCTGTGCTTAGTATGCTGTTGCAGTTAATTACCATAATCTTAATTGGTTTTGATTTAGGCTTGTTGGTTGGTTTGTTCCGGTTTGTAGGTTCGGACTCAGAGTCTGTAATGTTGTCACCATTTTCAGACACTGAGTCTGACAACAATTCATATGGGTTAGGGTCACTTAATATGGAGCTGTCGTTAAAAAAGGAGTTTGAGAAATTTGGTAATGAACAGTGAGTGCAGTACCAGCTGACATTAGAATGTTGTAAATGGCGATACTCTTTGGGTGATACCCCGCAACAACCAATGTGGATCCATGTGTCGCATTCGTCACAACACACAGCACGATGATTTCTGGCAACAGCCTTCTTACATACTCCACATGGATACTTAACTGGTCCGGGGTTCAACTGTATATCACCCGAGATCAGTAGTGCAAGTAACAGATAAGTGGACATTGTTCGCTGGTTCGCGGATGGATATCGTGACTGTCTGTTCACGACACGCTTGATGTACATATCAGCTCCAAACAGCAAAGCTGTCTGGATCCTCCTCTCACCCACAAACTGGAATCCAGCATTTATATTATCAGGAAGTGATGCTGATGTAAAACCATTACCATGTCGAAGACCCGCCATGAATGCGACCATCAGTATGAAAGCTGTCCATCTTATGGTGACAAGTTTCCTGCCAATGTTCAGGTAGTTTAAAATGTGTTAAAAAATAAATAAATTATGCCGCTGTACGACTGTCTAGATACTCCGACATAAATAGTGAAGGCTTAAAAACAATACAAAAAATAAAAACAATATGGTGTAGATTTTAAAATGTTTAAAAATAAAATGTACTTACAATAAAATGTTCAATGGTGTTATAGGATTTCACAAAAGAAACCAGTTGCAAGCCAAGTCTCTCCCTCTCTCTTTTATTAATTAACCTACGTTATATTATGATCAATGCAATTGAAAGATTTCGCACAGGTATCAGGTTAAATGATCTATTTAAATTTCAAGTGCAGACAAGACGTCTTTATTATATAGTGCAGCTAACAAGGGATTTTTACCCAGGGCGACTCCGGGTTTTAAAATACGTCCTGTGCGAAAAGCCTGTTAGTATAAAGGTATATTGGTGCTCCTATTAGATTTGGCAATCAATTAGTTAGCAGCCTGACCTGCGCGTTTCTATATGGATGGAGCTATACGTACTATAGCCTTTGTTTACACGAAGTGTACAGTTGAGGCAGGAAATACACGCTCAGCGAGACTTAAGAATACTAAATGCGATAGAAATAAGGCTCTAGTTGCGAGTAATTTAGTTTATTCTGAATGTAGCCTGAGTAAATAAAATTATTTTGAAAACCAGCACTATTGTTTCAGTTGACTTTGAGGGGTTTGTGTTACGCGCGCTTTCCAACTCAGTGTTTACAATTTACGCCATCTTGTTATGCCAATCAATGTCGTGACTTGTCTATATAATATGTCTATATAATAATTGGCAAAAACCATACGGTCATTACGCCACCGTTGCTAAGGAAGCCAGTGTACTAAAACCGTATTTAGAAACTTTCGAAGACAAATATCACCAGGCGGCTACATCTAGATATTGTTATAGATGTATATAATTAAGTTAAAACAAATCAAAATATGTTGATCTCGAGATTAATGCAATAGCTGTCGGAACGAACGAAAAGAAACGACCACACCTGACGCATGCGCAGACACCCTGGATAACGGTTTTAATATTTGTGAATTACATTACTATTGCTGCGTGACATAAATTCTATATCAAACATGCATGCATACAGTTGTTAAAAACTTTGCCTTATGTTTTTGTCATAAAGAAAAACTTGAGGCCAGAATTTCAATAAAATATACGACGGAGTGACCTTACTTACGTGTGCTGCATGATGCCTGCATCCAATTTTGATAGCTTAACGAACCTATTCCTAGGCTACAATAGACGTGATGAATATGTCAATTAGCTTACAATAACATACAGCCGTGAACGATCTTTTTCAATGTATGCTCCCGTTTGCTTTATTTCGTTGTTACGACGCCAGGTTCGTATTTTATTGCACCCGGCCTGTCGCATCCCGCGGTTGTTTGCAAATCAGGTTGACGTACAGGTGCGTGGGAATGCCATGAATGACAGTCACTTTTGTATTTGAAAATAGCACTCACCAACAAGTCGAGTAGGCCCTACAAGTTTTGCCTACCAAGTGTGTGTTGATACATACGCTCAGACGAGAGCGTTCGTTTTAAATATTACAGGTAAGTAGTGTACCTGCCGATTGGCTAAAGGACGTGGTTTTACCTATCGGGACGTAGCAAGACAAAAATTATCATGAGTATTGTTATTGGCAGCGTTCTAAAGTAGGTGGCAATGGCCGTTTAAAGAAGTACGCTGATCGTATAGGTTTTCAAAACGTAACGTGGATTATATTGGAAAGCTGTTCCTAACTTTGTAAACAGTTGTAGAAAGCTGCAGCGAAAACTTGGTTTTTATTAAATCATAAATGTATTTTTAATAAATAAAGTAAACTATATTTTCTCTTAATTTGCTCACTGGTGGTGGTGTACATAATGTAAACATGTAACTGTAAATTAAGGAAATTAAAATATGTTTTAAAAATTGTTCCTGCACACCCTGCAGTCAGGTCAAATATTGTATGATCAAAAAGCTGCTGACTCAAGTCAGATAAAAGTGGGTGGTATAAATATGATCATGTGACAACTGTATATAAAGAGAAGCTTAGGTAATAAAATGACATCACTGTATAGGTTATATATATATATACTACACAAAATAATGTTTACGCTTTGTAATTTGTTTTGTTTATGCCAGACAGGTAGAACGCCAGGACATTGAAGATGTCTAGAATAAAGCAAGCACCGGGCAGTTGTGTTCAGTGTGTGGAATACATCATGTGTGCTCTCAACATGCTATTCTTTGTAAGTACATTTACACCAAAGTTTCTTTTTAATAATATACTGGTGTGGGCAATGTTTGCGGTCCAGTCGTGTTTGGCCATTTTTACTAAAACCTGACCAAATTCTTCTGTAAGATATTTACGTGCTAAATCTCTAACACATATTCCTTACAATTTCTGCAAACAAACTGTTACAAAAGTTGTTTTGAGTGAAGTACTTACGAAAATATACAGGCGCAGATATCCCAGACGTGAGTGTAAGTATTCTTGTCTTGCTTACCACTGGACCAAAAAAATCAAGGGCAGTAATGATCACCATTGCAGTGTTTTCTTTTACTTTCCTGCAAAACATCTCAAAAGATGGCTTCAGGCAGTAGTAGTAGTTTCTCTGTCGTGGTAGGCAGTTTCTTGTCTTTTTCGTGGTGAATTACACTGGGTGACTGCTCGATCATGGAAGGGGTGTCAAGCCCTTTCACAGGTGTGCGTCTGTGGTATACCTCTTACTTTATTATTGCTAAACACCTTAGTTTTGTCTTAGTTTTTTAATGTTATGGTGCATCAATAGTTTAAAGTAGCCTATTGCTACACCCCTACCTTCTAGTATGTCCAACAACCTACCTGTGCCGGAATCATTGCAAGAAGGTGTGATTTCAGGTGATTGGTGGGGTGATGGTAGGTATTGGTGTATGGATCATCTACGACAAGGACTACATGTCCCCGCTGTTTGGCACGGAGCTCATGACTGCTTCAGCCTACATGATAGTGGCAGGGGGAATCAGTCTTGTTATCTTCTCTTTCGTCGGATGTTTGGCAGCCTTCTACCAGAGCAAGGGTCTGCTGGTCATGGTAAGATTACTTCTTGCGATTATTATGATGATGGTTGAACACAACAGTTTGCAGAGATATTAAATATTCCTACATATTTCACACTTGTCACTTTTAGCCAATTTCACACTTTTATCACTTTTTTACATTGTAACAGTTTTTATACATAATTGAGGTAGTTTTAATTATTTAAACCTGCACCATATCCATGTTGTATAAAAGCACCAACATTGTGTATAATCAGAACAGTGCAACAATGCTCCAGACTGGGATTATGTACTTCTCTGGAGGAATAAGAAGAAGACACATTGCTATAATTTGTTGAATTTTGAATTGAATTAATTTATTCAACATAATCACAAAGCGTAATTTCAAATAAGGTGTAAACATGCACATTTGTAAGCCAATCCACCATAAACAATGGAGCAATGAAAAATATAATTAAGCACTGAACAATAAGAAAATGTTGAATGGAAATGCAAGAAGTTATAAACTTATAAATAGCATTCCCCACACTATATAATAATTATTATTGCACTGGTACAATACATACGCAATATATAACTTAACATTTATACCATCTGTATAATTTGTCTAATTCTGTTGATACTGTTTCACACACTTGTGACAGATTGTCACCTGAGTAAAATAAATTAGTATCATCAGCAAAGACAATTGATTCCATTAACAATGACACATTATACATATCATTAATATATATATATATATATATATAATAAACAACGCAGGACCCAATATAGAACCCTGTGGAACCCCACATGTAACATTCATGCATTCTGAAGTTGTGTCATGAATACAAACATATTGGCTTCTGTTATTAAGATAACTACAAATCCACATATTAGCTATTCCTCTTATTTCGTAATGCTCAAGTTTTTTACAAGAATGCTGTGATCCACCATATCAAAGGCCTTTTTCAGGTCAATGAAGAAACCAACAGTAGATTTACAATTGTCAATAGAAGTAGTAATTTCTTCCACAAGTTCCACTAATGCCAGTGATGTGGACATATTTTTCCTAAACCCATATTGGCTTTCATACAATATTTGTTTATTATCTATACATGACATCATCCTGTTGTGGAAGATCTTTACTAGGATTTTTGACAACTGAGATAATATAAATAGATATAGGTTTGTAGTTAGTAAAATTATTAATATCACCATTTTTGAATAGCAGTATAACTCTAGCAATTTTCATACCATCTGGGAAAATTCCCTTCTGTAACGAGGTATTAAAAATATGCGTTAACGGTCTTACTAGATACGGTATTAGTTGTTTAACTTGGCACATGTCAATATCATCATGATCTTTAGATTTCTTGCCCAGGTTAATGATTTCTTTTTCAGTAACAGGTTTTAGAACCAGAGTATCTCCATCCACATCAGATAAATAACTTGTAAACATATCATTGCTTTTTGGAATATTATTCACCAGAGATGGCCCTATAGTTATACTTTTTTTATAAACTTTTAGCAATATTTTTGCTACCTGTGACTCTGGATCCATTGTTAATAAATTCAGTGGGATATTTTGGTCCCTTGGTTTTTTTTTTAATCAAACTATTTATAATTTTCCATATTTCTTTTATGTTTGTCATGTATTTTCCAGAAGTTCTGTAAAGTGTTGTTTCTCACAGTACGTTAGTATGCCTGTCAGTTTGTTCTTATATTTTTTGTATTTTTCTTCATTGGCAATTGACCTTTTCTTCAGGAACTGTTTACACAGTTGATTTTTTTCTTGCCTGCATTTATTAAAGAATTGGTCATCCATGGCTTGTCTGACCTTTAGTTAACAGTTTTCTGCTTAATGATAGGACAAGTTGTATTGTATAATTTTGTCAACTTTTCAGTAAATGTATTTACATCTTCACTTTCCAGAATTCCATTCCAATTAGTTTCTTTGAGCTCATTCATCATAACATTTATGTTCTGTTCATTGACTATTCTCCCTGTGTTTTATATCTCACGTTGCTGCAGTTTTTATGGACGTATTCCATTATTTAAAAAATGGGCAAATGATCACTTACATCATTTATTAACAACCTATTCTGTACATAATGTTCTCTTGCTCTCTCTTGTATTTAAATTTCCTATCACGACAATGCCACAATAGAAATAGTGATCTGAAATATTGCACTTAATAAAGTACGGTTATAATGTGAGAGAATAATTTTTGTTTATTTTAGCCCGACGTCAGATTCCAACACATTTAATCTACAACTTGTAGTACAAGACTTTCTGTGTATGTGTATCTTTGACTTTCAGTACTTCGTCGTCATGCTGGTCATGTTTATGGTCCTGGTGATTGGAGGCATCCTTGCCTCAGTATTCCGCTCTCAGGTAAGCACCTAGTCACCTACCTAGTCAGTATATAAACCTAGACACAGGTACTTACCTAGGATACTTGTAGGCCAGACCTGGGGTCAGGTATATTACAATGTGACCTATTACTGTTACTTAATTTCCTTCCTATTACTATTGTAATTATATTCAGAAAGCAATGTAATCTATTACATTTGAAGCTATTTCTATTAGAGTTACATTTTTTTCATCTATTTGTAGTATAATATACACCACGCAGAGATATATACAATAAAATATAAATGGTAATCAGTGAACTTAAAGAATTATAGGACAATGTGGCTGAGTAATAACAGAATCAGAAGATGATGTCATCTTTGTCTCTTGCAGGTTCGAGATGAAATCCGAGAATATATGAAGAAGTCTATAATTAATCACTACGGCACCAAGCTCGACAAAAAGTACAATCGTCTTATCACGGATGCATGGGACACTGCCCAGTTGGAGGTATGTCATCTGTTCTTGTCTCTCGTATCTATCAGCTCATGTTACGTTATTCAACAACACAACAACACAACAACACAACAACACAACAACACAACCACAAAACCACAAAACAACACAACCACACAACAACAACACAACAACACAACAACACAATAACACAACCACATAATAACAACACAATAACACAACAACAGACGACTGCATAGCTGATGGTTCTCTTCACACCTGTCAAGTCCTACAGTTTAGCCGTAGTCACTATGGTTTTATTGATAAAATGAAAACTACGGGTGTAGTAGGAAAACCATACGGTTTTGCGCTTGTGTTTTGAGAAACATTTTTAACGAATTTATCGCGTTCGTTATATTTTTGTCGGTAATTCGCCGACCGACACACTCATCAAACTCCCTTATTATGTACAATTCCTGTACAATTTATGCAGTGCCACAAGCACTCACCAATGCATTTTTGTATTATGCGCAGGCGCGAACGTACTTACCCATTCCGTGTGCGCCATGTGTCACATGTGGCACCTGTATTTACAAACTTGTTTTTTATTGCGTGCGTCAATGGGCATTTATGTGAAAAGATTATGGATTTTACTGATAATTTATGGTTTTTGTCTGCCATGACTACTGTTTTGTTTCACAGGACTTGACAGGTGTGGCTCTCTTACTTGGATAGAGCCTCATGAAGATTTATTAACTGGATGAAATGATATAGTGCATACATAAAGTTTTTCTTAAGTATTTTTTTATAATAATAATTCCATTTCTTAATATAGCGCTTTTTAAGTAAGTAAATACCAATCAAAGCGCTTCACATATTACAATGGCGTGTTTGCTAAATGCTAAAATATAAATTAATTTAATATTTAAATTTAAAATAAATAATTAAATATCATCACTGTAAAACCAAAAAATTACAATTTTGAGGTGTTATCAACTTTTGCACCCAGTAAACTATGTAAAACCAACATTTTAATGAAATTCTGAGGACTTCTAGTTTTGTTTTGATTTGTAAATCATAGGTGAAATATTAATGACTCAAATGGGTAATTTGTTACTTATTTCACAGTCAGGTTATCTTTTTCTGTGATGTGTTGACTGCTATCAGCAATCTTCACCAGGCAGTTACCGCTACATAAGTACAACTATTACTCATTTGAACCACCCAGTCTGATGAAACTCTTCATTCATTTATGAATGACTCAAGCCAGAAAGATCAGCATGCATATGGAAAATATGGATACACAAATTGTGGCGAGTGCTTTGTGCCCGCTGGTCATGCCAGTAGCTCGAGAGTGATGTTACTGCTGTTATACCAACACAGAGTAATGTGTAATTTTTGTATATTATATCAATTGAGAATATTACTGCTGGTTTTTTCTTAGTTAAAAAAATATGTTAATTGAGAATACATCTGCTGGTTTTTTCCGATTTAAAAAAAATTGTTAACTGGGAATATTACTGCTGGGTTTTTATGGTTGGGACATGTGTGTTTGTTTGTTGTAGTTGCACTGTTGCGCTGTGGATGAACACAGCTGGAATCTGTACAAGGGCTCAGAGTGGTACAAAGAGTCAATGGACATTCAGCGTAAGTTAACCATACCATACTACCCAGGGGGAAGTCGGTTAACAACAGTTCCCATCTCAGTCATCTCACATGGGTGGGGCACACATCACTTGGTCTGTTCTGCCATCTTGACAATATTTCTCTCCCTGTCTTTCGCAATTTTCTCCCACATTCATCTGTTCTTTCATGCTTTTTCAAGATATCTCGTGATAGTGTAACTCCATTTTAATTGTGACCAGCTGCAGCAAACCGGGTATTAATTAATTGACACAGGCCTATTCTGCACATGAACCATAAATAGCTGTCTTGATCATATCTGATCAATTTTGTGATTTTGGCAGAAACGTATCCTTTATAACCTCCACCTTCATCTCTTTCACTCTCCAGTTTGTTCTCCGCGATAGCCAATCCAGAAGTACTAAAATACAACTCCATTGCGACTTACTTGATTTTGCCACAACACTTTGTTGGGGCATGTCACATTTTGTTCTTTGTCTACTATGATTTTCTGAATTTCATGTTCTCTTTGTCAGTCTTTTCTCACTCATTCTCATTTCTTAGCATCTGTGCTCCTGTCCTTCTCATTCTGCTCCGAAGTTCTTTCATGGTCAGGTGGTTCCTCATTCCAATTTCTCCTCTCGAGTCTCAATTCCCTAGTCTTCCTTCTGATTCAAATCTCACTAAATTATAATAATCATAATTCAAACAGCATCAATGTCGACCATGTGTATGCAAACAAACTCATGATCCATTAAAAATATTGTCAATCAATTTAATATTAATTAACTTAGTTCTAAGTTGTCTGTGTGAAAACTTCATGTCACAACTGTAGCTTCACTCATTGGTTTATACGAGCAGAACAACATTGTGGCCACTTTGGTGAAAAGGAAGGAAGTTCATAACGGGAATATGTCATGTCAAGTTGTCAACATGGTCTATTGTTTAAAATTTTAAACCCACCAATTTTGCACCTATATAAACATTTTCAGTAACGCATTTTTGTATTTGATGTTCGTATTCTGTATATTTGACCAAACACAGCAACTTCTGTTGATTGTGTTACCTTTGTGACATGCAATTGTAATGATATCATGTTTTATTGGATGTGTTGGTATTTCTTGATGAATTTGTTTGTTGCTTTTTTACAGCCTATGACAGAAAACTTGTCCCAAAAAGTTGCTGCGAGAAATCTGATCGGTCATATAACTTGGAAAAATGCCAGAAATTCCAACAAGGTCCCCCTGGCAAAACGTCAGGACAAACAAATGAATTTCTTCACTATCGGGTAAATCTAATGGCATTTAATTTCTGTTGTTTTGTAACATTCTGCTTTGTGCATTGACACATTAATAAGTTAGACTCTGATAAATGAGGATTTAAGTCAGGGTTCAGTGTTTTGTGCCTATGTATGATGGAACAGGTTCAGTAGGATTTATTTATGATGTACAACCTGTGATTTTCAGGCCTGTTTTCAAGTGGTCGAGAAGCGTTTCATTTTGGGATGTCAGGCCACATACAGTAAACCTTGGATATAACAAATATAACCAATTGTCCAGGACCAGCAAATTTATTTGTTACATCCAAAATTTGTTATCTCAGATATTGACTACCAACTCAGTCTTACTAATAGAAATAGGCTAGGAATCAATGAGTAAGACACTTACAATCAAGTGTTTGATCTATATAATGAGAAACATACATTCATTCTGTAGTATTCTGAAACTTAAAATAAAAAAAACTATGGATCTAGACCTGCATTTTTTATTTCACATAGTCGATTCGTTATGTCTGATGGTATTTCAATGGATTTTTGGAATTGTTCATTATATCAAAAAAATTATTATAACAATTTTGTATGCACATGGAACTTCATCAACAATCCAATAACAAATTTTTTATATAGGTTTATTGTATAATTACTATTATTCATTACAAGGTGTCTTCTTGTTGACAGGGGTGCTACCAAGCAGGACGTGACTTTGTATGGGAATTCTCTGGTTACTTGATAGGAATGGGGTTCGGCGTAGCATTTGTGATGGTACGTACATATTGACACCACTGCTAGGACCATACAGTCATTATAAAATAGCCATGGTACACCGTGACACAGTGACTAGAATGTCAGACTCTTATCCGAGATAACCCGGTTTCGAATAATTTTGCTGCTGTTTCAGAACTAGGTAAAATTCCATTCAATCCACGTTAATTACTTCAGTTTACCCGTCTGTATAAACGAGTATCTGTGTGGTGTAAGTGAATGAGTAGTCTGCACAGTTGTGATGGTGTCCAAATGATCTTGTCTACCATAAGGGTTTCTGGACAGTCCTAAGGACCTGGTACTGCGCTGTATATTAGAACTGACCTTTAACTCATGAGTACTATAATGAAATAAAAAGCATACAAATGAGAAAGTAGTCAAAGGCTGTCACATACAGGTGTATATATATACATATATGTGTGTGTGTGTGTGTATATATATATATACACATGTATATATATATATATATATATACTATAGAAAATGACAACTTATATACACAAGAGTGGCTGACTATTGGTATATTTCAATTGACTTGTGTGACTGTTATATTTCAGTATGCTGTGAAGGAAGATGTAGAAGAGTGTCATTTAACTCAGTTGGTCAGATAATACCGTGTCTCGTGACAATGCAATATCTAGGACACTGCAACCTAGATGTTGACTCGCACCCCTCCCGAATTTAACTATGACACACTGACCTATATATTGCCTCATGCCCCTCCTGGCTTCCCTAGCATGAATGGCTGATATCACAACTCCCAGTATCCAGTCAGGAGCCACTAATGGGCATAATCACACACTGCTATATAAATATATTTATGCAAGGTGAAAGTGTTTATCTCTTTGTTTTCAGATTGCAGGAATGGTGGTCTCATTGGTACTGCTCCGGCAGATCTAGTGACCGGAGGATGGTCGTCCTAACAAAGATGATGTCCATGGGAGTTTACCTCTCTGTCAGACTATCTTGCCAGACATTGGTCCGTGTGAAATGACATCCCGGTTGTGTGTCACATGTTTCTCTTCTCGCACGTGGTGAAGTAGTGATGCGATGTATTTGCATGATTCCTCGGTCAACGTGATTCACTGTGTTTTTTAATGAAACTTATTTTTTTAAAGTCACCAACTTGTGTTGCTTTAGCACATGTTTTATACAGTGTTGTGTAGCGGGATACGGCATTTCAAGGCTAGACATGGAAACAGCTGGTAGACGGAATACCGGTAGTCAGAGTGGTGTTGTAATGGTGTTATGCCTGCAGTTGCCATACATACGCCCGTAAGAATAAGCATTTCTTAGTGACGTGGCAACAGTGTTGACAAATACAGTCATATTGACAACAGAGCTGACGTTTTAGAGTAACTGTACTTAACTTGTGCTTAATTATTCAGTGTCCTGTGTGTTTACGTTTCTGTAAGAATAACTCTTGGTAACACCAGCCTCAGGTATAACAAAATGCGAAACCTCAACTCATTGTACCTGGTACTATTGCGTGAGACGTCTCAGACGAGCTGTATCATTGTTGCTGGTGAATGGGTCAGGACGTTGGTATTTATGTAAAAAATAATTGTCAACCTCGCCATTGGTGTGTTTCAAATGACTTGTGTGACTGTATATATTGCAGTATACTGTGTAGGCCGGTTTACAAGTGATATGTAACCCAGTTGGTCAGACGACACCGTGTCTTGTGACAGTGCAATATCTAGGACACTGCGACCTAGATATTGACTCGGGCCCCTCCCGACTTGAGCTTTGATGGATGCAACTGCAGCCGCCGCCATTGGTTGGTCAGTGTTTCAATTTCATAACAAACTCGGTCAAGTTAAAGCTACAAATTGACCTCTTTATTTGTTTCGCGTGGGTGTATACATGACCGATTCTTGCCATGCGTGACACCATGTCGGTTGGCCAACTGGGCAATTAATCGCCCTTTAGTAGTGCGTTAGGTGAACAAACTGCTCGTTGCGTGTTTTTGTAAATTTCTTATTTCAGCTGCTAAACGGGTGACATAGTTTGTCCTGTAGTCTAGAAATGTGCAGTTATCTTACTGCTCGTGGGTGCAAACGAGACAGACGGACATACTTACAAACACACACACAAACCCACACAACCTCACCCTTCCAATAGGAAATGCACCGGGCTTATTTGTTGTAACATGTACAGTGGTTCAGGCAAAGTCTCTTGACGTTTTTTTATAATAAAATACCGTAGAAACTCAGTATGTACTTGTTATTTTATCTACCAGCCACACCATTGTTAATTATTAGTAAAACATATGTTCCACATTAATTAAATAATTATATTGTACTTATTGATTGTCAGAGTAGGTACAAAGATATGTTGTACTATTTTGGCAATTTCAAATGCTCCCTCTTAGCACCGGGCTATCGAAACTTGGTGGTTAGGTTTTGAAGCGGTATATATTTATTCAACAACCGCTGTCTATATTAATTGGCAAAAAACATAAGGTCATTACGCTAATATTGGTGTGTGTGTGTGTGTGTGTGTGTGTGTGTGTGTGTGTGTGTGTGTGTGTGTGTGTGTGTGTGTGTGTGTGTGTGTGTGTGTGTGTGCAATAGCAATGCCACGGTGGACACTTTTAAAACTAGACTAGGCAGACACAACTGTTTCGGATAGACCAGTTCTTTATAGTGCTGTTGGCTTAAAGTTTTGTGTCATGGTTGGTACCTGAATAAATCGGTCACTGTGGCCACGAGTATTGTTGATTGAGCGAACAATGTGATGTGGCAACCAGTATTAAAGTATGTCTGCATTCTACAACACTCACACATTTGGCAATTACGTGTCGGGGTGACCAACAGTAGATTACTAGGAATTTAAAATAGCCAAGATTATCCTGTATAGTATCATATATATTAAGTTACATATTAAAAGGAAGGATTTCTCAATTGCCTTATCAGTAATTGGGCTGAAAAAATCGAAACTTTAGTTTACAAAGCTCCCAATTGAAACGTACCAAGTAAGGAGTCTCAGTAGTATTCTTTCCAGGTTACTCGCGCTACTTCTGTATGCAGACCAGAAGTGGATGATGCGGTCGCTGTAGGTCTTCGCCACATTCTGAAGCACTTGGAGCGGCCAGGATCCTGTCCATAGACTTCAGCTCAGCATCCAACACTATCATCCCCTGCATGCTGTTCGATAAACTCTCGTTGTTGACTGTACATCCTGCCATCTGCCACTGGATTCTAAAGTGTCTTCTTCATAGGCCTAAATCTGTCAGAGTCAACAACTCGCTCTCTTCAAACCTCTCATTCTGACTACTGGTGCCCCACAAGTTTCTCTTCACTATCTTTACATATGACTGTGTCTCCGTGGACCCATCTGTCCTTGTCATCAATTTTTTTATGACACCACTCTGGGGGTTGTATTGAGAGTGCGGATGAGACGGCAGACAGGGAAGGGGTTCAGAGAATGGTTGGCTGGTGTGCATATAACAACATTGAATTGAACGTGTCGAAGACAAAATAAATTATTATTGATTTTCGTCGGGAGAAGACGCCCATCCGTCCTCTCTCATTAAAGAGCGTGATAGTCGAACAAGAGGAATCTTAGATTCATGGGGACAACAGTATCAAGCGATCTTAGCCGAGACAAAAACACAAAAAGGCACAATAACGCCTGTACTTCTTGAGGCAGTTAAGCCTAGCCTAAGCTAAGGAGATTCGGCATCGCACAGGAGATCCTGATACGTTTCTACCACGCTATAATTGAAAGTATCCTCACTCTGTCCACCCAAATGTGGTTTGGCATCGCCGGTCATGAACAGAAACAGCGACTAGAAGCAATTGTGAAAGGCGCATCAAAATCATTGGGCACGACTTGCTATCCTTAGAGTTATATCATGCTCGCTGCGCGAGTAAATCCATAAGTATTAGAGAGTGTCTGCAAGCATACCGATCTCGATACCCTTCCCTATCCCTAACGCGCTGTGCGTACTACGTCATCGCTTTTTGTGTTTATGCGATCGGTTATGTGTCGATCGGATAGGTAAATGCGTAACCGGCAGGGGTGATCGGTAAGCGCAATCCCTATCCATTTTATGTTCAAATTATGGATGAATCAAAGTAAACAACATGACAGCATTGTACATACAACAGGTTTTGACTGATTAGCCGCCTCGTTTTAATTGCTGTTGTGTTTAATGCATCAGAAAAAAATGTTTAAGACCTGTTTCAGCATGTAATACATAAAGGTGGGGGCACAAATCGTGCATGTAATCGTTTCTGTTGTTTTCACACACAAAAATGATCAAATTCTTCCGTAACATATCTATGTGCTAAATATCTAACACATATTCCGTTAAATTCGTGCAAATAAACTATTAAAAACGTTGTCTTGGGTGCAGTACATACGGGGGCATAAATGTACGATACGTTGGCGCGTTAAACGCTGAGTTGCAGACACTCCTGACGGTTATGTATCTCCAACAATCGACACCGATCGCGCAGCGCGTTAGGGATAGGGATGGGAATCGAGATCGGTATACTTGTAGACACTCTCTATTGTGCATGATACAACCCACCCAGCTAACCATTTATTTGAGCTTCTTCCCTCTGCGAAGCGCTACAGGAGTATTAAGACTAGAACAACGAGGTTTAAAAATAGTTGTTTACCCGCTGGCTAACACACTTGAAGGGAGAGGTAGTCCTCGTTTTATAACTATGTCTTCAGCCAGATCAGTTCTTGTGCCGTCTTGCTTATTTTACTAATTTAACTACCACTATGTACTGTCAATCTGAATGAATCCTCGCAATCTCCATCGGTGAAATGAATAGGCATTTACCTTATCCTATCGCACAACCACTTTGTCCCGCCGTCGCTAAAACGAAACACACCGCCCGCAAAGCGCCTAAACTTCGTTGGACTTATTACGCCCAAAATAAGGCCCAGTCCAATATTTGGAAGAATAAAGAAGGAACGACAACATAATGACACGTCCTTCCTTACCTGTCACTACGACGCTGATTGCAGGCGTGACGTAGTATGACGGCACTTAACGTTGAAATGCTAGATCGACTGGTTACGCAGACCTGCCTACCATTCCGGATTGTCCGGAATCATTCCGGAAAGTCACCTCAAATTACGATATTACGGTGAGGGATGAAAGTATTACGGACTGTGACCGTGTTCGGCAATAACTCAAATTTAGGTTCCACTATATTCAAAAGGTGGCAGCATATGTATGCAGCATGTTGTGACATGGTTTTTAATTCGCCGAGTCTGGTCGTAATGTAACCAATAGGAAACAGCGTTATGACAAATTCGCATTTCCGCGATCAAACAAAACGAAGTCACGCGGCACGAAATGATGGCTGACAGCGAAACGACGCCACTGCCAACCCAAAAGAAATGTGTAATGCAAAAATTTAGTGTGTTGTACTTGTAGTGTTAGGCCAACTGACTGTACTAAGACTAAGTTAGTGTATTTATTGAGGAGTTTAGTGTATCATTTACAGCTTATCATACAGTTACTAGTCTAGGCGATGTCGATGACAGCGTACCGTAATGTAATGGTTTTGGTCCGTCGCTACCCCCCCCCCCCCCCCCCCCCCCCCCGTCTATCATTTATCATAGTAGAGTTGAGTAGGCTAGAGCATAGGTGGTGTTGATGACAGCGTAACTAATGGTTTTGACTCAGTCTAATGTCATGGTTTTGGTCCATCGCTACACCCCCCCCCCCCCACGTCTATCATAGTAGAGTTGAGTAGGCTAGAGTGTAGCTGTACCCCTGTAGGTGGTGTTGATGACAGCGTAACTAATGGTTTTGACCCAGTCTAATGTCATGGTTTTGGTCCATCGCTACCCCCCCCCCCCCCCCCCCCGGTGACAATATCTGACACCCGGTTCTCAATTACTGACAGGAAGCGTATATTCCTGAAAATCAGTGTAAATGGGAAGATGGATTAATGACAGGAAGTTTTTGGGGTCGGCAGGTCTGGTTACGTCACTTCCGATGACGTCATCAAGCTCAAGTCGCTTAAAATGGCGGTATCGATGCGAACGGAATACCATTTAGGAAATATATATATATCGATTTCCTTAGGCTAACTCACGCACTCGTTGCTCGCTTAGTTGTTCCGCTGTGAGGTCAGCTTCGTTTTCTGAAAGCCTTGCGTGAAAACGAGTCTTATGCCAAATATTAACTTAAAAACTTCACCGCAGCCTTTGCGTCTCCTGCGGTGGGTCATGGTTTCCATGGCGGCGTCCCAGATGCAGCGATCACAGCAACTTGATCTAGAACTTGGAAGGCGGTCACGACCATGAAGGATTGTCTGTGATAACAATGTACAGTCGAACCTCGCTTTACGGTCACCTCGGTAATACAGCCACCTCGCAATTAAGGTCACCCTGGGACAGTCCCAAATTATTTTTGAAACAGACTAACAGTAATGTAGGAAATTGGTCCTGCTAATACGGTCACCCCGCTATTCAGGTCACTTTTGTCTAGTACTGAGAGTGACCTCTAATCAATAGTGAGGTTCCGCTGAATAACAAAATGCAATGCTGAACTGACTGTGGCAACAACCGGGTGTCCCACGTGCTTCGCTACGAGCTTGCCAACAACAAATAGTGTAAGTGACCTTTCGTTTTGGTTGCTAGTAAAACACAAAACATGACGGAAATGATGCCACGTTAGTAGACACCATTAGCAAAGTTAATTGAGTTCTACGTCACAACTTTTGCGATCCAATCAGAGGTTTTCGCCGGATCTGCCGTTCGACTTCGCGTATAAACGCCAAACATGGATATTTCGCGTAAGTACAAACGCCGACTTATTTCGTACCTCACGCTGTTGTATACAAACATCATGATTAGGATATATTATTGCATAAAAGGACTCGAAACAAATTTGTTTGTTTGCTAGCCTAATCGTACGAGCCGGAATGATTGCATTGGGGTTCGCGTTTGCCGTTCTGAATTCTACATTCCTGCAATTATCGATTGCGATAAAGGTTAAATAGTTCCGTTAACACATTGATATATATGTTTCGTACATGCATTTTACTGTTAGTAACACACAGAAAATCACTACATATGAGAAAACAATTACCTGCTGGAGCCGATCGTAAAACCGCTCACTGCGCGTTTAGTTAATGGTGTTTTCTTAAACGTCGACGCGAGATCTGCGGTTTACTTCAAATTTGAGGTCGCGTTCAGATTTGGGGTACGGTCGTGGCGCTTAATTGCGTTAGCTAATGGTCTCTTGTATCTGCTTTGGTCTATCAGACCCGCTTTAGAGCTAACATAGTGAGTGGCGTCTCGTGTGAGTATTGCGATGGTGAACGGGTCACGATTTGCAAACAACTGACATGTTAAAATGAAATGGCATCGTGGTTTAATATCGTGTACAGGTTTGTCGATAAACAGTTTTCGACGTCACGGATTTTAAATAATGTCGCCCCAAACGTCTACATTTTGAACTTAGCTATATAGGAGTCAGTCAGAAGTCGCGCTCCGTCGATTGGGGAGATCGTCTACGTTTCCTATATTCTGTGTGTTAATGGAAATAAGCACTTTACGAGAAGCCGTAGACCACAACTCGAGTAGGCCAGTCCTACAGCGCATTGACCAACCAGTGTGTTACACACAAGCTAAGAGAGTGTCTGCAAGCGCACTGATCTTGACTTCCTTCACGTCACGCGCTGCGTTCTATTGTTGAACAAGGCTCAATCGGGATAGGGAGTCGAGGTCGGAACGCTTTGCAAACCCTCTCTACTCTCTGTTAATATTGTTGTCTGGTGTGTACACATGGAGTTAACTGAACCAGCCGTCACTGCTCCGCTCGCAGTACACCGGTTGGTGGCGATTAGGTTCTGTGGGCGCCGGAACCGCTTCTGCTGGTCTCGAGGCCCGGGTATGACGACGAGGACGTGGTGCCCTGGGCTTGATTGGTGCAGGTCGCACCCCGGTGTACTCGCGTGTGCGGGAGAGTCGGCACTGTAGAACCGACAGGACGAGGCCCAGCAGCTGAAGACACGACATACTCAACTGGTACTGGATCTTGCTGATTACGCTTCCACATATGACGTCAAAATTATAATCTACATGCGTTTGTTTCTCAATTAAGAATGATAGGACTAGATAACGAAACAGTGAATATCTATAGGCCTACGAACGACCTGGGAGAGAAGAGAAGAGAACAACAAGACAATCTTCACAATGGAGTACAAATGAATGGAAGATAATTATGTATATAATTATTGAAAAGAAAGGCTAGCGGCATGAATAGGTTTAACAACAATATTAGCAAACATCCCAGTTCAAGAGAGGGATACACGTAGGCCACCAAAAAAACAATATTGGACTCTCGATAAGCGAAATGCTTCTTTACCACTTGCCATTTGGATTTTTGTTCTGGATCTTCTTAAATTATTATTTTAACATTTAATTAAGTATAAATGCATGCAACATTCTCTATTTAATACCTGGGCGCAGTTACGATTTTACAATCGGACGTGGGCCTTTAAGTTAGAATTCATTAATTTTGTTGACATCATGTTGCATACATCGCGTGCCAGTGACCTTTCAAAAAAGTGACAGGCGACAAACTAATTAACTTTTGAGCTCCCCAAATTAGGTACGCAATGTCCCTATAACCTTTGAAATTAGGGGTCTATCATTGCGCCCAAAGGTTTTGGCGCGAACGAAATGTACATCCCCGAATTTACGCTGTACGATTCTGACGGTATGTAAATCACAAAGGTCGAAAAGGTACCAATTATACAACTGTCTTTTAGGTACAGTTCTTCAGATTCGTGCTCAGGTTGTTCCAGTCTTATTGTTGCAACAACGAAAGCAACCGAGGTCAAATATATGTTTAGTATTGTGTGGTTACTTAGATATTGATAGAATATTTTTTTCTAAGTTACATTGGGTATTAGAACTAGAGCTAGGGCACACAGAAGCTTTGAGAACTTACAATAATGAAAGAGAGGCCGAAACTCATTCCGATCAGGTAGCCAGAGTGTGTGTAGACAAAGGTGATGCCAACGCCATAACAGCCCTGCAACCAGACACAAAGATGTCATCCATTAGTTACCAATAGTGTGAACAATTGACACAAGGCACGTCTCAACGTGTGTGTGTGTGTGTGTGTGTGTGTGTGTGTGTGTGTGTGTGTGTGTGTGTGTGTGTGTGTGTGTGTGTGTGTGTGTGTGCGTGCGTGCGTGCGTATGTGCGTTCGTCTGTGTGCGTGCATGCGTATTTTGGATCAATGTGGCTTGGGGTCTACTTGTTAGTTTTGAATAGATGGTTTTTCACAATGTTAGTTTTCGTGACACGTGCAGGCAGTCTCATGCAGCTTTTGTTTTCCTTGAAAATCGGATATCTTTACGTTCTTTGATGTGTTGACTGAGTATGTTGCCGACTATCTCGTTGTTGCCATGGTTGGTCTACGGGAGGCGCAAGATGTCACGGTGTAGCAGCCTGTAGTCTTCTTTTTACGTTGTCTTGTTTCGGAAGCAATATGCTGAGAAAGATCGAAGTTGCCAAAGCCCACATCAATCTTATTTTGAATAGTTAAATGATGCGCGTTCCTTTTGAGCATCTTAAATATGTGAACCGGGCGTCAGTCGAAGTCGGTGATATAACGCAGTACTGATATTAAGCGATTGTGCACCATTTGGAAGAGAGACTCACTTCAGAATTTTGCAGCATCGAATCGGAAGTGGCAAATTGACGAAACATTTGCCAGAAAAGTTTCTTTGATACTGGAATTAACAGGTCAGCCGGGAAATCAATGTAAAGCGACTTGGGCGATTATAGGGTTATTTATGAACTGATTACAACGATATAATTATTATTAAAAAAACTCATTGCGCGTCTTACCACGGTTTAATAGTTTGTATTTCTCCGATAGGCCAGTGTCATTTTCGATGTGAAAAATCTACGAAATCCACATAATTACAAATTACGATAGTTTACTGTGATAGCTAGAGAAAACACTGACAGGCTGCTACGTACTTTGTAGTGTAGGGCGTAGTTCCTTCTGCCTGACGTCTTGGCCGGCGGGCCGTTGTGCCACGTCTGACACAGAACGGCGTTACGCAGTCGGCCATCGATAGTCCGCTCACAGCACGACTGGGGCACGAGTATCCTGTTGACGGCTGTAAGAAACCACGATTACTAATGCAACGATGCGGTGTGTGTGTGTGTGTGTGTGTGTGTGTGTGTGTGTGTGTGTGTGTGTGAGAGAGAGAGAGAGAGAGAGAGAGAGAGAGAGAGAGAGAGAGAGAGAGAGAGAGAGAGAGAGAGAGAGAGAGAGAGAGAGAGAGAGAGAGAGAGAGAGAGAGAGAGAGAGTGAGTGCGTGTGTGAGCGTGCGCGCGTGTGCGTGCGTGCGTGTATATGTGCGTGAGTACGTAAGTATAATTATGATATAATTATAATATCATACGTGGGACGCTGGCGTCTCCTTTTGGCTGTAGTTTGAACCATGTCGAATCACGGTAGACCTTCCAGCCATCGTCTTCCACGCCGCAGCAGTATAACTACAAACAAGTGGAACAACGTCATGTTATGTGGATCAGATCATCTATAGCAATTCTGCGTGTTCAACATGTTGGTGATGTTTAAAACTTGTTAATTTTTTTTAGAACTTTTAGGGAAATAGAAAATAAAGGAATAACAACTCTAGAAGACTGTCTTAAACAACACAAGTTGTAAACGCAGAAGAGATAATAAATTATGATCCAGGTCTGTAAGATTATGCAGAAACATGGGAATAGACACATTCGTGTTTTTGAACATAACAAAAGCACAGCCGTGGTGCAGTGGCTAGAGCTTCGGACTCTCAACCGAGAGAATCCGGGTTCGAATCTTGTGCGGCGGTGTCGAACCTTGGGTAAGTTCGTTCACTATACGTTCGCTCCAGTTCACTCAACTATATGAATGAGTACCTGGCTATAGACAGTGGTGGATGGATGCTTCCCAGAGAAGTCGAGATGGTGTTCGAATGAACAGGTCTGCCAGGGAGTAAAGTGTAAAGCGCGCTTTTAGCAGTCCTGAGGACTGTACATGCACTGCGCTATATAAGAACTTACCTTTACCTTTTTTACATGTGGACATTCACTAAAACTAACCAATATAAGATAACAAGTGACCACGGTGTGAAATGGTTCCTTACAGACCAAAAGAGGTAAGCATAGAAACGCTCGATTATTTCAAGACAAATGTTGACATGGGCACGGGACTCTTGCAAATAGTGTTGTGGCATATGTAGTAGATGAACACCGACGTGGCATATCTAGACTACAAACGGCCTGCCATTGCAGCTGTAGACTGTACTATGCCATGCCACGTCACGCCACAACACATCACAACACACTATGCCAGACGACACAATTCCACACCACGCCATTCCATATCAAACAACACCATACCAAACAACACCACATCATCCCACACCATACCAAACAACACCATGCCATCCCACACCATACCAAACAACACCACGCCATTCCACATCATACCAAACAACACCACACCATCCCACACCATACCAAACAACACCACACCATCCAACACCATACCAAACAACACCACACCATCCCACACCATATCAAACAACATCACACCATCCCACACCATACCAAACAACACCACACCATCTCACACCATACCAAACAACACCACACTGTACTGTTCTATTGCTATACTTTAGCGGATGTGAGCGGCTGTGACTAAACGTACCTCGTCCTGGGCCTTGTTCCAGGCGTGCGTGATGAAGCTGTTCCAGCGGTTGTCGAGGTTGACGCCGTAATGGTCGATGAGCGTCTCCTTCATGTGCTGGCGGACGTCGACGTCCCCCTGTCAACACAGGCGACAAGTCCGTCGTCGTCAGTTCGAGTCATCGTCACATCATAGCATATTACTTGCAATACAACATTGTGGCTACCTAAAGGTAAGCCCTATGCTATCACAAATATTTTGCAATATCTTTGCACATCATAGTAAAATACAGAGCTGTATAGTGTAGTATATAATATTATTTCAATATTTACAAGTTAAGGTGATATAGGATATTTGTTTAAATTGCTAGAATCTGCTGGATACATCGGTATTATGGACTCGCGGTGGAACAACACAATATTAATGAAAACAATACATACCAATTATAAGCTGTGCATCACATTAGGGCCGTACTACGATATTTTGATTATTTTTTTAAATATTACTAATATGGCCTACCCGTACTGAAGTATTGCACATTTCAAAAAGTATTGCAAATACTGCGCAATACTCAACATTGCATATTGCAATATTTCAATACGCAATAGGGTGTATCCGTAGTAATATGCCTATTTCTGGTATGAAGGGCGTGGCAGCTTCAACCACGTAATAATTGCGGGCTTTGTTGGCCGAATGCAATCAAAAGCTGTGTTTTATATAAAACACTTGTCTATCGTGGCGCATAAACCATATAGTACATATTTGAGCCCACAACTGAATTTCTTCAGCCGTGATCAAGGCTGTCGAACTTACCCGCAAT